>CM060934.1:368047451-368647451 GCA_030765085.1 Allium cepa | reverse complement strand
AATCTCGATCCCGGTCTCTTCGAAACGATCAACGCACTGTCCAATATTGATAGTCGGTTATTTAACTATCAATTATATTCACAAAACAACCATCAACCAATAAATAATGTCCAAATTATTTATTAATCTCCAAAAATATCTTCACAAGATATATTTCTATTTTCAACCCTTTGAAAACAGTTTTCCAAACCATCTTTCTTTTCAGAATCAACTTTCCCAAATATTTTCTATCTCCTCTGAAATTACCAAGCACGGACTGGATTTTTAAAATAATTAAAAACACTTTACATAGAAATATACTTTATAAAATTTAAGTTAAAACTACTTCAATGATTTGTTAAAAATACATTCTATATGAATATTTGAAAATAAGGTTACTAAATAAAATTTAAAACTAGATTTCACTTTTAAAAATAAAATACTAAGTCACTCTTAAAATAATTATTGCTATAATAGATTAAAAGAAAATACTTACTTTAGAATTTAAACATTTAGAAACAATTAATTTTTTTTTCAAAACATTCTTCTTAAAACAACCTTAAACTTTTAATTTATATTTAAAAAATTTACTTTGAAAACGTACTTGGCTTTCAGAGGAAAATTTCCAATCTCAATCACTTAAATCAATTTTCCAAATTGATTCCCAATTTATTCCCTTTTAATTCAGAATCTATTAATTTCAGATCTCATTTTTTTATTATGATTTAAAAACACTTTAACTAAAATTTCCAATTTTTAGATTTCTCAATTACTTCTTTATTCTTTTAAATAAATTTAAACTTTGAATTTTAAAATAATTCTTATTTCTTTAATTGATATAACTTAAGTTTACAATTCATCAATTTCATTTTATTCAGAATTCCATTTCTCTTCATACTCGAAGTTATTTATTATTATTTTCATATTACTTCTATTTCTTTTCAATTCATTCTTAATTTATTCAAACTTTTTATAATTATTTCACTTACAAATTTACTCCCTTTTTATTTCTTTCCAACAATCCAATTCATATATTTTGGTAATTCATTATACCCAAATATCCAATCAACCATAACATTCAATATACCAATATAACTCATCATAAGATATCAAATAATCACAACAGAGAATATGGAATAATTTAAATAAATGTGAGGGGTCCAGTTGGATCCCTCCAACCTGTTTCCCTGCATCTACAAATGTTAGCACAATATAATATACCAATCCTGAAATATCATACTAAATCACATCACTCAATTCATCCATCCAAACAATTATTTAAATTTAAACATTTAAATTTAAATTAACTGAGTGAGATTAACTCACCTTTTTCCCTTTTAAATTTGCCATCCTATCCATCTCAACTTGTTTTCATGACCTTTAACCTTGAATAAACATTGGATTTATTTTGTTAATATCCGAATAAATCGAACCAATAATTTCCGTTCGCTAACTTTAATTTAATTAACAAATAATTTCATTTAAACTAAATCTCGTTTAATAATTTAGTTTTAGAAACTAAAATAAATTAAATATGTTAATAGAACAACTAATCGCCTTACTAATTTATATATATGTTTAAATCAAAATCAATACTGTTTTATTTTTATTTTTATAGATTTCTCAAACATATTAACATCCTTATAAGTATATACACTGTAACTTATCTGTATTTCTATATATGTTGAATTAAATTAAGGGTAGAATTTAAATACCTATCTCAAACATTCCAGGAAAAAGCGAACATCAACCACCAAATTCTGCCATAACAATATCGACCTTGGCCACCGAGCACTACACCATTCCCACGCTCCTACATGAACCCAAATGTCGCGTGCGACCACCACTGCAGCTCGTACCTCCACCCATGCCGTAGCACTATCCATCCTTATCGCACTCCACCCACAAATTTTCCTCTTCGATCCCCTCGACTTGCGATGCCGCCGCAGTGCTCGAGCTCGCCGTGGATAGGGCATCCTGGCGCCTGAACTCGCGAGTGACTCGATTCGAACAGAGATGAAATAAAGAGGACGAGAGGGAAAACTGGGTGCTTCGGCCATTAAGGAGGACAACTCGAGATCTCGATTTTGTTTTTCGAACGAACGATTTGGGGAAAAGGGAAGTCGCGATCCCCCCTTTGTTCAGTTCCGCCATTAGTCTTTTTTTTTTAAACTGGGTTGGATTTAAAAGGAAGAAAGGGAAAGTAAAAAGATTGATGCGTGAATTCTTGAGGAAGGCTTGGCTTAGAAATAAAAGGGAAATGAAGCGTATAGAAAAAGATTTGACTGTAGAGGAAGATTGGACTTGAAATTTGAGTTTTCTTTTATAAGTATATCGATTAATATCAATTAAATTTGAGTGCGTTTATATATCGTGTGCTCAGACAACAACTCCAATTGCTACGAAATTTGAAACCCAATAATAATTCAATATTACGGACCCAATGGAACTGGTTTCGTCGAATTCCGAGACTGTGCCTCGGAAGGTTATTTTTAAATTCAATTTAAACAATGAAATTTTAAAACCGAATAAATCACCATTAAATTTAAATTTTAAAACTTCCATTATCTTCAATATTATCAATATAGATTTTATAAGTCTTCAAATTTTGTTTAACAGACTTAAAATTCCAGATTCAACATTTTATTCAAATTCAAGTTATTTAATTCGATAATTAATTATCAAATAAATTGTGATATTCGTAATTCAATTGAAAATTATACCATTGAATATTTAAAATCGATTAAATATTCCGATTTAAATCACTTAAAAATTCCGGGTCGTCACACTCAGCCTTCTACTCAGCCTTCCAGAGATACCGCGGAGGAGACCACAAAGTTTGCCCCCTCTTCGCCTCCTTCCGAGAATCCTACCGTGATCCGCATAAAACGTCCCGACGTGCCTCGCAATCCCTTTGCCGGCCACCCGGATTTGGACCCAAGCTCTCAGGATATATTATTTGACGAGGCCACGGGCGAGCATCTTCTCCCCCGCAATCCCATGGTTCGGATTCTTAATGAGGCTAAGTCCCTAGATTTGGATCTGCTCACTACTCGGATAGCTGCTGTGGGGGACGAAGCCAAGGCCAACATTGACCGGGTCGCGGAGGAGGTCAAGAAGTTGATGGAGCATCATGCTCAACTGGCTAGGGCTGGGGAGGAAATCGGGAGTGCTAACATCCGGCTGCGGCTACAGGTTTCTGATCAGGCCAAGTAGCTTGCCGATCAGGCTATCCAGATTTCTCAGCATGAGGCAGCCTCCAGGCAGTTGAAGGAGAATCTGGAAAAGGCCAACAGGGCAGAATTGCAAAAAATGGAGGCTGCTTGCAAGGGGCGGATTGATATGGCCATTGCGATGGTGGATGAGGTTTGGAATGCGGATCTCGAGCGGATTGAAGAGTTGTCTGGGAGGCTTGAAGCCGCAGAGCTTGCTCAGGCCAAGCTAAAGGAAGAGATGGAGGAAATGAGGAGGTCTCTCCAGGCTAACCGCTTGAGATATCGATCGGAGAGGGATGTCGCCGTCGCTAAGTTGTTGTCTTCCGAGGCCCGGGTGAGGGAGTTTGAGGAGAATGAGGGGATGATGGATGAGATGTTGCAGGATATGTACTTCCGTACCTGGAAGCAGGGTAATTTATCCTGGATGGATGACTATCCCCGGATCATGGCTAGGGTATATCTCCGGGCTTTGGAGGAGGCCAAGGCCGATGCGGATATGGAAGGTGGAGCGGCATTCAGGATGGACATGGTAACCGCCCAGTTCTCAAAGGAGGAGAAGGTAGCGGTGAAGGAGGGGATGCGGCTACTTGCTGCAGAGGAAGCCGGTGTGCAGTTGGGGGATGAGGATCGAGAAGCGGGTGCTGGTGAGTCTCCCTTATCTTTTCTTTTTAGATTTTCATAACTTGATCGTTCGCTATTTATCTGATGGATTCTTCTTCTGAATTGGACAGGTGGGACCTCTGGTCAACATGCTGGGAGTTCCGATCCAGCAACCAAGTAGATTCGGAGAGCTGGTTTTGAAGTGTAGTGGTTAGCACTAATGCAGCTGGTTATTTTATTTGGTCTGCTTGACATTCCTGTATATGCTAGTTCAAAACATTAATGTACTGTAATAATGACTTTATGTAATTTCATAACATAAGCTGATTCCTTTATGTTGGAATGTTATCGCTATCTTGCTGTGCTGTGTAAGTGATGTAACTATGCGTGTTACTAGTGACTTGACTGTGCCTGATGCCAAGTTTTTTGCTTAAAGTATAATTTTCTCATTTTGCAACGTAAATGTGATGTGTGAATATGAACTGCAGTTATGCATTAATGTAAAAAAGTGGAAGTTACCGCCCTTCATGTTTCGGCTGTGGACGGCAACTTCGTGCGCCCTGTAAGACTAAGCACTGAGTGTTGTTGAGTGTCTCGCCACCCGATCGTAAGGTTCCATTCTCATAAGCGAGCGTTCCCTATTTCATGTCCTGTACTTTCAAGCACCGTTACGGAGAATAGGAGAAAAGTTTTAAATGAAATGGAAATATAGGAAAAGTAAAACTTCCAGTCACGGAAGGCCGTCGATGTGCTTAAGTTCGTGGCAAACGGGTTTTGTAGTCACTTTCCCTAGTCGTGGGTCTTGGAGACATTTGTCACCCAACTTACGCCTCTGCGGGGAGTTTTCTTTTTTACCACAGCCGCACTTAAGACATATCGGAGCCGATCGTGCACAGTAACTACCCGGGCCATTATGGCCCGTAATCGCGGGTATTATTCGATTTACTGTGGCCGGCTAGCGTGGGGGTCGATCGTCAACTGTGAACTGCCCCTGGCTGGCCACACCTTATGTTGGGGCTTATGATCGGTTCACAGTTGCCGGCGAGCCGAATCGCTGTAATGAGCTGCCATCGGCTATAGTCGGCCTTTTTTGATGACTTATACTCGGCTTATTACAGTCGGCTTTAAGGGCCGAGGCAAACAATGAGTTAACTCGCGGTAGAGGGATACCGGAGCAAAGTGTCTCATTGGCGAGGGCATAGGATCGTAGCGTACCTGTTAGATTTTGTCCAGGTGGAGTTGTGCTGTGAAGCTCTGAATTGAAATGTCATCTGTAAAGGATTTTGTTCAACAGCAAAGGATAAAGCTTAACAAGTAGCTAAGATATAAAGGAACAAGTTAACAAGAGCCAAGTTTTTTAAAGTGGTTCGGCACGAAAATGCCTACATCCACTGATTCTCTTTGTTAATTCACTTCATATGGGCAGTACAAGTTAAGAAAAGTATCGATGGAGGTTTCGGATGTTCCATGCCCTCTGGAACACCTCTCCGTCCACTGTTGACAAAATATAAGCTCCGTTGTGGAGATCTTTATGAATTACATATGGTCCGTCCCAGATGGGGTCTAGCGCCCCGGGGCGCGGAAAGATTCGCTTGAGGACAAGATCTCCTTCTTGTAAGCTGCGATGCTTGATTTTGGGGTTGTATAGTGCTGCCACTTTTTGTCTGTGAGCTGCTGCTTTGAGTGCTGCATCATTTCTTCTCTCCTCAATTAGATCCAAAGACATGTGGAGGAGTTCTTCGTTTTCTTCGGGGTTGTAGTGGATCCTACGATGGGAAGGTACAATAGTCTCAACTGGGAGCATTGCCTCCGATCCGTATGCCAAAGAAAAAGGAGTATGTCCTGTTGATGTTCTGAAAGATGTGCGGTAGGCCCAAAGTGCCGTAGGAAGTTGATCCACCCAAGCGCCCTTTGACTTTTCAAGCTTCTTCTTGATCAGCGTCTTGAGAATTTTGTTGACAGCTTCGACTTGGCCGTTTGCCTGGGGATAAGCCACGGATGAGAAGCTTTTGTGAATCCTGTGCTCTTGGCACCAGTTGGTGAATTCCTCGCTGTCAAATTGAAGCCCATTGTCTGATATGATTCTGAGTGGAACTCCGTACCTGAACAGAATGTTTTTGATCAAGAAGTTGATAACTTTAGCTGAAGATATTTTATTCAGAGGCTCCGCTTCCACCCATTTGGTGAAATAGTCAACTGCCACTATAGCATATTTGGCTCCGCCTCGGCCCGCTGGCAGTTCGCCAATTAAGTCAATCCCCCATATTGCGAAGGGCCAAGGGCTGGTCATCTGAGTAATTTCATTGGTTGGTAGTCGAGGGATTTTGGCAAATTTCTGACATCTGTCACATTTTTTGACGAAGTCTAAGGCGTCTTTGTTCAAGGTGGGCCAGAAATATCCATATCGGAGTATCTTTTTTGCTAGGGTCTGCCCTCCGGTGTGGTCTCCATAACTTCCCTGATGGATATTAGATAGAATTTCCTTGGCTTCTCTTCCAGCAATGCACCTCAATAAGGGGTTAGAGAAGCCACGCCGATAGAGGATGCCTTCTTGCATTGTGTAGAGGGAAGCTTTCCTTAGAATTTTCTTAATTTCATTTCGCCCGTCTGGTAGGGTGCCGTTTTGTAAGTATTCTCGGATAGGGGTCATCCATGTTTCTTCTTCGGTCGCAGCTATCAGATTTACTTGCTCAAAACTCGGGGTTAGTAGCCTTGAGGCAGTTATCGTTCCAGAGGTGGTATCATCTCCCATGCTAGCTTGCTTTGCCAGCTCGTCGGCCTCTTGATTTTCTTCTCGAGGAATGTGTTTGATCGAGTAGTGATCCAATTGATTGAGCAGCCGCTTGGTCTTTTTCAGATATGCCGTGAGCCGCTCTCCTCGAGTCTGGAACTCTCCGAGTATTTGATTCACGATGAGTTGCGAATCACTGTGAAGACATAAGGAACTGACTCCGATCTCCAGGGCGAGCTCTAATCCGGCTATTACTGCTTCATATTCGGCATCATTGTTGGTGGCAGCGAATTCCAGCCTTAGTGCATAACGCAGCTTTCTTCCCCTGGGAGTGATGATCACAACGCCTGCACCCGAGCCTTGTTCGTTCGATGCTCCATCCACAAAGAGATTCCATCTGACGTCTTCTGACACCTCGGATTGCTCCCTACCTTCACCGTGGTGAATTCGGCAATGAAATCGGCCATAGCTTGTCCCTTGATGGTGGTGCGGGGATGGTAAGTGATATCATATTGACTCAATTCAATGCACCATTTAAGTAACCGCCCAGAAGTATCGGGACGATGAAATACTTGCCTTAGTGGTTGATCGGTTAGAACTCAGATGGAATGAGACTGGAAGTAGTGTCGCAGTTTCCGTGACGTGATTAGTAAGCAGTATGCTAGCTTCTCAAGTTTGGGATATCTGGCTTCTGCCCCCGTAAACTTCTTACTTACGAAGTATACGGGCCGTTGCGTGCGGTTGTCTTCTCTCACCAACGCGGCGCTTAGGGCATGTGGTGACACAACAAGGTATAGGTATAGTTCTTCGCCTTCATTAGGAGTTGAGAGTACTGGTGGCCGCTGGAGGTGTTCGATTAGGTTAAGGAAAGTTGTTGAACACTCAACGGTCCATTCGAATTTTCCTTTGTCTTTTTTCAGTGCTTCGAAGAAAGGAATGCATTTGTCAGTTGCTTTAGATATGAACCGGCTTAGGGCGGCCACCTTCCCGTTTAGGCTTTGCATCTCTTTTCGAGTGGATGGTATCTTGATATCTTGCAAGGCTCGGACTTGCTCAGGGTTTGCTTCGATCCCTCTGGCATGGACGATGAACCCCAAGAACTTTCCTGATGACACTCCGAAGGAGCACTTTAGAGGGTTCAGCTTCATTCCATGTTGGCGAAGTACTTGAAACATCTCGTCCAGATGGTTTATATGGTCGTTGGCTTTCCTTGATTTTACCAGCATGTCATCCACATAAACTTCCATAGTTCGTCCTATTAGTTCTGCAAACATCTTGTTGACGAGGCACTGATAAGTAGCTCCGGCGTTTTTAAGTCCGAACGGCGTTACCTTGTAGCAGT
Source organism: Allium cepa (assembly GCA_030765085.1). NCBI lineage: Eukaryota > Viridiplantae > Streptophyta > Magnoliopsida > Asparagales > Amaryllidaceae > Allium > Allium cepa. The sequence goes on along the minus strand of CM060934.1, from coordinate 368,639,584 downwards.
ACAATCCTCGGTCAGTAATGAAGCTAGTGTGGTCTTGATCGGGGGCGTGCATAGGGATCTGGTTATATCCTGAGTATGCGTCCATAAAGGATAAAAGTTCGTGTCCGGCAGTGCTGTCCACGAGTTGGTCGATTCGAGGGAGTGGAAAGCAGTCTTTTGGGCAAGCATCATTTAAGTTGGAGAAATCGATGCACGTGCGCCACTTCCCATTAGCTTTCTTTACCAGTACCGGGTTGGCGATCCATTCCGGGTAGATGGCTTCACGTATGAAGTCATTGGCAAGTAAGTTCTTTACTTCTTCCTAGAGGGCTATTGATCGTTCTGCCCCCATGCTTCTCTTCTTTTGCTTTACCGGTACCTTGGTAGGATCGATGTTTAGTGCGTGGCATGCTATGTCTGGGGAGATTCCAGTCATATCAGCGTGCGTCCATGCAAATACATCCATGTTGTGGCGAAGAAAATCAATGAGTTGATTCTTTAATTCTCTTTTTAACTGAGATCCGACTCTCAGCAGTTTACTTGGGTCGCGTTTGTCTACAGATACGAATTCCATAGCCACTACAGGCTCGGCGGTGGCCTCCTCCTCTTTGTCCCTGGGGTCTAATTCATTGAAAGGATCACTGGTATACCGAAGAGGAGGGGCTTTCTTTAGTTGCTATCTTCCAAGCTTTTCATGCAGAGAATAGTCTCTGCATTTTTCCCTTTATCTCTCCTGCGATTATTGCGAAGTTCGGTTACATAGCAGTCCCGAGCGGCGTCCTGATCCCCTTCTACTTCTCCCACTCCATTATCCGTTGGGAACTTCATCTTCAAGCACCATGGGGCAATGACAATTTGGAAGTCGGACAAGGCTGGTCTTCCTAAAAAGGCATTGTAGGCCGAGTGGTTGTCCATTAGCATGAATGTTTGTTTCCGAACGGCGGAGCGGGGATGACTTCCCAATTCAACAAAGAGATCCAATTGTCCGAGGGGCATCTTTGCTTCTCCAGTGAAACCGTGTAGTGGTTTGTTGCTGGGGGATACATCCTTCATTGACAGCTTCATTTTTTCGAAAGCATGCTTGAATAAGATATTTACCGAACTTCCAGTATCTATTAAAATCCGGAAAACTTTGGCTGGACCGAACCAGGCAGAGATGACCATAGGGTCCATGTGTGGGTACTGCCTTCCTTCTAGGTCGCGCCCACTGAATGTGATGTCATTATTTTCCTTCCGCTTAGGGTGGCGTTCTTCCATAACAGAATTAACGCAGTCACCCTCGCTTCTGAGTGAGTTTCCATATCTTTCCATTTCTGCCCAGCTCTTGTCGGCGACGTGTGGCCCCCCTGATATTGTATGGACCACTATCTTCTCTTGGCTGGAGCCGCTGGTGTTGCGATTTCCTCCGCCTGTCTCTGGGTGGAGCTGCCCTGGGTTTTCCTTGGCAGGAGCTGAAGTCCTGTCTTGTCCCTTCACATAGCGTTCTAATCTCTTTCTCCTGATGTGTTCTTCAATTAGGTCTCGGAGATGGCTGCATTCATTGGTATCGTGCCCGTGAGACTCGTGAAAATGGCAGAATTTTCCGGACTGGATTGCGCGATCCGACTCTTTCTTGTACGGGGGGCGCTTGTATGTAAGTTCGTCCTGGGTGGCCAGGAAGATGTTCTCGACTGTTTCATTCAAGGGAGTGTAAGCTTCAAATCTCGGTCCTGGTCGGTACAAACGCTTTTCTCCCTTCTTGCCCCTGCATTGTCTCTGGAGTCGTTTCTCCGAATGTCCTTCGCTGCGGCGGGGGCGTTTCCATGAGCCGTCTTAGTCTGTGGTCCTGTCTGCCTTTCAGTGGCAGCCTCTTCGAGTCTCATGTACTTCCCAGCTTCATGGAAGAAATCGGGAAAGGTAGCTGGTTTTTATTTAGTTAGTCTTCTAGCAAACTTGGTATCTGGGTGCACACCACTACAGAGGGCCATTAGGGTGAGTTTCTCATCGGCATCATGGACTGCGGCCGCTGCGGCGGTGAACCGGGTTAGATATTGTTGCAGTGTCTCTCCGGATTTCTGTTTGACATTGGATAGAGAATAAGCATCCTTGGGTTGTTCCACATGAATGCGGAACTGGCTAATGAACTTTTCCTTCAACATTTCCCATAAACTGATGGATCCTTGGGGAAGATGGCAGAACCAGGAGGTAGCTAGATCTGCTAAAAATAGTGGAAAGCATTTGCATAATACTCCTTCCGTTGCCCTGCTCATGAGCATATGTTGTGTGTACCTTTGCAGGTGTACAACGGGGTCGGAAGTTCCCTTGTACGGTTCCATCGTCGACATTTTCCATTCTCGAGGTGTGATGGCGGTTTCGATGTTGCGGGTGAAAGGGCTGGTTACCCTAGCGCCTATCCCTCGATCTATTTGCTCCCGTCGGACGCATTCCCTGAATAATCGTGCCATTCTTTCATCAGAATTTGGAGCGGACAAAAATGAGCTTGGTTCTTCCCTGCGGGATCGATCTCGCCCAGATGACCTATAGGGATGGTATAGCCTATCACTTCTGACGTTATCCAGTGGCTGTCTTTGGTTGCTCGGATGCATGCTAGGACCAGCTACAGTTGCCCCCTGCCTTGATCTTCCCCTTTGGGGTTCTGCTTCGAGCATTTCCATGGGGTCAACTTCGGGCTGGGTTCTATCTCGGCTCCGTTCAGCGGGGTATCTATGATTAGGCGGCATGACCGGCTCAGCTACATCCGATCCCCGCCTAGTGCCTCCCCCATTGGGTTCGGTTCCAAGCGCTTCCTCGAGTCGGAGTTCGGACTGAGTCCGGGCGCGGCCCCATCATTGTTGTTCCTGTTAATAGCTTCTTCGAAGAGGGAAGACCTTTGCTGTCTCTAAGATCCTCCAGATTGAGACTCACCTCATGATTCAGTGTTGCGGTTGGATTCTTCGGCATCCCTCAAGCGTGACATGAGTTGGTTCACCAAAGCTTCTTGTTGGGATGCGAAGCGGTTAGTCACTTCAACCACAACTCTGTCTAGGTCTGCCCTAGTGATTGCTGTCGGTTGTTCCGCGGCAGGGGCTGTCGGAATTGCTTTATCTACATTTGGCACTGTTGTCGTAGTGGGACGGTTCTCTTGATCTGGATCCACTGGATCTGGAGCGCTGCTGGTTGCAACGTTCTTTCCCTTGTTGGCGTCTTTTCTCGGCCCGGAAGTCATGTTTCCCAGGCAATGAAGGGTGCTATTGGGAAAGAAGGTTGAATGAGGGAAGCTGAAGCTTCGAGTTCCAAGTTCTCAGTGAAAGCACCAAAAATGTTTGCGCAAAAAATGGGCAAACACCTCCAATCCGTATAATTTAGTTGATTATATGTTATTTTCAAGGTTTTAGGTTACTTATGCAAATATGAAAAAAGCAGGGGCTAAACTGTAAAAGACACACAGATTTATAGTGGTTCGGCCAGAACGTGCCTACGTCCACTTTATATGTTATTCTCCTTTTTCTTTCAGATTACAAGTACAAAGCTTTGAGTACAAGTATAAGAAAGTTGTTTGAAAGTTCCTTCCTTGCTTGAGCTCTCAAACTTGTCTGCCATTGTTGTACCCCTGCCCCTCTATTTATAGAGTGAGGTTAGGGGCAGGGGTCTTGGATGTATATAGCTGCTGATGGGCCTGGGCTGAAGCAATCTGGCCTGGCGCATCTGGTTCGGCGGAGCTTGGTTCGGCCGTGCTTGGTGTGGTTGGTCCGGAGGTTCATTCGGTAGTGGGTTTGGTCCGGTAGTTTGGTGGAGGTTGGTTCGGCAGCATGCAATGGACCGGATGGAGATTGGTTCGGCCGTGGGGCTGGTCCGGTGTTAGGAGGGAGGTTGGTTCGGCAGCAAGCAATGGACCGGATGGAGGTTTGTTCGGCTGTGGGGCTGGTCCGGTGTTAGGAGGGAGCCGAACGAATTTTCACCCAACAATTGCAATATTTTATAATATTAAATCCTCTTATTAATTAAAATAAAACTCCAAATAATAACTTATTAACATTAAAATTCATCTAAAAATCCAACAATACTTTTAATGACCAAATAGACTTAAAATAAATTTTAGAACTCATTTCCATATCTATTTACCTCCATACTCACAATTTATCCCGATTCGATATTTAATTTTTATTATTTAAATTCCAATTGGATTACCATATTTGGAATTATACGTAATTCATTAATTCCACCCAATTCTTTTTATTTTGAACCCAATTCAAAACCCACATTGAACATTTAAAATGAATTAAATGTTCAAAATTTAATGCCGAAAATTCCGGGATGTTACATTCCTCCCCCCTTATAAAAATTTCGTCCTCGAAATTTGCTAAGGTAGAACATACTCTTAAACTCATTTGTTTACCCAACTTGCTTAGTAAAAAGCTTAAATTCACTTTCCACACTCCTTTAGCTCAATCCCAAACTCATTTGCTTTATTTATTCTGAAGCTTTAAATTTGAACGTATTTCAAAATAACTTTCCAAATTAATAAATTTTTCCCAAAATCCCAAAAATTTTCTAACTCCCAAAATTTTCAATTTTTTTTGGGCAGAGTCTCCTTTGTACGAAGGAGCTTTCGCGATATCGCGATACAGATAAATATATATACATCGACCCACACGGTCGGAAACCAAAATATGTCACAACAAGTATATCATTTCCCAATTATATTTGCGTAGGCGTACCTTTTTAGCAAATTTTAATAGCAAGCGGCTAATATAACGCATATACGCGCTCCAACTCCCTCAAACGCCTCCCGTACCTGTACTTACTCAACAAACTCATCAGTTTCCAAAGATATGAACATTTTAACAACATTTCCAATATAAATTTAAGCCAACATATCCATTTCATAATCCAATCAACAATTTGCATGATTTCATAAGTAAATCATATTTTAAAGCATATACAAAGTTCCTTTTCTAATGCTAAACTCCACGTTATTTCACGCAAAGGATTTACCTACAATTTTCGCTATTCCAATTCACACTTTACCCAATTTTCGAATTGATTCACCTAGCAAATATCCTTTTTTTTAATTTGATACATTTGCACTTCTATTATAACTCACTTACATTTATACTCAAATCTATTTATTAAGATTTTAGCTCATTCTACTTTCATCCAAACCAACTTCATTTTATTTCACTTGAATGATTTACATTCAAGTTTTCTATATACCATTCATATTTATTATAACCAATTCATTTCTATTTCAATATGATTAATACTTTAACTTACATTCCCAATTTGATTTACAATCAAATTTTATTTTAAACTTGAGACATTTGCATTTCTTTTATGATCCATTGCCATTCATATGCAAAAATCACTTAATTAGATTGCATTTATCTCATTAATTTAAAACCTTCTTTATTTGCTTCTTCAAATCAATTCACTTGCATTCATATACAAACTCTTTGAATTTTATTCCAATCCATATCAATTTATTTAAAAATCAATTTCAATTGCTTTTTAAACAACTCAATTCCGAATAAATGAAATTTTCATGTCATTCAAGCAAAATAACCACCACTTAGGCTTATACACATTAAAATTAATTCCACTTAGATTTATATTAATTTTATTCAATTTTGCCTAGTTCACAAGCTATGTATTTTTATTCCAATGCAATTGTTAAATTAAATTTTCCTTACATTTTTATTTCATTAACCAATTCAGGTTTATATTAATTTCATTCCATCCTAGATTATTTACAATCCATACATCCTTAATTTATCACAATTATTAATTAATACCCTTCCACTTGCAATTCAATTTTATTATCTAACAAATTTCATTCAAGAGTACTTAATAAAGCTTATTCACAATCATTTTGTTTTTCTCTTTCAAGTTGCTTAAGTTCTTTCACAACATTTTCATTATCGTCTTATATAACTTGTATTTTATTTCCATTTGATTCTTATTTAATCAAATTTCAATTACATTAAATTTGATTAGTGTATTTATTTAATTCCAATTCTCATTCACCAATTTATTTTCGAATTTATTTTATTAATAACAGTCCCTTCACATTATTTCACCTACTAGAATTTATTTACAATTCAAGCCATCACTATTATAATCTAATTCCATTATTCATTCAAGCTTCCAATATTTATTACCACAAATTTAAATCCCATGCCCCAATTGGATTTTTATCAACTTTCCAAATTTTGACCAAACTATCAAAATTTTATTCATGCCAATACAAATTCCATTTAGTTTAGCTTACACAAAATTCATTTGTGAGCATTTACTTCATTCAACATCATTTCAACTAAACTAAATTCCCATTCAATACGATTCTTATCCAAATTTATTTCAAGTTTACTTGAAATTTGCTTAGCCAAATTAAATTCATTCCACTTCTTTACCACTTAGATAAGGATTGAATTTCATTCAATATGCCTATAATGCAACTAAATTTTGTATTTCATTTCACTTCAATTTTATTCCTCCATAAATAAATTCAAAACTTATTTTCTATTGCAAGTTCATTCATCCTTTTATATCTCACTTTCCTTATCTTACTTTACATTCCATTTAAGATTAAGTTTGAATTTACCATACCATTCATCTATCTCCAATTTGTCATTATCATTCCATTTTTTATATTTATAAGTTCACCAACTTATTTACTTAGAAGCTTATATTGCTCATTTCAATCCATCTACATCTTATAATCACAATTCTAAATTATATATATGTGTATCACTGAATTTTTAAGGATACATCAATTTATTCCTTTGCACAACTTTAAATCCACAATTTCAGATTATAAGTATAGTACTTAATAGCTTGTGGATATAATCCATTACACAATGACCCATAGTTTCAAAGTCAGCTTACATTTAAATTTAACCCAAATCAATTTAATGCTAAGCCCAATTTATTTAACTTATCCAAGTTAAATCCAAATTTCCTATTCACTTTAATATACTTTATTCACTTCCATTTACTAAGGTTAAAATTTAATCCAAAGATTAAAATTTACATTTCCTTCTTATTAGCATCATCTTTACCAAAATAAGTTCATTAGTTGATGCATTTTACCTTTACACACTATTTAAATAGAATGTTCCAAAATTCAATTACCCGGCTTTATTCCAAAACCATTTTGAAATAATAATCAATTCATACCCATTTAGTATATCAATCAAATCTCCAGATTTTCCAAAACAACTTGTTTATACCAAACAAATTTCCTCCCTTGAAATTTCCAAAACAACTGGCATACCCAACAAATCCAAACAATATCATAACCAGCCATTTTGGTAGCAATCCATCACTTTAGAAACTCGAAAATGAATTCTAATGATGTGGCCAGCATCATCAGGATTTTTTTCCAGCGACTGAAGTGAGTTCAATGCTTTCTTACTTCCCAAATTCATTTCAAAACAGTTCCCATCCAAAAAAATACTTCCCAAATCAATACTCCAATATACCCTTCAAACACTTTAGCAAACATTTCAAACTTCCCCAGGAATTTAAATTTTCAAACCTTGTTTCCAATACATTTAAAATCTTTTCCAAAACTTCCGGGATTTAAGTTCTGGTTCAATTCAAATTTAGTTATTCTTCCTTTTATATAATTTATATTTGTAGGATTTTATTTTCATTATAACTATTTCAAATTTCAGATTAAATTTTAGATTCTTATTTGATTTAGACATTAACAACCAATCATCCAAATATATAGTAATTTCAGAAAATTATTTCTTTTATACCAAAATATAATTTGGGTAAAATTATTTCATTTACCCATTTTAAAAACAATACTATGTCGGTTTATCTTGTTTAAGAGTTTAGAAACACCTATCGATACGGTTGTACTTCCCGTACCGACCAGAATTCATAAACACTCAACCGATAAGTCAACACAGTACAAAAACAATTTTATATCCACTAACAAGTACGCTCTCATATCTATTATTACACTCAACTCATTATAGAGTATTATTGACTCTATCTAATGAGTAATTTCCCACCAAAGCCTAGGTTGTCGCCAACCTATGCTCTGATACCAAGTGTGACAGCCCGCAAATCCGTACCCCTTGAATCAACACTATTCTACCTCTGTTAACTCAAGTGGCACAGAGATACGAACCATTTGGGTTTAAGAAGAAGAGATAGAAGAAGAAGAAGAAGCTAAACAATATCAGAATCTCACAGTCGCAGTGGAATAAAATATAATAGTAAATATAGATCTTTACACAAAATAAAATCTATACCAGTTTTATACATCACATCATCAGAGTATCTCATACATCATCAATTACAAATCAGACATACCATACAATCATAGCAGTGGAATATATATATATATATATATATATATATATATATTATATAGATAATACGTCTCGGACTCCAGCTCCTCTACTGCTCCAAAGCATCATGTCCTGTACATATAATACTCGGTCTGACCCGAACATTATAATGAAATAACACCCGAGTCAGTCTGGAATACCAGCTGATAATAATGCATCCAAATTGATTATTAAAGTTTCAAAATTTCTTTTGAAAACAAAAGCATCTCGTAAGACCACGCCACAAATAAACAAGTCGGGTTTTTACCTTACGATAGCTAAAACACTTTTTATAGAAATCCTCTGATAATATAATAGGGTTTATATACAAATACTTATAAAATAGCCGAAATTGTTACATCTATTAAATTCCAGCTACTAGCCACAAAAGTGGGTAATACAAACAAAACTCGTACAAGGCTCGTAGGGAGAATGAATTTCCAACAATGACTAGGCACTGGGGTACCACCTGTCACAATATGGGGCCTAGATCACCGTACCGAGGACCACTCCCGATCCCCTGCAACACAAGGCCAGACCCATCCCTTACTGGACAGTTCCGAATAAGATCACCCTGCGGTTGGGATCAGCAACCGCACCACTAAGCCGAAATAAAAGGGACATCTAGACAGGGATGACCTTACTCTCCAGTGGGGGCTACCCACGAAGCCTTGCTGCATATCCCTTGATTTTCAGTCATTCCCATTTGATGAGGCTTGAGGCTAAGCGTTACCTTTTAGAACGTTTCACTTAGAATGCCCATCGCCCACCTGACGATGTTTCGCAAGCATTCATCCATACAAGTCCGTCCCGGGTTCGAACGGAACCGAAGGCACTACTCCTACTACATCCATTTTGGAAATATCCTCAGGATTAGCAGCGACTAGCCCTTGCACTTCACTGCTCCATCTTCGAATCCGAACACGTTTTTCGCACGAAACGTATAAACCGAATCGAAGTGGTTTTCGAGAAATAAATCTCGATCCCGGTCTTTTCGTAATGATCAACGCATTTGTCCAGTATTGATAGTCGGTGATTTAACTATCAATTGACATTCGCAAGCATCCATCACACAATAATTAATTTTCACATTATTTATTTGCCTCTAATATCTTTACAAGATATACTCTCAAATTACCAAAACCCATTTGAAAACAATTTCCCAAAATTCTTCCTTTACAAGGTAAATCCTTTATCATTAATTCCCATTGGGAATAACCAAGTTCAATAACATTTAGATTTAAAATTGTTAAACCATTTTATTCTAAAATATACTTTAAAATTTGTAAATTTACTTCTAGTTATTACTCAAAAATATAATTTCAAATATGTAAAATAAAACTATTTATTAAATAAGAGATTTGTTAACTAAACTTAAAAGTAGTGGTTTAAAGAATAAATACTAGTTTTCAAATAACTTAAATCATCCATTCTTTAAATAAATCCGTTTATAAAATATAATTACTAGTAAACCTCTTAAATAATCATTCTATAGCTAAATTTATTTCTTATTTTTAAAGGGGAATTTCTTAAAACACTTCCTTGAAACAAATTTTACTTAACCTTTAAAACCTGATTTTATTCACGAACTCGGTTTTTCCCAGGGAAACATTTTCATTCAAACAACCCAGAGAATCTTCCATATAGATTCAGCCTGATCTATCCCAACCCAAATTTACATTAATTATCGTAAATTTATTCCCAAGCTTACAAATAAACTCCCATTGAAGTTTAAGCACTTTTCCCATTTCCGGAATTTCAATTTGTTAAAGTATATTTTTAATACGTTTTTAAATAAAACATTTGGAGATTTCTTCAAAGGAAATTATACTTACAAATTTCTTAAATAAAATTCCTATAATGTAAAATTGTATTTCAGAATATTTTTGTATATATTTCAAATAGTTATATTTTAATTTCCAGCAATTTATACTTTCACGATTATCAATTGATAAAATGCCCTCTTCGTTAATAATTCCAAATTTTACTAAATTTTTATTCTTATTTTTATCCAAACCAGATTCCAAATTTTATTCTTTTAAATTCTTATTTATCAATTTCATTTATTTCTTTTAAAACCCAATTTATTCTACTTATAATTAAAATTCTGAGTTTATAATTTATCCAACAATACTACATCACAATTCAATTTCAAATTTATCAATCACAACATATAAACAGACATCATCATCAATTATAAAAATAATTACTACATCGTGAGGAATCCAGTTGGATCCCTCCAACCTGTTTTCCCTGCATCATAAATATTAGCACAACAATATATATATATATATATATATATATATATATATATCAATGCAGACTGATAACAACAGTTATATTCAACCAATCACATAGATATTTAAATTTTGACTATTTAAATTAGCTAGCATCCAGATGTGAGTGAGAATAACTCACCTTGAGTTTTGGCGAGCGTTTGAAAGTTAAATTAAAACGAACAACATTCGATTTAACTCAAATTTCTACTTGCTCGGAATGATTTCCGAACTGCACTACTGCGTAGTACGCATCTCTGTGATTCCGGTGCCACAAATTTCGTTCGAAGCTGATTTCATACGAAAAAGTTATTCAAATTTAAAGATTTGAATTTAAATTTAAAATAATTTCTTTTATTTTATTATTAATTTACCCAAAACGAATGACAGCCGCACAAACAAAATCGAGGCCGAAGCCATCTTCATCTCCAACACGCGAACAGGAAAAATACGAACCCATATCACCCATTTAGGGTTTGTAACCGTACCTCCTTCCCTCGACTATTCAACGATCGGGGCACACCGTTACGAAGCCCATGGCCGCCTCCACCCCCACTCCAGATGCGGCGAAGCTCGGTCAACAAGGGACGTCGCAAATCATGTACGAACGGCCCACTTCATCACGCGATTTTGACCACAACGCCACACGAAAATCGATCTCCTCCGTACAACTCGAAGAGCCCAATGGCCTCTCCACTTTTCCAGTTGAAACCTTTTGCTAAAAGTGAGCGGATGGAGAGAAAACAAGGAGGAAGTGAGGTTGATTTTTGGCCATGAAATAAAACAGAGGCGGCGGCTGCTAAGAACTAGGGTTTCGGCCCAAATTATAAATATATATAAACGTTTATTAATATTATTTTAATATTAAATCCATTATAAAGCAACTTTTACAAACGAACTCCAAATCTCATGCCGACAGGCGTTCCTAGGGTTTTTCCGCATTCCGGACTTAATGGAACAGGTTTCGTGAGCTAATTCGGTCATACGTGCGAGTTACGGAATTAAACGATCAATTTTAAATCAAACCGATTAAAACGATTTCGACGCGTTTCGAGCTGCCATGGTCAAACGAAAACTCCGATTGCTACGAAAATTGAAATCCGATAATAACTAACTATTACGAATCCAATGGAACTGGTTTCGTCGAATTCCGAGACTATGCCTCGGAAGGCTATTTTAACTCGTCTATTAAATCGAGCGATTTTCGAAATTGTTGATCACTCAAAATTTAACTTTTTAAAATTTTGTTAACTCTTTTATAATTCATATAAAATTTATAATCACATTAAAAATCATTCTGACTCATTCCGGACTAATAACAGATTAATTGCAAATATTTTATAATATTAAATCCTCTTATTAATTAAAATAAAACTCCAAATAATAACTTATTAACATTAAAATTCATCTAAAAATCCAACAACACTTTTAATGACCAAATAGATTTAAAATAAATTTTAGAACTCATTTCCATATCTATTTACCTCCATATTCACAATTTATCCCAATTCGATATTTAATTTTTATTATTTAAATTTCAATTGGATTACCATATTTGGAATTATACGTAATTCATTAATTACACCCAATTCGTTTTATTTTGAACCCAATTCAAAACCTACATTGAACATTTAAAATGAATTAAATGTTCAAAATTTAATGCCAAAAATTCCGGGATGTTACAGTGTGGTTTATGGTTGTTTGGGCAAGGATACTTTAAATTGGTTTGGAGGTATGAATAATCTATTTAGTTTCATCTAAGACTTTTGAGTAAATGGTGCACTTGGTAGTTTATTTTTCATTCTGTACAATTTAATGTTCTAAACCCGAACAACTGTTTGTTTTGTTTCACAAGAATGGATAATTGATTTGTGTTGATTTTATATGATGATTGTATATTGGTTGCAAGTGATTATTATTGATTTGCTTATTAGTGGGTGAAACAACTTTAAATATTTCATTTTATATAATTGTTAACCTTTTTGAGATTATATAAGTGAAATACAAGTTATGGAAGCAATTGCTATTGCTTTTGGTTTCATAAAATAAGCGTTAATCGCCCGACAAATAGGTACGTTCTCAGTTTACGGTTTTATAGCATTATTATATTGTTTTTTCGGTTGTTGGGATATATTATTTTGAGATATTGTGATATATATTGTTATATTTGATATTATATTTTCTCCCGAGCCTCTCCGTACAAAGGAGACTCTACCGAAATTTTCCGTAAATTTTGGACTTAGAATTTTTTTTTGAAAAATGTTTTACAAACTTTATTAATTTGAGTATTAAAAGATTAATAGTTATAAATTGATATATTTTATTTGAATTATTAAATTATGTAAATTTATATGTTTATAAAACTAATATTTTTGAATAAGATGTATTGACTACTTAATTCTTTCTCTTCCCTTCTTTTTCCTTTTCGGGGACGAAAAGTTTTTAGTGAGGGAGAGTGTAATGACCCGTAATTTTCAATGATTTAAATTTGTTGATTTAATATGATTGTGTAATTAAATAATGAAAAAAATGAAATTTGGGAATCATATTAATGAAATAATAACTAGAATGCGAGGTAAAAAATGCTAATTATAGTTAACAATTAATGAATTGAACGAAATGCCAATTAATGAGAATAAATTTAAATGTTATACTTAACTATAAATTGAACATAAGTGAATAAATGAAATATTGGATTTACCAAGAAAAAAATAAATAGTTAATGGAAATTGAATGAAATTAGTATTATGAAAATAAATGGTAACATTGACTAGTAAGAAATAAAAGATTATTAAGGGGACTAAAGGTTAACTAAGGCAAACTATTGCATGTTACCTATCTATGTAGCCTATTAATTTAAATTGGAAATAAATTTCAATAAATGTAATCAAATATTATGTTAATGTAAATTTAGTTAATATTTGGAAGTAATGTAAATCTTATTCATAATATGATAATTGGTTAGATAAAAGGAATGAAATCGGTATTTATTTATTTATTTGAATTTAAAAGATAGTAATTGGATTTATTGCAAATAAATGGAATTAAATATTTAAATATTATGAAAATGGGAAACTAAGATGAAATTGGGAAACACTTATGTGCTAAGAGATAAACCAATATTAGTTATACCCTTGTTGTAATGAAAGGCTTGAATAACAAGGTTTAAATTTTAATAAATGGATTTTGGAATTTTAATTTATAATTTCTGAATTTAATGAAATTGAAATTTAACACTGAAATTGATGGATTAATCAACTTTAAATTGACATCTAATTTTTTTTCAATTATTGAAATTGTACAAGAAATCAAAAATGATAAAGATTGATAATTATAGAATTGGAATTGAAAATTTGATTTAATTAATTTAATATTAATTTATTATTTATTGGAAAATAGCCATTTTGGCCACTGACTCGGATTTCTATGAAACCAGTTTCATCGGATCCGTAACGGTGAATTATTGTAGGATTTCAAATTTCGTAGCGATCGGACTTATCGTTTGATCGTACGGGATCGAAACGCCTAGAAATCAATGAAATTAAAATCAATTGCAATCAATTTGAAATAACTTGATTTTAGCATAACTTCTTCACACGATGGAAATAGAACTTGAAACCTGTTCCATCGAGTTTAAAATATTTAAAAACATCTATTTTGATATATGGGTTGACCCATTTTCCTTCCAAAGGCAGAACTGGCTTTTCGGGCCATTTATCGTTCAACTTTCAATCCAAATCAATCCGGTCCATTTTATTTTCAGCTTTGCCTATATATACCTCATTATAAACCATAGTTACTCCTTATTCTCATTTGTCTGTACGTACAATTTCATTTGCTCCTCCTCATTCCAATGGCAGACAAAACCTAATCCTCAATTCAATTTCAAAACAAATGTAACGACCCAGAATTTTAATTAATTAAAATTTGAATATTTAATTAATTTTAAATATTAATAAGTGAAATTTATAAGTCGAATAAATTTTATTTCGAATATTAGATTTAATTGGATAATTTAATCGATAATTTAATATGTTAAATTATGGAAATAATTGAAAATTGAGTTAAATATGATTTAAAATGATTTGTAAAAATTTTATTTTATCATATTTGAGTTAGAACGATATTTTAGAACTTTTAAAATCGAATTAAAAGTTTATTTGTGAAAATTGAATATTTTAATATTTAAATCGACTAGTGAAAATAGTCAATTTTTGAACAGTCTCAGAATTGGACGAAACTAGTTCCATTGGATCCGTAATAGTTAGTTATTATCGGATTTCAATTTTCGTAGCAATTGGAGTTATCGTTTGATCGTGGCAGCTCGAAACGCATCGAATTATTTTTAATATTAATTTGGCGAGTTAAAATATCCATTTTTCAAAAAGTCTCGGATTTCGACGAAACCAGTTTCATCGGATCTATAATGTGATATTATTGTAAGGTTCCGGTACAAATTAAAACGCCTAGAAAATCGTTTAAATCGGTTTAATTTAAATTGAACGTTTATAGCCATAACTCGCACAGATGTCCGAATTAGCTTCCGAAACCTGTTCCATTATGTCCGGAACGCGGGGTAAACCCTAGAAACGCTGGTTACGGCGCGTGAATCGAAGTTTGGAATTTCCGGATTGAATAGTGTTTGAGAAAATCCTATAAATAGACCACCTCTCTCTAAAAAAAAAAAGAAATTAAAACCCTAATAACTGCAGGCCGCCTCCATATCAAATGAATGGCCGAAATGCACCCCTCTTCTCCCTCTCTTTTCTTCGAATCCAAGCAACGATTCGTAAAACTTTCTAAAGCAAAGTTGTAGAGCACAGCACGATCTATAAATCCAACGGTGGATCTTGGCTGCGGTGGCTCAGGGGAGCAGAAAAAAGGATGGGAAGGCAGGCCGTTCGGCCTCGAACTGCGTGCACATATGGTGGCCGAGCTTGGAGCTGCGTTGGGCGTGGGTAGGGGTGGTGATGCTCTGCGATATGGCGCTATCTGATCGTGTCTAAGCTGTTCGTTGATGGCTCGAATTTCGAACCCTAAAGCATGAATATGGGTTCATATGCGTATACATTACCTGTAGCCGAACGAAGAAACGAAGAAGGAGGGGATGTGCGGTTGTGATGAAGGGGATGTGGATCATGCGGCTCTGATCTAGCTAGGTTGAAAATTAATTATAAAATGTTGTAAATATTAAGTTATAAATCGTGTAAGTTTAAAAATCAATATCTTTTTCATACGAAGTCGAAAACGTGCGAAACCAGTTGCGTTGGAATCGTATGGACGAGCACTACGCGATGGAATTGGATTGGGGTCGTTTGGAGTTAGTGAGAATTTTGGGTAAAATTAAACGTCCGTTTAATTTTATTCGAAATAAATCGCTAAAACGAAATTGAAATCAAGGTGAGAACTTCTCACTCAATCGAATCAGTTTCGATTTAATTTTAAATAGTTAGATTTAAAATACTTGAATGCATGTTTGAATGATGATTGTTATCTATTGATTGTTAAAATAGACATTATGCGCCGTTAGTAAGCGGATGTTATTTATTAAAAACATATACCGCGAATATTTCGTAAACAGTGAAATTGGTATTATATATAATAGCAATATATATATATTGGCATATGTATATATTGGAGTTATTGATTTCCCGCATTTGTATAGTGGATGAGACCCTATTGCGCCGTCTATTAAGCGCATAATATTATTAAATCCCATATACCGCGATAATTTCGTACTGGAGCGGAATTGGTATTGTGCTAATGTTTGTGGATGCAGGAAAACAGGTTGGAGGGATCCAACTGGATTCCTCAACAGTATTTATTTGAATTCAGATATTTTGCTATTTGATGGATTATCATATCGATATATGATATCGTTGTTGTCGTGATTGGCTATTTGGTATGTAGCATCATTGGACCAAATTTGGAACTTTAAAATGATTTTTAAAGTGATTTTGAAAATATACTATATGTTTGGAAATTGATTCATTTTAAATAAATAAACGATATAATTTTTAATGTTATAAAAAATTATATTTTTAAGAAATATAGTTAAAAGTTGATTTTTGAAAATATGGGTTAATAATTTTATAAAATAGTTTATATTGGGATTTTTGAATTTATTATACAAAGTTGAAAAAATAGGATTTATAAAATTTAATTATTTTATAAATAAAAATGGTGAAATTATAAAGGAGATTAAAGACGTTTTAAAAGAATAATATAAATTGATTTATATAAGAGATTTATAAATTGATAATTTGTAAATGAAAATATTTGGATTATAAAACGAGTTTTTATAAGTGTTAGAATGAATTGTGAATGAATTTTATAAATGAATGGAATTTATAGAATTATAAATGGTTAAGTTATAAGTGAAATTTATAAATAATAAGATTTATAAATTTCATGAAGTTATTAAAGAATGGATTTTTGGATAAATAATTGAATCTTATAAGTTATAAGATTTATAATTATGAAGTTTAAAGGAACGATTTTGTAAAATAATCGTTTTATAAGCATTTAACTTATAATATGAACTTTTGTTATATAATTGAGTTATAAATTGAATAGGTTAATAAAGGAGATTTATAAAAAGGAAGTAGTTATAAAATAAATAGAAATGGAGTTTATAAACGTTGTTTTATAAATCCGCAAACGACGTATTTTGATAAGTAAATTGTTATAACCTATTAATGAAGTTATATTCACGTTTTTGACTGTGAATAATCCTTTGAAATAAAATGAATAAAAAGATGAAATTTGCTAACGTAGTATATTCACGTTTTTGAATAGTGAATAATATGTTAAAGAAAATGTTTAGGGTGTGATATTTTAAACAAAATTAAAACGATCTAACGATGTTTTTAAATGTGTTGAGATTCGAAACCATAGATTTCAACATTTATTGTTGAAATAGACGTTTTCGAGAAATAAAAGGAAATGGTGGACTATAGCACTATTGTTATAGTAAATGATTTCCGAAAGGAAATGTTTTGTATAGTATTGGGATTTATATATCTATTTTAATTTCGAATCCCTATACTAGTGATTTTGGGTTGTCGTAACGATGTTTTACGTAACATTCGTTTTGGCCCAAATAAATATGTTTAAGAGAATGATTTCCTTAAAGAATGAAATATATACTTAATCTCGATTTAAATATATTGAATATTTTCCAATGGTTGAAAATAAATTAAATTTGTGAATTACTTATGAATAAATAAGTATGGAAATGTTTTTCCCAATGTGAATGAAACGTTTTGAGAATTTATCTTTTTGAAGATAAATTGAAATGAATAATTGAAGTCATATATTCATGATATTTTAGAATGAAAATTCACTATGGAATTTATAAAAGAAAGTGAAAGTTGTTTAAAAAATAATATTTCTTTTTAAAGTGTGAAAACTATATATCTAGTAAAGGTATCTTTGGGAAATAAATAATTTGGAAAATTATTCGGAATCTGGTGATGTTGTGCATATCCATTGATAGTTCAATAACCGACTATAAATATTTCCCTTTGAATGGGTAATTGATGTGATTTGTTTGAATTTGAATGACACACTTATTTTTGAATAAGCGCTCACTATTCGGGTTAACCGGAAAAGGACCATGGGGTCGTATAACCCATTCCGAATATGTGATACGTCGTTATGAATTGCATTTGAAGACCAGTGTTGAAGACCGGATCTTTTTGAAAGCGAAAGAACAACTCGTCGATTGTCTTTGCACCGATTAGCTACGGTATAGAGACTCCCTATGTGATGGGAAGTCCGGACGTGATTAGAGATTATCCGGATTGCAAGGACTTCTTTGTAAGTGCCTTCGGTTCTGTTCGATCCCAGAACAGATTTGTATGGATTGTATGTCTGACGTTACAAATTGAGATATAAAGCAGATTTCTTTCAAATATATTTCTGTTGGTGGCGGAGAATTTATTCTTTTAGCTTAACACCCTTCTCTGAGACGTACGAGCTCAGAGGTTATGTAGTTGAATGTTATCAGCGATATATTCCCAATTTGGTAATGTGACATGCTGAGTGTTGCTGTAAATGATCATTGTGTTGATTATTTGTGATAGTATCATTTATTTGATCGTCTATCTTGGTGATCATTTCTATGATCATTTGTTGACCCAAAGCATGGCTTTTGTATAAAGTATGTTTTTGTGGATGTGACTTCGTCGAGCCTCACACCTCGGGAATGGTCAAAACAGGAAAGATGCAGCAAGGTTATGAGGGGTAGCGCCCTTTAGGGTATGTGCATTTCCTTCTGGAAAAGGGTGGTATCATGGTATGGAGCCCAGATACTTACTCATGTTGAAAACACTTTGTTATGATTGTGTGAATTGATTACGAGCGCTCGGTGAAAGGTCCCAAAGGACCGGGGGATGGCATATTCGGTCAGTTGTTACTCAGTTAGGGGTAACCCGGCCTTGTGTTGGTAGAGATCCGGTTTGGTTCTCGGGGATGTCCTTCCAGAGGCATTCTCATGTGGCAATGGGAAGTTCCTTGGCCTGATCATTCGTTGGAAATCCAATTCCCAATACGAAACCTTGTACGGTATTAGTTGTAAAACCTGCCATTCACTTATGGTGGTCACCACTGTTTGGATGGTAGCTATAGTAGGCATACGATAATGGTCGTATGTTGGCTAAAATTTATATTCTACTTTCGAAATGAATTTTTCCTACACTATGCACTAGTAATAATATCAAATGTTCTTTTAAATGCGTATCAAGCATCTTTGACTATCATAAGGAGAAATCTCCTCTGATTCTGCGTTTGCATTGTGTGTGTGTGCGGGAGGCCTTATGGTAGTCTCATTTTTAAAAGCATTGCGAATTGATTTTAAAAATATTCCTCTATTTTGTTCTCAAAGATAAATAAACTGTTTTGAGTTCTCACACCAGTCACATGACTGACTCGGAGTTTATTGTTTTCCTTCCTAAACTCTGCGTGCCCACCAATTTTCACACGGGCAGTCAAGAGTTAGGTTTATCAAGATATTCTGGAGTTGCTGGAAGCAAGATGGATGGAATGGCGTATTATTAGTATATAGTATTTCTTTTCCCCTGCATTGTTTGATGTTGTACACTCTGACGATATGATGTAATGAAATGTAATGTAATAACTGATATAGTTCTTTGTTTAAAGATTATTCATTTATCTATTATATGTTGTTCCGCTGCGAATTGTGAGATTCTGTTATTGTTCTGTTGTTTTCTTTCCGTTTATTTCCTATGTTCTTTTCTCTCTATTTTCTGTCTTTTCTGTCTTTTTCTTCTTTTTCTTTTTCTTAAAACCCTAATTGTTCGGTTTTCCGTCGTTCGATTGCTCGGTAGTCGATAAAGTGAGTATCGATGTTGAATTTTCGAAAGACGAAGAATCGGGTCTTCACAGGTGGTATCAGAGCATATGGTTAAGCGACAACCATGGTTCTGTTGGGTATTACTCATTAGAGATAGAGTCAGTAGTACTCTAGAATGAGTTTGAGTGTAATAATAGCTATGAGAGCGTATTTGTTAGTGAATATAAAATTGTTTTGTATTGTGTTGACTTATCGGTTGATTGTTTATAGATTCCAGTCGATGTAGTCTAGCTAACTATCGTAGATAGGGGTTTCTAAACTCTTAAACAAGATAAACCGACACGGTATTGTTTTAAAATGGGTAAATGAAATAATTTTACCTTGATTATATTTTTATATATAAAGGAATAATTTTTCAGAATTATTAAAGTGTACATAAATTGATTGTTTAGTTGTTTGAATAATCTAAATAAAAGAATAATTGTATAAGCAAAAAGAATTATAAGAATTGAATTATAATTAATGTGATTTACAATTGTGAAAAAATAAACTTATATATATAAGAAGTGAAACTATATGGATATATTTATGAATATGAGTTATGTAATGAAATTCAACTTTAGTAATTGAATTGAATAAATGGATTGACTATTAATCAATTAAATGTGAATAATTGATATGAAAAAATGAAAGTAAGTGTTAATTCATTAAAATCTAATGTTATTGAAAGTTGAATAGTTGAATGAAAATCAATTTAATTAAACCAATTGAAAGTGATGGTGTTTAACCAAATTGAATGAATATAAGCAAAGGAATTTGGTTGCAATTGATATACATTGGTTGTTATATGATTGTTAGTTGATTGTATATAATTCATCAAGTGTTAATGAAATTGAAAGCTAAAGTAATTGAAATTCAATTGGAAGTTAAGTGAATCTTAAATAGAATTGAATTTGATTTGGAAGTGAACCAACTTGAATATGATTAGTGAATATAAACTAATTGAAAATGAATGTTGGTAAGAACATCCACTGTTAATGAATCAAATGTGATTTAAATTGAAAACCTAATTCATTGAATATTAATGAGAATATGAATGAATATTTATTGGTTATGGATGTTAGTTGGATGATAGTTGGTTGATGGTTGAATATATTGCCTTTGTTTCAATTGCTATGTTGGCATATATAGTAATTATGTTGCTATATGTTGTATATTGATACTATTGTCTATATACATGATTCTCATGTTGTTTGTTGAGTGATTAGTAGGTGCGGATCGCGTTTGCTTCGCATTTGGAGCTCGCTTTCGCGCTATATTAGCCGTATATGCTCGCTAATAAAATATAAGGTACATATCTCGGATTAAATATCGTACTTTTATACCTTTTTCCCTTCGGGATGCCTCATTACTTGATGAGATGTATATTTGTGATATATATACTGTCATTTTTTTTTCGGATCGAGCCGCGCAAAGGAGACTATGGCGAATTTTTCCGGAAATTTAAGGCGTTAGAAAAAATTTGTGAAAATTGGAAAATTTTGAAAATTTTAACTTTTATTTAGAATTGAAAGTTAAACCATAGTAATTGTTTTTGAAAAGATAACTAAGTATGATATGGAAAACTTAGTAAAGTATTATAAGAAGTTTAACTATGGATTTTGGGAAAGTTAATAAATTCTATAACTTTTCTTACTTGATAATTTCGAGGACGAAATTCTTTTTAGGGGGGAAGATTGTAACGACCCAGAATTTTAATTAATTAAAATTTGAATATTTAATTAATTTTAAATATTAATAAGTGAAATTTATAAGTCGAATAAATTTTATTTCGAATATTTGATTTAATTGGATAATTTAATCGATAATTTAATATGTTAAATTATGGAAATAATTGAAAATTGAGTTAAATACGATTTAAAATGTTTTGTAAAAATTTTATTTTATCATATTTGAGTTAGAACGATATTTTAGAACTTTTAAAATCGAATTAAAAGTTTATTTATGAAAATCGAATATTTTAATATTTAAATCGACTAGTGAAAATAGTCAATTTTTGAATAGTCTCAGAATTGGACGAAACTAGTTCCATTGGATCCGCAATAGTTAGTTATTATCGGATTTCAATTTTCCTAGCAATTGGAGTTATCGTTTGATCGTGGCAGCTCGAAACGCATCGAATTATTTTTAATATTAATTTGGCGAGTTAAAATATCCATTTTTCAAAAAGTCTCGGATTTCGATGAAACTAGTTTCATCGGATCCGTAATGTGATATTATTGTAAGGTGTTAAGTTTCGTGTCAATTGGATTTACCGTTTGTCCGGTACAAATTAAAATGCCTAGAAAATCGTTTAAATCGGTTTAATTTAAATTGAACGTTTATAGCCATAACTTGCACAGATGTCTGAATTAGCTTCCGAAACTTGTTCCATTGTGTCCGGAACGCGGGGTAAACCCTAGAAACGCTGGTTACGGCGCGTGAATCGGAGTTTGGAATTTCCGGATTGAATAGTGTTTGAGAAAATCCTATAAATAGACCACCTCTCTCTAAAATAAAAAAAAAGAAATTAAAACCCTAATAACTGTAGGCCGCCTCCATATCAAATGAATGGCCGAAATGCACCCCTCTTCTCCCTCTCTTTTCTTCGAATCCAAGCAACGATTCGTAAAACTTTCTAAAGCAAAGTTGTAGAGCACAGCACGATCTATAAATCCAACGGTGGATCTTGGCTGCGGTGGCTCAGGGGAGCAGAAAAATGGATGGGAAGGCAGGCCGTTCGGCATCGAACTGTGTGCGCATATGGTGGCCGAGCTTGGAGCTGCGTTGGGCGTGGGTAGGGGTTGTGAAGCTCTGCGACATGGCGCTATCTGATCGTGTCTAAGCTGTTCGTTGATGGCTCGAATTTCGAACCCTAAAGCATGAATATGGGTTCATATGCGTATACATTACCTCTAGCCGAACGAAGAAACGAAGAAGGAGGGGATGTACGGTTGTGATGAAGGGGATGTGGATCATGCGGCCCTGATCTAGGTAGGTTGAAAATTAATTATAAAATGTTGTAAATATTAAGTTATAAATCGTGTAAGTTTAAAAATCAATATCTTTTTCATACGAGGTCGAAAACGTGCGAAACCAGTTGCGTTGGAATCGTATGGACGAGCACTACGCGATGGAATTAGATTGGGGTCGTTTGGAGTTAGTGAGAATTTTGGGTAAAATTAAACGTCCGTTTAATTTTATTCGAAATAAATCGCTAAAACGAAATTGAAATCAAGGTGAGAACTTCTCACTCAATCGAATCAGCTTCGATTTAATTTTAAATAGTTAGATTTAAAATACTTGAATGCATGTTTGAATGATGATTTTTATCTATTGATTGTTAAAATAGACATTATGCGCCGTTGCGGATGTTATTTATTAAAAACATATACAGCGAATATTTCATAAACAGTGAAATTGGTATTATATATAATAGCAATATATATATATATTGGCATATGTATATATTGGAGTTATTAATTTCCCGCATTTGTATAGCGGATGAGACCCTATTGCGCCGTCTATTAAGCGGATAATATTATTAAATCTCATATACCGCGATAATTTCGTACTGGAGCGGAATTGGTATTGTGCTAATGTTTGTGGATGTAGGAAAACAAGTTGGAGGGATCCAACTGGATTCCTCAACAGTATTTATTTGAATTCAGATATTTTGCTATTTGATGGATTATCATATCGATATATGATATTGTTGTTGTCATGATTGGCTATTTGGTATGTAGCATCATTGGACCAAATTTGGAACTTTAAAATGATTTTTAAAGTGATTTTTGAAAATATACTATATGTTTGGAAATTGATTCATTTTAAATAAATAAACGATATAATTTTTAATGTTATAAAAAATTATATTTTTAAGAAATATAGTTAAAAGTTGATTTTTGAAAATATGGGTTAATAATTTTATAAAATAGTTTAAATTGGGATTTTTGAATTTATTATACAAAGTTGAAAAAATAGGATTTATAAAATTTAATTATTTTATAAATAAAAATGGTGAAATTATAAAGGAGATTAAAGACGTTTTAAAAGAATAATATAAATTGATTTATATAAGAGATTTATAAATTGATAATTTGTAAATGAAAATATTTGGATTATAAAACGAGTTTTTATAAGTGTTAGAATGAATTGTGAATGAATTTTATAAATGAATGGAATTTATAGAATTACAAATGGTGACGTTATAAGTGAAATTTATAAATAATAAGATTTATAAATTTCGTGAAGTTATTAAAGAATGGATTTTTGGATAAATAATTGAATCTTATAAGTTATAAGATTTATAATTATGAAGTTTAAAGGAATGATTTTGTAAAATAATCGTTTTATAAGCATTTAACTTATAATATGAACTTTTGTTATATAATTGAGTTATAAATTGAATAGGTTAATAAAGGAGATTTATAAAAAGGAAGTAGTTATAAAATAAATAGAAATGGAGTTTATAAATGTTGTTTTATAAATCCGCAAATGACTTATTTTGATAAGTAAATTGTTATAACCTATTAATGGAGTTATATTCACGTTTTTTGACTGTGAATAATCCTTTGAAATAAAATGAATAAAAGGATGAAATT
Source organism: Allium cepa (assembly GCA_030765085.1). Classification (NCBI taxonomy): domain Eukaryota; kingdom Viridiplantae; phylum Streptophyta; class Magnoliopsida; order Asparagales; family Amaryllidaceae; genus Allium; species Allium cepa. The sequence continues at coordinate 368,615,046 of CM060934.1, read as the reverse complement.
TGCTAACGTAGTATATTCACGTTTTTGAATAGTGAATCATATGTTAAAGAAAATGTTTAGGGTGTGATATTTTAAACAAAATTAAAACGATCTAACGATGTTTTTAAATGTGTTGAGATTCGAAACCATAGATTTAAACATTTATTGTTGAAATAGACGTTTTCGAGAAATAAAAGGAAATGGTGGACTATAGCACTATTGTTATAGTAAATGATTTCCGAAAGGAAATGTTTTGTATAGTATTGGGATATATATATCTATTTTAATTTCGAATCCCTATACTAGTGATTTTGGGTTGTCGTAACGATGTTTTACGTAACATTCGTTTTGGCCCAAATAAATATGTTTAAGAGAACGATTTCCTTAAAGAATGAAATATATACTTAACCTCGATTTAAGTATATTGAATATTTTCCAATGGTTGAAAATAAATTAAATTTGTGAATTACTTATGAATAAATAAGTATGGAAATGTTTTTCCCAATGTGAATGAAACGTTTTGAGAATTTATCTTTTTGAAGATAAATTGAAATGAATAATTGAAGTCATATATTCATGAATATTTTAGAATGAAAATTCACTATGGAATTTATAAAAGAAAGTGAAAGTTGTTTAAAAAATAATATTTATTTTTAAAGTGTGAAAACTATATACCTAGTAAAGGTATCTTTGGGTAATAAATAATTTGGAAAATTATTTGGAATCTGGTGATGTTGTGCATATCCATTGATAGTTCAATAACCGACTATCAATATTTCCCTTTGAATGGGTAATTGATGTGATTTGTTTGAATTTGAATGCCACACTTATTTTTGAATAAGCGCTCACTGTTAAGGTTAACCGGAAGAGGACCATGGGGTCGTATAACCCATTCCGAATATGTGATACGTCGTTATGAATTGCATTTGAAGACCGGTGTTGAAGACCAGATCTTTTTGAAAGCGAAAGAACAACTCGTCGATTGTCTTTGCACCGAGTAGCTACGGTATTGAGACTCTCTATATGATGGGAAGTCCGGACGTGATTAGAGATTATCCGGATTGCAAGGACTTCTTTGTAAGTGCCTTCGGTTCTGTTCGATCCCAGAACAGACTTGTATGGATTGTATGTCTGACGTTACAAATTGAGATATAAAGCAGATTTCTTTCAAATATATTTCTGTTGGTGGCGGAGAATTTATTCTTTTAGCTTAACACCCTTCTCTGAGATGTACGAGCTCAGAGGTTATGTAGTTGAATGTTATCAGCGATATATTCCCAATTTGGTAATGTGACATGATGAGTGTTGCTGTAAATGATCATTGTGTTGATTATTTGTGATAGGATCATTTATTTGATCGTCTATCTTGGTGATCATTTCTATGATCATTTGTTGACCCAAAGCATGGCTTTTGTATAAAGTATGTTTTTGTGGACGTGACTTCGTCGAGCCTCACACCTCGGGAATGGTCAAAACAGGAAAGATGCAGCAAGGTTATGAGGGGTAGCGCCCTTTAGGGTATGTGCATTTCCTTCTGGAAAAGGGTGGTATCATGGTATGGAGCCCAGATACTTACTCATGTTGAAAACACTTTGTTATGATTGTGTGAATTGATTACGAGCGCTCGGTGAAAGGTCCCAAAGGACCGGGGGATGGCATATTCGGTCAGTTGTTACTCAGTTAGGGGTAACCCGGCCTTGTGTTGGTAGAGATCCGGTTTGGTTCTTGGGGATGTCCTTCCAGAGGCATTCTCATGTGGCAATGGGAAGTTCCTTGGCCTGATCATTTGTTGGAAATCCAATTCCCAATACGAAACCTTGTACGGTATTAGTTGTAGAACCTGCCATTCACTTATGGTGGTCACCACTGTTTGGATGGTAGCTATAGTAGGCATACGATAATGGTCGTATGTTGGCTAAAATTTATATTCTACTTTCGAAATGAATTTTTCCTACACTATGCACTAGTAATAATATCAAATGTTCTTTTAAATGCGTATCAAGCATCTTTGACTATGATAAGGAGAAATCTCCTTCGATTCTGCGATTGCATTGTGTGTGTGTGTGGGAGGCCTTATGGTAGTCTCATTTTTAAAAGCATTGCGAATTGATTTTAAAAATATTCCTCTATTTTGTTCTCAAAGATAAATAAACTGTTTTGAGTTCTCACACCGGTCACATGACTGACTCGGAGTTTATTGTTTTCCTTCCTAAACTCTGGGTGCCCACCAATTTTCACACGGGCAGTCAAGAGTTAGGTTTATCAGGATATTCTGGAGTTGCTGGAAGCAAGATGGATGGAATGGCGTATTATTAGTATATAGTATTTCTTTTCCGCTGCATTGTTTGATGTTGTACACTCTGATGATATGATGTAATGAAATGTAATGTAATAACTGATATAGTTCTTTGTTTAAAGATTATTCATTTATCTATTATATGTTGTCCCGCTGCGAATTGTGAGATTCTGTTATTGTTCTGTTGTTTTCTTTCCGTTTTTTTCCTATGTTGTTTTCTCTCTATTTTTTATCTTTTCTGTCTTTTTCTTCTTTTTCTTTTTCTTAAAACCCTAAGTGTTCGGTTTTCCGTCGTTCGATTGCTCGGTAGTCGATAAAGTGAGTATCGATGTTGAATTTTCGAAAGACGAAGAATCGGGTCTTCACAGGTGGTATCAGAGCATATGGTTAAGCGACAACCATGGTTCTGTTGGGTATTACTCATTAGAGATAGAGTCAGTAGTACTCTAGAATGAGTTTGAGTGTAATAATAGCTATGAGAGCGTATTTGTTAGTGAATATAAAATTGTTTTGTATTGTGTTGACTTATCGGTTTATTGTTTATAGATTCCAGTCGATGTAGTCTAGCTAACTATCGTAGATAGGGGTTTCTAAACTCTTAAACAAGATAAACCGACACGGTATTGTTTTAAAATGGGTAAATGAAATAATTTTACCTTGATTATATTTTTATATATAAAGGAATAATTTTTCAGAATTATTAAAGTGTATATAAATTGATTGTTTAGTTGTTTGAATAATCTAAATAAAAGAATAATTGTATAAGAAAAAAGAATTATAAGAATTGAATTATAATTAATGTGATTTACAATTGTGAAAAAATAAACTTATATATATAAGAAGTGAAACTATACGGATATATTTATGAATATGAGTTATGTAATGAAATTCAACTTTAGTAATTGAATTAAATAAATGGATTGTCTATTAATCAATTAAATGTGAATAATTGATATGAAAAAATGAATGTAAGTGTTAATTCATTAAAATCTAATGTTATTGAAAGTTGAATAGTTGAATGAAAATCAATTTAATTAAACCAATTGAAAGTGATGGTGTTAAACCAAATTGAATGAATATAAGCAAAGTAATTTGGTTGCAATTGTTATACATTGGTTGTTATATGATTGTTAGTTGATTGTATATAATTCATTAAGTGTTAATGAAATTGAAAGCTAAAGTAATTGAAATTCAATTGGAAGTTAAGTGAATCTTAAATAGAATTGAATTTGATTTGGAAGTGAACCAACTTGAATATGAATTAGTGAATATAAACTAATTGAAAATGAATGTTGGTAAGAACATCCACTGTTAATGAATCAAATGTGATTTAAATTGAAAACCTAATTCATTGAATATTAATGAGAATATGAATGAATATTTCTTGGTTATGGATGTTAGTTGGTTGATGGTTGAATATATTGCTTTTGTTTCAATTGCTATGTTGGCATATATAGTAATTATGTTGCTATATGTTGTATATTGATACTATTGTCTATATACATGATTATCATGTTGTTTGTTGAGTGATTAGTAGGTGTGGATCGCGTTTTCTTCGCATTTGGAGCTCGCTTTCGTGCTATATTAGCCGTATATGCTCACTAATAAAATATAAGGTACATATCTCCGATTAAATATCGTACTTTTATACTTTTTTCCCTTCGGGATGCCTCATTACTTGATGAGATGTATATTTGTGATATATATACTGTCATTTTTTTTTCGGATCGAGCCGCGCAAAGGAGACTATGGCGAATTTTTCCGGAAATTTAAGGCGTTAGAAAAAATTTGTGAAAATTGGAAAATTTTGAAAATTTTAACTTTTATTTAGAATTGAAAGTTAAACCATAGTAATTGTTTTTGAAAAGATAACTAAGTATGATATGGAAAACTTAGTAAAGTATTATAAGAAGTTTAACTATGGATTTTGGTAAAGTTAATAAATTCTATAACTTTTCTTACTTGATAATTTCGAGGACGAAATTCTTTTTAGGGGGGAAGATTGTAACGACCCAGAATTTTAATTAATTAAAATTTGAATATTTAATTAATTTTAAATATTAATAAGTGAAATTTATAAGTTGAATAAATTTTATTTCGAATATTAGATTTAATTGGATAATTTAATCGATAATTTAATATGTTAAATTATGGAAATAATTGAAAATTGAGTTAAATATGATTTAAAATGATTTGTAAAAATTTTATTTTATCATATTTGAGTTAGAACGATATTTTAGAACTTTTAAAATCGAATTAAAAGTTTATTTGTGAAAATTGAATATTTTAATATTTAAATCGACTAGTGAAAATAGTCAATTTTTGAACAGTCTCAGAATTAGACGAAACAAGTTCCATTGGATCCGTAATAGTTAGTTATTATCGGATTTCCATTTTCGTAGCAATTGGAGTTATCGTTTGATCGTGGCAGCTCGAAACGCATCGAATTATTTTTAATATTAATTTGGCGAGTTAAAATATTCATTTTTCAAAAAGTCTCGGATTTCGACGAAACCAGTTTCATCGGATCCGTAATGTGATATTATTGTAAGGTTTCTAATTTCGTGTCAATTGGATTTACCGTTTGTCCGGTACAAATTAAAATGCCTAGAAAATCGTTTAAATCGGTTTAATTTAAATTGAACGTTTATAGCCATAACTCGCACAGATGTCCGAATTAGCTTCTGAAACCTGTTCCATTGTGTCCGAAACGCGGGGTAAACCCTAGAAACGCTGGTTACGGCGCGTGAATCGGAGTTTGGAATTTCCGGATTGAATAGTGTTTGAGAAAATCCTATAAATAGACCACCTCTCTCTAAAATAAAAAAAAAGAAATTAAAACCCTAATAACTGCAGGCCGCCTCCATATCAAATGAATGGCCGAAATGCACCCCTCTTCTCCCTCTCTTTTCTTCGAATCCAAGCAATGATTCGTAAAACTTTCTAAAGCAAAGTTGTAGAGCACAGCACGATTTATAAATCCAACGGTGGATCTTGGCTGCGATGGCTCAGGGGAGCAGAAAAATGGATGGGAAGGCAGGCCGTTCGGCCTCGAACTGTGTGCGCATATGGTGGCCGAGCTTGAAGCTACATTGGGCGTGGGTAGGGTTGGTGATGCTCTGCGACATGGCGCTATCTGATCGTGTCTAAGCTGTTCGTTGATGGCTCGAATTTCGAACCCTAAAGCATGAATATGGGTTCATATGCGTATACATTACCTGTAGCCGAACGAAGAAACGAAGAAGGAGGGGATGTACGGCTGTGATGAAGGGGATGTGGATCATGCGGCCCTGATCTAGCTAGGTTGAGAATTAATTATAAAATGTTGTAAATATTAAGTTATAAATCGTGTAAGTTTAAAAATCAATATCTTTTTCATACGAGGTCGAAAACGTGCGAAACCAGTTGCGTTGGAATCGTATGGACGAGCACTACGCCATGGAACTGGATTGGAGTCGTTTGGAGTTAGTGAGAATTTTGGGTAAAATTAAACGTCCGTTTAATTTTATTCGAAATAAATCGCTAAAACGAAATTGAAATCAAGGTGAGAACTTCTCACTCAATCGAATCAGTTTCGATTTAATTTTAAATAGTTAGATTTAAAATACTTGAATGCATGTTTGAATGATGATTGTTATCTATTGATAGTTGAAATAGACATTATGCGCCGTTAGTAAGCGGATGTTATTTATTAAAAACATATACCGCGAATATTTCATAAACAGTGAAATTGGTATTATATATAATAGCAATATATATATATTGGCATATGTATATATTGGAGTTATTGATTTCCCGCATTTGTATAGCGGATGAGACCCTATTGCGCCGTCTATTAAGCGGATAATATTATTAAATCCCATATACCGCGATAATTTCGTACTGGAGCGGAATTGGTATTGTGCTAATGTTTGTGGATGCAGGAAAACAGGTAGGAGGGATCCAACTGGATTCCTCAACAGTATTTATTTGAATTCAGATATTTTGCTATTTGATGGATTATCATATCGATATATGATATCGTTGTTGTCGTGATTGGCTATTTGGTATGTAGCATCATTGGACCAAATTTGGAACTTTAAAATGATTTTTAAAGTGATTTTTGAAAATATACTATATGTTTGGAAATTGATTCATTTTAAATAAATAAACGATATAATTTTTAATGTTATAAAAAATTATATTTTTAAGAAATATAGTTAAAAGTTGATTTTTGAAAATATGGGTTAATAATTTTATAAAATATTTTAAATTGGGATTTTTGAATTTATTACACAAAGTTGAAAAAATAGGATTTATAAAATTTAATTATTTTATAAATAAAAATGGTGAAATTATAAAGGAGATTAAAGACGTTTTAAAAGAATAATATAAATTGATTTATATAAGAGATTTATAAATTGATAATTTGTAAATGAAAATATTTGGATTATAAAACGAGTTTTTATAAGTGTTAGAATGAATTGTGAATGAATTTTATAAATGAATGGAATTTATAGAATTATAAATGGTGAAGTTATAATGAAATTTATAAATAATAAGATTTATAAATTTCATGAAGTTATTAAAGAATGGATTTTTGGATAAATAATTGAATCTTATAAGTTATAAGATTTATAATTATGAAGTTTAAAGGAACGATTTTGTAAAATAATCGTTTTATAAGCATTTAACTCATAATATGAACTTTTGTTATATAATTGAGTTATAAATTGAATAGGTTAATAAAGGAGATTTATAAAAAGGAAGTAGTTATAAAATAAATAGAAATGGAGTTTATAAACGTTGTTTTATAAATCCGCAAACGACTTATTTTGATAAGTAAATTGTTATAACCTATTAATGGAGTTATATTCACGTTTTTGACTGTGAATAATCCTTTGAAATAAAATGAATAAAAGGATGAAATTTGCTAACGTAGTATATTCACGTTTTTGAATAGTGAATAATATGTTAAAGAAAATGTTTAGGGTGTGATATTTTAAACAAAATTAAAACGATCTAACGATGTTTTTTAATGTGTTGAGATTCGAAACCATAGATTTCAACATTTATTGTTGAAATAGACGTTTTCGAGAAATAAAAGAAAATGGTGGACTATAGCACTATTGTTATAGTAAATGATTTCCGAAAGGAAATGTTTTGTATAGTATTGGGATTTATATATCTATTTTAATTTTGAATCCCTATACTAGTGATTTTGGGTTGTCGTAACGATGTTTTACGTAACATTCGTTTTGGCCCAAATAAATATGTTTAAGAGAATGATTTCCTTAAAGAATGAAATATATACTTAATCTCGATTTAAGTATATTGAATATTTTCCAATGGTTGAAAATAAATTAAATTTGTGAATTACTTATGAATAAATAAGTATGGAAATGTTTTTCCCAATGTGAATGAAACGTTTTGAGAATTTATCTTTTTGAAGATAAATTGAAATGAATAATTGAAGTCATATATTCATGAATATTTTAGAATGAAAATTCACTATGGAATTTATAAAAGAGAGTGAAAGTTGTTTAAAAAATAATATTTATTTTTAAAGTGTGAAAACTATATATCTAGTAAAGGTATCTTTGGGAAATAAATAATTTGGAAAATTATTTGGAATCTGGTGATGTTGTGCATATTCATTGATAGTTCAATAACCGACTATCAATATTTCCCTTTGAATGGGTAATTGATGTGATTTGTTTGAATTTGAATGCCACACTTATTTTTGAATAAGCGTTCACTATTCGGGTTAACCGGGAAAGGACCATGGGGTCGTATAACCCATTCCGAATATGTGATACGTCGTTATGAATTTCATTTGAAGACCGGTGTTGAAGACCGGATCTTTTTGAAAGCGAAAGGACAACTCGTCGATTGTCTTTGCACCGAGTAGCTACGGTATAGAGACTCCCTGTGTTATGGGAAGTCCGGACGTGATTAGAGATTATCCGGATTGCAAGGACTTCTTTGTAAGTGCCTTCGGTTCTGTTCGATCCCAGAACAGACTTGTATGGATTGTATGTCTGACGTTACAAATTGAGATATAAAGCAGATTTCTTTCAAATATATTTCTGTTGGTGGCGGAGAATTTATTCTTTTAGCTTAACACCCTTCTCTGAGACGTACGAGCTCATAGGTTATGTAGTTGAATGTTATCAGCGATATATTCCCAATTTGGTAATGTGACATGCTGAGTGTTGCTGTAAATGATCATTGTGTTGATTATTTGTGATAGGATCATTTATTTGATCGTCTATCTTGGTGATCATTTCTATGATCATTTGTTGACCCAAAGCATGGCTTTTGTATAAAGTATGTATTTGTGGACGTGACTTCGTCGAGCCTCACACCTCGGGAATGGTCAAAACAGGAAAGATGAAGCAAGGTTATGAGGGGTAGCGCCCTTTAGGGTATGTGCATTTCCTTCTGGAAAAGGGTGGTATCATCGTATGGAGCCCAGATACTTACTCATGTTGAAAACACTTTGTTATGATTGTGTGAATTGATTACGAGCGCTCGGTGAAAGCTCCCAAAGGACCGGGGGATGGCATATTCGGTCAGTTGTTACTCAGTTAGGGGTAACCCGGCCTTGTATTGGTAGAGATCCGGTTTGGTTCTCGGGGATGTCCTTCCAGAGGCATTCTCATGTGGCAATGGGAAGTTCCTTGGCCTGATCATTCGTTGGAAATCCAATTCCCAATACGAAACCTTGTACGGTATTAGTTGTAGAACCTGCCATTCACTTATGGTGGTCACCACTGTTTGGATGGTAGCTATAGTAGGCATACGATAATGGTCGTATGTTGGCTAAAATTTATATTCTACTTTCGAAATGAATTTTTCCTACACTATGCACTAGTAATAATATCAAATGTTCTTTTAAATGCGTATCAAGCATCTTTGACTATCATAAGAAGAAATATCCTCCGATTCTGCGTTTGCATTGTGTGTGTGTGCGGGAGGCCTTATGGTAGTCTCATTTTTAAAAGCATTGCGAATTGATTTTAAAAATATTCCTCTATTTTGTTCTCAAAGATAAATAAACTGTTTTGAGTTCTCACACTAGTCACATGACTAACTCGGAGTTTATTGTTTTCCTTCCTAAACTCTGGGTGCCCACCAATTTTCACACGGGCAGTCAAGAGTTAGGTTTATCAGGATATTCTGGAGTTGCTGGAAGCAAGATGGATGGAATGGCGTATTATTAGTATATAGTATTTATTTTCCGCTGCATTGTTTGATGTTGTACACTCTGATGATATGATGTAATGAAATGTAATGTAATAACTGATATAGTTCTTTGTTTAAAGATTATTCATTTATCTATTATATGTTGTTCCGCTGCGAATTGTGAGATTCTGTTATTGTTCTGTTGTTTTCTTTCCGTTTTTTTTCTATGTTCTTTTCTCTCTATTTTCTAACTTTTCTGTCTTTTTCTTCTTTTTCTTTTTCTTAAAACCCTAAGTGTTCGGTTTTCCGTCGTTCGATTGCTCGGTAGTCGATAAAGTGAGTATCGATGTTGAATTTTCGAAAGACGAAGAATCGGGTCCTTACAATAAAACTCCAAATCAAAAATTTAAATTCCTCAAAACCCTAACAAATTTTATTTACCATCTTGAAGCTCTCGAAGAGCACATCTCAATTCTATGATTCATTTTTCAATTCGATACACCGTTTGGCTGGAAATCGAGAATGAACCGTGGCCGTTCATATTGGATTTTTTGACGATCTAACGGTGGATCGTCGACCATTGGTCGATCGAGGAGTGGTGTTGGGAAGAGGATGGAGAGTAGACCATGTGGCGACGTTCGTTTGTCAAAGATGGCCCTGTAGTTGCCATTGTGCATCGCGAATGAGGGACGGTGGCCAGGCCACATGACTCGACCGGAACTGGCGTCGCTAGGTCGGTGAGGTCGGCCGTGGTCGAGATGAGGGTTGGTGATGTTGGATCGGGTTAGAGATAATCGTGGTGGCGCTATTGTCCAGAGGTAAGCGGCGGCAGGTTCGAGATATCGCGTGCGTTAGATTTGCTGAGGCAACGCTAGGGTTTCGGCCGCTGTTGGTAAGTGACGTGGAAAAATTCTATTCGACTTCTATTTAATTTAATTTAAAATTGAACTCAAATGTTCTAACTATGAGGTATTTTACATACGAGGTCCAATTCACGTGCGGTTTTCTCCACTAGGATCGTATCAAAATTTCGGACACTTTATCGCTGGTTTGGATGAATTCTGAAACCGTTTGAATTTTAGGTTTAAATTGGATTTAAATTCAATTTGAATTCAAAAGGTGAGTGTTTTAACCCACTCACAACTTCTAAAATTTCTTATGTTTGTTAAATTGATTTATGATATGAGTAGAAATTTATTTATAACTGGTTGGCATATTTTGAATCATCATCTCAGTTAATTTGTATTTATTTGGATTAAATAGTTATTTAATTTATTATTGAATATGAACTGCCAGTAAATACCTGTTGTTTATTATCTGTTCTATATTGATGTTATTGATTAAATTGGATGATGATTGTGTTAAATGTTTGATTATTGATATTGGATGTATGGATGTTGTATTTTATATTGTTATAAACTGAAAGTTTGTTATGGATTTTTATTTCATTCGGGGTTGCAGTTTGAAATGATATATAACCGTCAAATATTAAATTGCGGATTGAAATGATAAATATCTGTATCACTTGGCCATAGGATAGAAAATTATATACAGACACCGTGGTCTATATATATAAATATTTTTTAAGGATTTCTATGCTTTTGGAAAGGAATATATGTTTATAAAATATTGATTTGGATATTATATAATGTTATTTTTATATGTAATTAAATTCTTGATTTTAAGCTATGTATAAATTTGTTTTAAAATATAAAATAAGTTTAATGATAAAGTTTGATTTTATTAAAATATAATATGGTTAAGTATTTATTTAAATTATATTTTATATAGAGTTTATAATGACTTAAATAAAAATTTAGGTTGGAAGTTAAATATGAAATTGATTTGAAATTTAATTTATTTAAGAATTATACTCAAATAAATTTGATTTGAAACTTAATAAAATTGAGATTTTGGTTTAAAGGGATTTGAATGAATATATCAAGTTGATTTAAACGAATATATCAAGTTAAATAAATTGGAAAAATATTCAGTTATTTGAAGTTTAAAAGTTTTACATAAATGATATTGGATTTATTAAGTAACATTTCAAATATAAACAATAGTAATTGAATTTGATATATATGGAATTATCAAAATTTAGTTTGGAAATTATGGAATATTTAAAGCTTTGAAATATAAGGAATTTGAAATGGTTTATTTGAGGATCAAATATGTATTTGGAATTGATATAAATTGAAATGGATTACTGAAACTGAATTGAGTTGAAATTATGAATTGAGATTTGATTTAAATTAAATTTTGGGTTCAAGGTGATTTGAATCAATTTGTGAAGTTGAGGAAATTATTTTATTTATAAAGTAATGTTAAATTTAAAATTATTTTATTTTATATATACTATTTGAACCTCAAAACTATTTAAGTGGGGAAAGTTATAGTTTTGAAGCTATGGATTTCAAAGTATTACGTTTTGAAAATGTCATATTTTCAAGTGTTGGTTTTTGAAAGTGTTATAACTTTGAAAATATAATGATTCTGGAAGAGAATATATATTGGAATAAAATGATATTATATTGATTTGATTTTCAAATAAAAATGATATCTTATTTGTTTTTGAAATGGAAATGATATCGTTTTGAAATGGCAATGATATTTTGGTTTTAAAGTATATACTATTTTGAAATGACCGCGGTGTTATAATTATGTTTGGTTGTTAAAGAGACCGGGATCGGAAGTTGTCATACTCTCTGCCTACTCCGAAAACCACTTTAACAACCGTGTACGCGGTAGAGATTCCAGAATGAAGTAGGATGGTGGCGGCGTTCCTTTGAGGTATATACATAGACCCGACTCCCACGAGTTGGCATAAGGTGGCTAAAACAGGGGCAATTCTGGGCCAGTGAGGTAGCTTCTCATATCGGACACACTCCTTCAATACCATTCTATTACTTTATGATTGATTTGGGCCCGTTGGTTTTTGGGGTTGTGGCTCGAGGTGGGCGGTAGTGCGCGCTATGCATCACTACCAGTCTGGATAGTAATTGGTATATCTAACCAAGCGTTACTTAGTTGTGCCGTGTCACCTACCCTAGCGTGCCTTGTGTTATTTTAGATTCCTCCCGTAGCCCGTGGAGTATTTAGGGTAGTCTCCTGATCTGAAGATGCGCTAATACTGGATGGACTACTGGGACTATTACATGTTAAGGTGGAAAATGTAAAGCCTTAACGCTATTTAAAAGTAAGTTTATTTTACTATAGACATTATTTTAATAGCGTATATTACTACATAGTAAATAGTTTAATGGATCCTTTGGAGATGTGAATCCCGAGCATCTCTTAAGTTAGTGCACTCACGTTAGACACTGGATAGGAGATGTCAAATCCCATAAACATCTTTGATGTCGTTCCACTCATACTATTTACCGTTGATTTAACTCACATAAGATCTTTCAGTTCTGACTCGAGTGTTTTGTCTTTTCAATTCCCTCGGATCAGCCTGAGCATTTCAGGGTTTGAAGACTTTACTTCTGGAGTACGAAGACGAAGATTGTATTACTATTATTCACTATAGTGTTCCACTACATCACATTGTTCCGCTGCATTGTTATTTATTATTCTTTGGTACGTGTGACTCTGATTCTGTGTTGTATAAGTATAATCAAATGTTTTGTAACAGCCCGCAAATCCGTACCCCTTGACTAAACACTATTCTACATCAATTAACTCAAGTGGAACAGAAATACGAACCATTTAGGTTAAAGAAGAAGGAACTAAACAATATCATAATCTCACGGTCGTAGCGGAATAAAATATAATAGTAAATAGTAGATCTTCACACAAAATGAAATCTATAACTGTTTTATACACTACAACAAAAACACCCTTTAATAGCGTTTAAAAAACGCTATTAGAAGCTATTATAGCGTTTTTTCTTACGCTGTATATTAACATGTTGTAATAGGTCAGTGACCTATAACAGCAACATACAAAACGCTATAAGAGACGCTATGGATAAGGACATTTCATAGCGTTTTATGAGTGCTGTAAACATGACTTTTAATAGCCTTGGAAAGTCGCTATGAAGTGAAACTATAGCGTTTTCATGACTGCTATGTAAAAACAGGCTGGCATACATATGAAATATACAACAGCGTCTATAGACGCTATAGAACACAATATTTTACAGCGTTATCTGCTGCAATAGTACATTGTATGTATAAGTACAGCTACTTTCTATAGCGGTTTGCTGTCTTTTATTGCGTTGTTTTTTTGTTATGAAAATTGTTTATAGCACTATCATAATGCTGTAGTATATACAACTGGAAAAAACAACCTTTCCATAGCACAGTTAAAACGCTATAAATTTTTATCCCTGCGGTTTTTTTACTAGGTACATCCAAGCTTACAATTCTACTAATATATTATAAAATTTCAAAAAACACAATTATCACATAATGATGTACGTAATCAAATGAAGACATAAGCCAAACCACAATATATATTTAAATATATATCCATAATATTTCGTACACAAAGTTTCAAATATTTGTGATCTTAAAAAAAAACAATACATACAACCATAGCTGACCAAAACGATACATACTAAAAGCAAAGATATATGAACGTCAATACAAAATATGTTAATCCAAGCATGACCGATTTGAAAGAGAATGAATGCAGCAAAATAATTTTTCCTTCCTTCCAGCTTGTAGTAACCCCGGTATCATCATACAACACCTGTCAAAACGAAGCACATAAGTTATTTTTCAAATCCAAACATCATCCGCAAGTTATATAATTTTTCATAACAAAAAAGATAAAGACTGTTAGTACATCATTTTAGCTAAATAGACTGCCAGTACATCAGTTTCACATCATCACTCTGTGCACCTCCTCTCTCACATCATCACTCTGTCCATATATACTATGTCTACATATATCCACCTTACTCTGTCCAAACTTCTCCTCTGACAACAGTTTCACCTTGTCACTCCTACCCTTCAGACTACCACCCATACTTCATACAATCATCATCATATACCATTCCATCTCCTTCGACATCCCATAAACAACCCTTCTTCTTGCATTCATCTCCTATAATCGACTACCACATCTCTGCATCATTCCATACATACACAAATAGCTTCTTTCCTCCCATAGACATCCTTCTCCCCTGTACAAACATCTATTTCCCCCTCTGTAACAACTCACCAAGCCTACATATCACATTCTACAGCCACCATCCAAACAGACTGCTCATATCGCTACAGCCACCATTCAAACGGCCCTGCACAACCGTCAAACTGCTCCCTATTGCAAATATCCGATTCTACTACAAACTATGGATCCCCTCTACCTTCATGCCATAACTCATCCATCCACATTGCCTATAATTCTACCACTGCATTGATTAGCAATGAGACCGAGTAAGATGTCTTACTTTCTTTCGTTAGGAAAATGTCATCTGTCTTTATAAGCAAAAGGTCGGGACATGACAGCTCATGCTCTTCTAACACCTACAAGTAAATTTATGACAGAGTTCAGACCAAATTGTGACATCTAAGTATTAAAAAGGAGATGAGAAAATATGTGGATATTCTTATTTCAGATTTAGAAAAACACAACAAATTGAATTTTGAAGAACACTGTAAATGTAATGGTGACTATCACTAGCCTTTTGCAGTGCAATAAGATTATTCCTTGATGGATAACTATTCTATCTGCTTCAATTTGTTTATGGAATGTTCTCAGTAGTTCTTCTTCCTGCAAAAAAGATGATCAAACAAATTGTCAAACAAAATAAGATTTGGACATTTGGAAACGTTTTACATTGAATTATATTAGACTACACTCAATATAAAGAACAAAATAGTTGCATGATAACCAGTAAATTTATTTGTGTTCGTTACTATATACAGTTTCAAAATTAGTTGCATGTCTAAATAGTTATGATTTATCTTTCTAACAACTCAAATATATCAAGTCTAGATTAGTCTTGTAGAAAAAATTAACTTGAAAGCAACAAATTGACAACTAAATAAAATATAATTAGAGAAAGTAGTGAAGTTTATAATTATTAAGTTTTTAGCTGTTACAATGCCACTCTAACTGGAGCATACATAGCTATTACTTTTTGCATCTCAATAAATACAGTCAGTATTTTTATGTATGACTATGAACGTGAAATACGTGCCAGAGGAAAAGGCTAATACTTGAGTGCACTACAGAAAGATATACCATTTCTCTTGGAAATAAAACTGGATGGACATTTTGTGTATATGACAAGGTACATGAATCAGGATATACTAAAAACAAAATGCAAAAATGTTTACCATGTTGAAGTTAGCTCGTCATCCATTTAAATGCTTAAGAAGTCAATATAGGATCATCCCTACAAAAAACAAGAGAACATAAGAGTTATGTGTAAATATAATAATTTTTTTTATAAACAAAGGTAAAAACCATTTCAAAATTAAGATAATCTAGTTTAGAAATATAGTATAAAAGTTCCTTGGATTGAATTGTAATATTAATAAGTGAAAATAAGTATGGAACTGAGAACTATTAAGGCATACTCACCTACAAGTATGATACGGTATGCTTGATGACAATGCACTTAAAATCTAATACATAATGACAAATATGCCAACACAGTATGATATTACTTCACCTTCCTATCTAATATACTAGAAAGTGACTGTACTTCAGATTGTAGAATATGTAAATCTGAGGCTGACGCTTCATACTTAATGATTTTTCTTTGCATGGAAGACATATACTTTGAAAGAGATGAAATGCGTGACTTAAACTCTGCCATTATTTCTTTCATACCAGATATTCATTAGCGTAGTTTATAAAATATCATATAAAATCCAACAAAACTATTAACCATAATTTGGCAACAAAAAAGGAAAGTACCTGGCTCTTTCGAAGCTTGTTCACGCTTGCTTTTTGTCACAGTCCATCCTTCTTATAATTTATACAAATCCAATTCCAACTTAGCTCTATGAGATTCTGAGAAAGCAGTGAGTCTCTGACAAACATTAGCCAAACCAGCTTTAAAAGTAACTTCTTTTTCATGCCAAATTATAGTATCCTTTTCGACCTATTATGATCAAATTGAACTAGCATCAGCCAACTAAGAAACACATGTCAAAAGAATAATATAAATTACAAAGGCTACAATAGTTTGTTGAATGTTTATATCCTGTAGTTTCTTTATGGAGGCCCGGAGTAGATCAATTTCTTCTTTTGATTCATCTAGCCGTTCAAATAGTGACAAAAAAGTTTGAGATGAAATGATGCTTTGTACATCGGTCACATCATTCGGCGAATATGTTTATATACATACATCTATTTAGGAAAATTCAAATGCTTAATAATTTAGTAAACAAAGTAAATAAAAGAGAAAATCCTTTTAACCACACCTTGTATCAGCTAGTTTCTTTGAAATGTCTATTCTTCCTTCATGCAGGTTTCTCATTTCAACAAGCCTGCTTGATGCAAGATCCTGTTCAAAAAAACGAATATCAAAACACTTAGTTATAGAGGAGAAAACTACTATAAGCTGAAAATATATGCGTTCTTATTTCTTTAACGGGAACTCCAGATCTTTCAATTCAGTTTATTTATCTCTAAGTTGATTTTTGGCCGATGGCTTACTTCCTAACATAGGAAAAAGGGTTGGAAACAGAAATGTTACATCATCTTTTTGCATCCAAAGATGTGCTATTTTATGGTTGATTTCATCCGACTTTGAAATAGCAGGTGCTAATTCACCGAAACAAACACACCAGATAATAGCTGTTAGAAAGCAAAAGCAGAGGCATTCATAAAATAAACTTATAATGTAAGAACATAAGGCATTTGGTGATAAAAATGGCTTGATCTTGTTATTGATTCGTGTAAAATCGTACTTTCCAACCGTTTATGTTTGGCTTTGTTTTTGGCATCCATGTCACGGTTGGCCTGAAACTTTTCTGCCAATGGCTGGTGCTTTGAAAGAAGATCACGAATTCCTATTTGAAAGCTCTGAATTTCCAACTGTGTAATTGGCACCTTTTTGCAACTGTTTACTGTGTTCTAAAGAAAATAAAAAGATGGTCCCACTGACATTTGACTCATAGCAGGTAACAAACAAAATTAATGGTATATTGTAAATATAATAATAGAACATTACCGTCCCTCGGCAAAGTTGAGCAGGGGTTAGAAACAGTTTCACTGTTTGCACGCCATAAACAATCAATAGAAGCCTGTGTATTATGTAAAATAAACTCATCAATAAAAAAGTTAATAGGAGGGATAAACCTGAAGCTCCAATACATTCAATAAAAACAAAGCTCCTACATTTCTTCAATTTATGTAACCGCAGCTGATAGAAGCTTCGGCATGTGCATAAACTAGATATTACCTTATATGAGACTGAGAAAAAAATTGAATATATTTTCATACAAAACGGAAATAGTATTTCCTAAATACCTAAAGCTTGATCCATCAGAATAAGACTCCATTCATTGTACAATGAAAACTTCAGAGTTCAATAAATCTTAACCTGCCAAAACAATGTAAATATCAATGAAAAAAATGATCTGTGCAAATCATTTCAATTTATTGATGAATACAAATAAATTTTTGTGCTAGGTAAATCAAATCAATGTATATAATTAAAACTTTAACTATTCTAATATGCATTTACTAGTAACGTTGCTAACAGTAAGTGCAGTCAAACAAAGTCGCACAATAAATTGAAATAGCAGTTTTCTTGGTCTAACATGAAAATGAATTACAATAGAATCATGATCAATTAAAAAGAGTAATAGAACTAATGGGCACAATGATACAAGGATACATTTTACAATACCTGAGCATAGACTGATACATCCAGCTTTCCTGAAAATTGAAAGCTTCTAGCTGAGAAAATATTCTCATTGAAGTATGCTTAAGATGGGTAAGACATACCAACTGTTCCTAAAAGTGATTTTTTTGGGGTCAAATTGGAAAAATAAAATAAAATTGAACAAGGATAAAACGATAATTGTACTTAAAACTAAAAAATAGTTACCTCTTTATATTTAACCAAGTCTCAATCTTTAACATGTATAAACATGTAATTCTGAAAAAGAAAAAAAATCAGAACGAATAACAAATAAAAGAGGAATGATTATATGCATCCTGCAGATGCAACTAGAGAATACATTAGCAACTTAGGTGAGGAAATCCTACATCGACAAAGGGCTAGAGGTTTTTTGAAAGGAGACTTTGCAAAGAAGATTCCTCCAAAGGCAGTACTCGAGGTAGGCGTTGGAAGGAGAAGACAAGTGAAGATTACATAAGTCGTGTGAAGAGAGATGAAGTAGAAGCTTTTTGGTTTTCATAAAAGACAGTGGAAGAATATGGAGAGGAGGGAAGGAAAGGGGGGAAGAATTAGAAAAGGAGCGGCCACGAAAAATTTTGGTAGGCCGCCAAAAAGTTGGTACTTTATTTTTCTTACAGTATCCATACTCGTTATCTTTTGTATCTTCCTGTTTTTTATAACAACTACTATTGCAGGCTGCGATAAACGCCATATCCCCATGCCATTAATAATTATTATTCTTGTAGTGCATTTTCTTTTCACTAATTTTATCATATTTTTCTTTTTGGTTCCAGCTCTCAAGCCCTGCTATGGTAGGCTGATCCAAAGTAAAGATAACATAGTAAATAAAACACTTAGACAAAAAAGAGGCCATAAAAATAATAACAATCTTTTTCATGAAGTATACCTTCCTCTTAGGAAATACATGAATACATAACCAAGAGATTTCAAATCATCCCTCCTGCTTTGCTCTTCGTTAAATTAAAAGGATCCACCAATTTCAAGATGAGTATTGACAGGAGTAGCTAAATTAATTGAAGAGAGCATTGGTGTAATACACACCAATTCCAAGATGGGTATTGACCCTTGCATATCGTGCTGTTCCTGTGAGATTCTTATTCCCCCTGTTAATGAGAGTGAGCTTAAATACTTCAGAAAATAACAAATTTTGCATAAATCTAAACTTCTCTTTAGGAGAGAGTATATTTGGTTTAAACATATGCTGATGTTATATTAGAAGTACATGCTTGTTGCACCTGGAAAAGAACATTAACTCCAGCTCCTATATTTTGCTTTATAGTTATGCATCATAAGTCCAAGTTTTATTTGTTTCTTGTGTCAAACAGGGACATGAATATAAAGGTCAAAAAATAGTATGTCCCAATATGAAAAAAGATTTAGGTCAAAGTGATTCTTTTAATTTGAATGGTAATAAGGCAACAAAATTTGCTGGAATTTTTTTGATACGTAGAAATAGGATAAAAATCTTGGAGTCACCTGTATGGTATGTGTTTTCTAAAATGTTTCCCATGATCTGGGATATGACTGAAATAAGCCAGACGTCAACAAAATACTGATAAGATAGAAATTTTTAGGTCAACTTCAAAGGGTGGTGCACATAGTGTGATGTTATGCTATTCTCCAATAAGGTTTTTCAATGTTGTACTATAATAGGATCACAACCAAAACAGCATCAAACTCAATTAAAAAAAGCCCAAAGGAACCAATGACTGCATCAATGATGTACTCTGCCACCGTTTCAGGCATGCAATCTAACAGCATGGTAGCTCCTGTCATAGGACTTGAATCAAAGCAGGGTTTCATAATCTGACTACTCAAACCTACTAAGCAATGGTGATAGACTGCAGCGCATGAAGGTAACAACTGTATTATTATAATTAAATCAATGTGGAGTAATGTAAAATATGGTGTGGCCAACAGAAAGGGTGAAGAAATTTGAGACTCTTTCATACCATCCTACACGGAATGATGCATAGCTGCTAAAACAGTTAGAGTATTTGATCTGACATGGATGGATTCAACAACATTTATATCTTTTGATAAAGAATCGAAAACAACTTATTCATGGTATCAACAACATTTATATCTTTTGATAAAGAATTGAAAAGTTTTTTCCAGACCGAGGACTTGACAGCGTCCCCATTATTTTTCTAGAAAGTGGATTCCCTTTCCTTAGAACTCAATTCATCACCATTGGAAACGCAGTCATTTTTTAAAGTAGAAGAAGATGCAATCACCCGTTCATTGAGATAAGCTTCACGAGATAATCCTTCTGTATACGATTGAAAGTGCCAAAAGAGTTTATGGAAAAGATATATCCTTCTTCTTTTTAATCAAAGCAATTCACAATATACAACTACCCTAATTTCGGATATTCCAAATTGAAGAAAGAAAACATTAAAACAACATTTACTAGACTAAAACTTGTTCACATGGCATTTCTTAGAAGAAAAAAAATGAGACAATTGAAGTCAAAGTATACAATAGATAAAAGCATCAGTTTATTCTCATTTAAAAAAATGAAACAACTGAGATTGTTGTAACTATTACGCTCCATTTAAAAAATTAGAAATTGAAAAATATACCTAAAGTGCCAATTTCGCAAAGTTGACAAATCGCTTCAGCTTCGTTGAGGAGTCGAACTTTGAGGAATCACGCTTAATCGAAGTGGAGGAATCAGACTTCGTTGTGGAATCATGCTTAAGTGATATTGAAGAATCATGCTTTAGCTTTGTTTCGTTAAGGAAACAACTTCGTGCTTAGGAATTGCGCTTAAGTAGAGGAATTGAGTTTTAGCTCAAGTAAGGAGGGATTCGTCGATGAAGAGGCAAGTGACGGTGAGTTTTTTCAGGTAGTCGGTCATGTAATTTTAGATTTGGGAAGTGAAGGAGAAAAGAGGGATTATTGGCGGCATAAGAATAGGACGGAGGGAATTGTAAATTGAACCGCCAATTTTTCGTTTTTGTTAATAATAGCTTGAACACGTGCTGTCTTTTTATCCTAAAGGACCACTAACTACTTAATAATGGCATGTCATGTTTTCATGCTATATTTGCTTGCTATCAATAGTACATTTTCTTGTAGTGATACATCATATCATCACATTGTCTCATTCATCAACCATTACCAATCAGACATACCATACAATCACAGCAGCGGAATAAATATAGGTACAAAGAATACATCTCGGCTCCAGCTCCTATCCTGCTCCATAGTATCCTGTCCTGAACATATAATACTCGGTCTGATCCGGGCATTATAATGAAATAACACCCGAGTCGGTCTGGAATACCAGCTGATAATAATGCATCCAAATTGATTATTAAAGTTTCAAAAATTCTTTTGAAAACAAAAGCATCTCGTAAGACCACGCCACAAATAAACATGTCGGGTTTTTACCTTACGATAGCTAAAACACTTTTTCTAGAAATCCTCTGATATTATAATAGGGTCTATATACAAATACCTATAAATTAGCCGAAATTGTTACATCTATTAAATTCCATCTACTAGCCACAGAGTGGGTAATACAAACAAAACTCATACAAGGCTCGTAGGGAGAATGGATTTCCGACAATGACTAGGCACTGGGGTACCACCTGTCACAGTTCGGGGCCTAGATCACCGTACCGAGGACCACGCCCGATCCCCTGCAACACAAGGCCGGACCCATCCCTTACTGGACAGTTCCGAATAAAATCACCCCGCGGTTGGGATCACCAACCGCACTACTAAGCCGAAATAAAAAGGGACATCTAGACAGGGATGACCTTACTCTCCAGTGGGGGCTACCCACGAAGCCTTGCTGCATATCCCCTGATTTTCAGTCATTCCCATTTGATGAGGCTTGAGGCTAAGTGTTACTTTAAGAACGTTTCACTTAGAATGCCCATCGCCCACCTGACGATGTTCCGAAAGCATTCGTCCATACAAGTCCGTCCCGGATTCGAACGGAACCGAAGGCACTACTCCTACTACATCCATTTTGGAAATATCCTTAGGATTAGTAGCCACTAGCCCTTGCACTTCACTGCTCCATCTTCGACTCCAAACACGTTTTTCGCACAAAACGTACAAACCGGATCGAAGTGGTTTTCGAGAAATAAATCTCGATCCCGGTCTCTTCGAAACGATCAACGCATTTGTCCAATATTGATAGTCGGTGATTTAACTATCAATTCATATTCACATACATCCATCACACAATAAATAATTCCCACATTATTTATTTTCCTCTAATATCATTAAAAGATATATTTTCAAATTTCCAAAACTCATTTGAAAACAATTTCCCAAAGATTCTCCTTTACAAGGTATATTCTTTACCCTTTATTCCCGTTGGAAATAACCAAGTTCAAAACATTTAGATTTAAAACTGTTAAAAACATTTTATACTGAAATATACTTTAAAATATGTAAATTTACTTCTAGTTATTTACTCAAGATATAAATTTAGAATATGTGAAGTAAAACTATTTATTAAAATATAAACTTGATTTTAAGTAAAGGTTTAGTCAAACTAAATTTAAAAGTAGAGTTTTAAAAGGACTAATAATAATTCAAATAACTTTATTCAAAACTAGCCTTAAAATAAATCCATTTGTTAAAATAATTTCTAATGTATTCGTAAATAATTACTATTGCAAATTTACTAATTAGTTTCTTAAAAATAATAATTTTCAAAAACACTCTTTTAATCAAGTTTAAACTTTAACTTATTCTTAAATAAAAACTGTTAAAACACGAACTTGGTTTCCCGGGGAAAACACACTTCCATTTCACCATCCCAAAGAACTTTTTTTACAAATCCTGCCGATTTATTACCATTCAAATTCATGTTTAAATAACATAAATTTCTCTTCCATGTTTTAAAAATAACTTCTTTCGAAGCCCAAACATAATTTTCCATTCCTGGAAATTCCATTTCAAAGTTTGGGTTTAAAAATCCTTTAAAATAAACTTTTGAGAATTTATTAAAGGAAATAATACTTATGAATTACTAAAATAAAATCCCATTGGTGAAAAATGCATTACAAATATTTTATTTACATTTTAAACTGCTAATTTATATTTGGAAAGCCTTATTGAACATATACTTTAATTTCCTGGAAAACATCACCAAATAATCCCATCGTTAATTTGTAGCCATTTATGATTTCTATTAAATTTATCTCCAAATAGTTTTACTTTCACATTTATCAACTAATAACTTTTCTCTTCGTTTATCATTCCAAATTTTACTAATTTCCAATTTTCATCCCAAACAGATGTCAATTTTAATTCTTTTAAATTCTTTATTTAACAATATCCTTTATTTCCTAAAAACCCAATTTATCCATTTATAATTAAATTCCAGATTTATAATTTATCCAACAATATTCCAATGCAATTTAATTTCATATTTATCAATCACATCATATAAAAAGATTGCATTATCAATTATAAAACTAATTACTACATCGTGAGGAATCCAGTTGGATCCCTCCAACCTGTTTTCCCTGCATCCACAAATATTAGCACATCACACATATAAATATCAATCCAGACTGATAACAACAATTATATTCTACCAATCACACAGATATTTGAATATTAACTATTTAAATTAGCTAGCATCCAGATGTGAGTGAGAATAACTCACCTTGAGTTTCGACGAGCGTTCGAAATTTAAATTAAACCGAACGACGTTCGATTTAACTTAAATTTCTACTTGCCTGGAATGATTCCCGAACTGCACCATTGCCTAGTCCGCATCTCTGCGATCCCGGCGTTTCCTGTTTCGTCAAACTCTGATAACGTATGAATGAGTTATAGCATTTTAAACTTTTGATTTTAAATTTTAAAGTTTACATTAAATTTAAAACAAATATCTCTTTTTTTCTTTTTTTAACATACCATCATGGCCATTCAAAATCGAAAGAAGGGTTCCCCTCATCTTCCTCCATCGCGCTGAATCCGGAATCGCATTCAAACACAACGTACGCGCGCTAAAAGAAAATCACCGCGCCACCGTCGACCCCGCCGACATCGATCAAAGGCCACCACGACATGCGCCTCCATCCCCTACACCTCCGGCCAAATGCAAGCACACTCGGTCAATCCCTGCTCGTACACGACGAGCTCGACCGGCAACTCAATGAAGCCAAAATTCTCCCTCCATCGTCGATGATAGCTCGAATCATCCGTTGGATCTGTAGATCTCTCCACGATCAACAACATTCATGTAGAAAATTTTCGAAATCGAAGCCTGGATCACCAGATTTTTGAGAAGAAATGAAACTGAGTTTCAGCCATTAAATAAGATAGTGACGGCAGCCTGAGAATAGAGTTAGGGTTTGCAAATATAAATATATATATAATATTATTTTAATATCGTTCTTCACTGTTTTAATGACCTATGCAAACGAACTCCAATCCTCACATAGCAACAGGCGTTTCTAGGTTTTTTTCCACATTCCGGACAGAATGGAATAGGTTTCGTAAGCTAATTTGATCATACGTGCGAGTTACAGAATTAAACGATCAATTTAAAATTAAATCGGTTAAAACGATTTCTATGCGTTTCGAGCTGCCACGGTCAAACGACAACTCCGATTGCTACGAAAATTTGAATCCGATAATAACTAACTATTACGGATCAAATAGAACTAGTTTCGTCGAATTCCGAGACTCTGCCCCGGAAGGCTATTTTAACTCGTCGGTTATTTCGAGCGATTTTCAAAATTGTCAAAAACACTTAAAATTTCAGTTTTAAAATTTTACTAACTTAATAATAAATTACATCAAATTTATAATCACATTAAAAATCTTTCTGGCTCATTCCAGACCGAAATCTGATTAAATTGCATTTTAATAATATTAAATTCTCTTATTAAATTAATATAAAACCCCAAATAATAACTTATTAACTTTAAAATTCATCTAAAATTCCCACCATACTATTTACACTCAAATAACTCAAAATTAATTTTTAAAACCATTCTTATCACCATCTACATCCAGATTTACCCTTTTATCTAATTCCCGAATATTTAATTATATTTTTCCATTATTCAAATTCAATCGGAATTACTATAATTAAAAATTATAGCTTATTTCATTGATTGAACCCGAATCCATCCATTTCAAAATCAATTAAGAATCCACATTAACATTTAAAATGAATTAAGTGTTCAAATTCAATATCTAAAAAATCCGGGATGTTACATTCCTCCCCCTTATAAAAATTTCGTCCCCGAAATTTGCTAAGGTAGAAACTATGCTCAAACTCACTTACTCATCCAATTTGCTTAGTTAAAAGCTTATATTCACTTTCCAAAATCCTTTAGCCCAAATCCAAACTCATTTGCTTTATTTATACTCAAAAGCTTTTGTGGCAACATTATTTCAAAACAACTTTACTAGTTAATAAAATTTTCAAAATTCACAAAAATTTTCTAACTCCCAAAATTTTAGAAAATTTTTGGCAAAGTCTCCCCTGTACGGAGGAGCTTTCGCGATATCGCGATACAGATAAATATATATACATCGAGCCACACGGTCGGAAACCAAAATATATCACAACAAATATATCATTTCCCAATTATAATTGCGGAGGCGTCCCTTTTAGCAATTTTTTTTAAAGCAAGCGGCTAATATAACGCATATACGTGCTCCAACTCTACCGAACGCCTCCCATACTTGTACTTACTCAACAAACTCATCAGTTTCAAAGATATAAACATTTTAATCAACATTTCCAATATAAATGTAAGCCAAACATATCCATTTCGTAATCCAATCAAACATTTGCATGATTTCATAAGTAAATCATATTTCATAGCATGAACAAAGTTTCTTTTCTAATTCCAAGCTCCATTTTATTTCACACAAATGAGTTACATACAAGTTTACCATTCTCAATTCATAATTACTACCACCAATTCATATTCACTTCAATATTATGAATATATGCTTTTAATTCATTTACCTTTCTTTTTAATTAGCCTGCATTTACATACCAACCCACTAAATAGATTCCAATCCATTCCTATTATTCAAATATCATTTTCATTTACTTCCTTTAATTCATCCACTTAAGTTTAACGACTAATTTCTATGCAGGTTGTGGTTATTCAAACAAATAACCAATTCTTAAACTTATAACCATTTACATTAATTCCAACTTATATTCATATTAATTTTATTCAATTTTGCATGGTTCACAATCCAAGCATTCTCATTCCCTTGCAATTTTTAACTCAATTTCTTATTTTCACTTCAAGATCATCATTTAAGTTTAAATTAATAACATCCCATTCTATATTATTTACGACCCAAACATTCTTGCTTTATCACAATTATTGAATTAAATCTCAAATCTTACATTTCCAATTCATTATCCATATAGGTTTATATTTATATCATTCAATTCTGGGTTATATACAACTCATACATTCTTATTTCATCTCAATAATTAATTAAAATTCTTTTTCACTTGCATTTCAATTTTATTATCTAAACAAATTTCATTTAAAGCTATTTCATAAGCTTGACAATAATCATCTCACCATTTTCTTAAATGATTTCAATTCCATAATATCTCAATTTATTTCCATTTTAATTGGTTCTTACCCAAATCAAACCATTTACGAATTTTAATCCAACTAGCTTATACATTCTATCAAATGTTAATTTCAAATTAGTATATTCACCAAATTCGAGTTCATATTCAATAATTAAATCTTTTATTAATAATAAGACCATTTCAAATCATCACTATTATAATCTAATTCCATTAGTCATTCACACTACCAATATTTATTACCACAAATTTAAATCCCATGCCAAAATTGGATTTTTATTTACTTTTCAAATTTTGACCAAACTATCAAAATTCTATTCATGCCAATACAAATTCCATTTAATTTAGCTTACATTAAATTCATTCTCAAACAATTCCTTTGAATTTAGTTGAGTGAGCATTTACTTTATTCAACATCATTTCAACTAAATTAAATTTCCTTCCAATTTAATTCTTTTCCAATTCTAATTCAAGTTCGACCAAATTTAGTTAGCCATCTTGAATTTATACCATTTCCTTTACTATCTTAAATAAGAATTAAATTCCATTCATTTCTATTTATAACACAATTGAATCTTGTTTTTAATTAAATCCAAATCCATCTCAATTCCATCGATTGAAGTTAAATCCAATTCAATTAAATTTTAATTCTCCATATACAAGTTCAAAACTTATTTACAAGCTTAAGTTCATTCATCCTTTATATCTCACTTTCCTTATCTTACTTTACATTCCATTTAAGATTACGTTTGAATTCACCATACCATTTAACTATTCATCACCTGTGATTATAAATTTCATTTCCTATTTATAAGTTCACCAACTTATTTACTTAAATACTTATATTGCTCATTTGAGTTACTTTCATCTTATAATCACAATTCTAATTTTCTATATATATGTATCACTGATTTCTTAAAGATACACAATTTCTTACACCTTAATCCTTTGCAAATTTTAAATTCACCATTTCAGATTATAATCATAACACTTAATAGCTTATGGTTACAATTTATTACACAATGACTCACAAATACAAAGTCATTTTACCATTCAATTTAACCCAAATCAATCTAATTCTAAGCCCAATTTATTTAACTTATCCAAGTTAAATTCTAATTTTCTATTCACTTCAATTTATTTTATTCACTTCCATTTACTTAGGTTAAATTTTAGTCCCAAGATTAAAAATTTCATTTCCTTCTTATTAGCATCAACTTCACCAAATAAGTTCATTAGTTGATGTATTTTAACTCTACACATCATTTAAATAGAATTTTCCAGAATTCAATTACCTGGTTTTATTTCAAAACCATTTTGAAATATATCAATTATATGCCTATTTGGTATGCCAATCAAATCTCCAGATTTCCAAATAACTTGTTTATATCAATCAAAATTTCCCTTTTAAAATTTCCAAAACAACTGGTATACCCAACAAGTCCAAACAATATCATAACCAACCACTTTGGTAGCAATCCATCACTTTAGAAACTCGAAAATGAATTATAATGATGTGGCCAGCATCATCAGGATTATTTTCCAGCGACTGAAATGAGTTCAGTGCTTCCTTACTTTCCCAAATTCATTTCAAAACAGTTTCCCTTCAAAAATACTTCCCAAAGTAATATTCCATCATTACCTTAAATTACTTTAGCAAATATTTCAAACTTTCCCAAGATTTTAAATTTCCAAATTTTGTTTCCAATACATTTAAAATCCTTTTCAAAATCCCCGGGATTTAAATTCTGGTTTAATTCAAATTTATTTATTCTTCTTTTGCATAATTCATACTTATAGAATTTATTTGGTTATAGCCATTTCAAATTTTAGATCAAATTTTAGATTCCTATTTAATTAAGACATCCACATCCAAACATTCCAATATATATATACTTATTTCAGAAAATTATTTCTTTTATATCAAAATATAATTTTTTGGGTAAAATTATTTCATTTACCCACTTTAAAAACAATACTATGTTGGTTTATCTTGTTTAAGAGTTTAGAAACCCCTATCGATACGGTTGTACTTCCCGTACCGACCAGAATTCATAAACACTGAACCGATAAGTCAACACAGTATAAAAACAGTTTTTATATTCACTAACAAGTACGCTCTCATATTTATTAATACACTCAACTCATTATAGAGTACTATTGACTCTGTTTAATGAGTAATTTCACCACCAAAGCCTAGGTTGTCGCCAACCTAAGCTCCGATACCAAGTGTAACAGCCCGCAAATCCGTACCCCTTGTGTCAACACTATTCTACATCAATTAACTCAAGTGGAACAGAAAAACGAACCATTTGGGTTAAAGAAGAAGAGATAGAAGAAGAAAGAACTAAACAACATCAGAATCTCACAGTCGCAGCGGAATAAAATATAATAGTAAATAGTAGATCTTCACACAAAATGAAATCTATAATTGTTTTATACATCATATCATCACAATGTCTCATTCATCAAGCAATACCAATCAGACATACCATACAATCACAGCAGCGGAATATATATATAGGTACAAAGAATACGTCTCGGCTCCAGCTCCTCTCCTGCTCCATAGCATCCTGTCCTGAACATATAATACTCGGTCTGACCCGAGCATTATAATGAAATAACACCCGAGTCAGTCTGGAATACCAGCTGATAATAATGCATCCAAATTGATTATTAAAGTTTCAAAAATTCTTTTGAAAACAAAACCATCTCGTAAGACCAAGCCACAAATAAACATGTCGGGTTTTTACCTTACAATAGCTAAAACACTTTTTCTAGAAATCCTCTGATATTATAATAGGGTCTATATACAAATACCTATAAGTAGCCGAAATTGTTACATCTATTAAATTCCAGCTACTAGCCACAGAGTGGTAATACAAACAAAAATCGTACAAGGCTCGTAGGGAGAATGTATTTCCAACAATGGCTAGGCACTGGGGTACCACCTGTCACAGTATGGGGCCTAGATCACCGTACCGAGGACCACGCCCGATCCCCTGCAACACAAGGCCGGACCCATCCCTTACTGGACAGTTCCGAATAAAATCACCCCGCGGTTGGGATCACCAACCGCACCACTAAGCCGAAATAAAAAGGGACATCTAGATAGGGATGACCTTACTCTCCAGTGGGGGCTACCAACGAAGCCTTGCTGTATATCCCTTGATTTTCAGTCATTCCCATTTGATGAGGCTTGAGGCTAAGCGTTAC
The DNA here is from genome assembly GCA_030765085.1 of Allium cepa. NCBI lineage: Eukaryota > Viridiplantae > Streptophyta > Magnoliopsida > Asparagales > Amaryllidaceae > Allium > Allium cepa. The sequence continues at coordinate 368,584,989 of CM060934.1, read as the reverse complement.
CTTTAAGAATGTTTCACTTAGAATGCCCATCGCCCACCTGACGATGTTCCGAAAGCATTCGTCAATACAAGTACCTCCCGGGTTCGAACGGAACCGAAGGCACTACTCCTACTACATCCATTTTGGAAATATCCTCAGGATTAGTAGCGACTAGCCCTTGCACTTCACTTCTCCATCTTCGACTTCGAACAGGTTTTTTGCACGAAACGTACAAACCAGATCGAAGTGGTTTTCAAGAAATAAATCTCGATCCCGGTCTCTTCGAAACGATCAACGCGTTTGTCCAATATTGATAGTCGGTGATTTAACTATCAATTCATATTCACAGACATCCATCACACAATAAATAATTCCCACATTATTTATTTTCCTCTAATATCTTTAAAAGATATACTTTCAAATTTCCAAAACTCATTTGAAAACAATTTCCCAAAGATTCTCCTTTACAAGGTATATTCTTTACCCTTTATTCCCATTGGAAATAACCAAGTTCAAAACATTTAGATTTAAAACAGTTAAAAACATTTTATACTGAAATATACTTTAAAATATGTAAATTTACTTCTAGTTATTTACTCAAAATATAAATTTAAAATATGTGAAGTAAAACTATTTATTAAGACACAAACTTGATTTTAAATAAAGGTTTAGTTAAACTAAATTTAAAAGTAGAGTTTTAAAAGGACTAATAATAATTCAAATAACTTTATTCAAAACTAGCCTTAAAATAAATCCATTTGTTAAAATAATTTCTAATGTATTCGTAAATAATTACTATTGCAAATTTACTAATTAGTTGCTTAAAAATAATAATTTTCAAAAACACTCTTTTAATCAAGTTTAAACTTTAACTTATTCTTAAATAAAAACTATTAAAACACGAACTTGGTTTCCCGGGGAAAACACACTTCCATTTCACCATCCCAAAGAACTTTTCTTATAAATCCAGCCGATTTATTACCATTCAAATTCATGTTTAAATAACATAAATTTCTCTTCCATGTTTTAAAAATAACTTCTTTCGAATCCCAAACATAGTTTTCCATTCCTGGAAATTCACTTTCAAAGTTCGGGTTTAAAAATCATTTAAAATAAACTTTTGAGAATTTATTAAAGGAAAATAATACTTATGAATTACTAAAATAAAATCCCATTGGTGAAAAAAGCATTACAAATATTTTATTTACATTTTAAACTGCTAATTTATATTTGGAAAGCCACATTGAACATATACTTTAATTTCCTGGAAAACATCACCAAATAATCCCATCGTTAATTTGTAACCATTTATGATTTCTATTAAATTTATCTACGAATAGTTTTACTTTCACATTTATCAACTAATAACTTTTCTCTTCGTTTATCATTCCAAATTTTACTAATTTCCAATTTTCATCCCAAATAGATGTCAATTTTAATTCTTTTAAATTCTTTATTTAACAATATCCTATATTTCATAAAAACCCAATTTATCCATTTATAATTAAATTCCGGATTTATAATTTATCCAACAATATTCCAATACAATTTAATTTCAGGTTTATCAATCACATAATATAAACAGATTGCATTATCAATTATAAAACTAATTACTACATCGTGAGGAATCCAGTTGGATCCCTCCAACCTGTTTTCCCTGCATCCACAAATATTAGCACATCACATATATAAATATCAATCCAGACTGAAAACAACAATTATATTCAACCAATCATACAGATATTTAAATATTAACTATTTAAATTAGCTAGCATCCAGATGTGGTTGAGAATAACTCACCTTGAGTTTCGACGGGCGTTCGAAATTTAAATTAAACCGAACGACGTTCGATTTAACTTAAATTTCTACTTGCCCGGAATGATTCCCGAACTGCACCATTGCCTAGTACGCATCTCGGCGATCCCGGCATTTCCTGTTTCGTCAAATTCTGAAAACGTATGGATGAGTTATAACATATTAAACTTTTGATTTTAAATTTTAAAGTTTACATTAAATTTAAAAAAAAAATATCCTTTTTTTTTAACATACCGTCACGGCCATTCAAAATCGAAAGAAGCGTTCCCCTCATCTTCCTCCATCGCGCTGAATTCGGAATCGCGTTCAAACCCATCGCACGCGCGCTTAGAGAAAATGACCGCGCCACCGTCGACCCCACCGGCATCGATCAAAGGCCACCACGACATGCGCCTCCATCCCCTACATCTCCGGCCCAAACGCAAGCACACTCAGTCAATCCCTGCTCGTACACGACGAGCTCGAACGACAACTCAATAAAGCCAAAATTCTCCCTCCATCGTCGATGACTGCTCGAATCATCCGTTGGATCTGTAGATCTCTCCACGATCTACAACATTCATGTAGAAAATTTTCGAAATCGAAGCCTGGATCATGAGATTTTTAAGAAGAAATGAAACTGAGTTTCGGCCATTAAATAAGATAGTGACGGCGGCTGTGAATAGAGTTAGGGTTTGCAAATATAAATTTATATATAATATTATTTTAATATCGTTCTTCACTGTTTTAATGACCTATGCAAACGAACTCCAATCCTCACGTACCAATAGGCGTTTCTAGGGTCTTTACGCATTACGGACACAAAGGAATAGGTTTCGTAAGCTAATTTGATCATATGTATGAGTTACGGAATTAAACGATCAATTTAAAATTAAATCAGTTAAAATGATTTCTATGCGTTTCGAGCTGTCACGGTCAAACGACAACTCCGATTGCTACGAAAATTGAAATCCGATAATAACTGGCTATTACGGATCCAATAGAACTAGTTTCATCGAATTCCGAGACTGAGCCCCGGAAGGCTATTTTAACTCGTCGATTATTTCGAGCGTTTTTCAAAATTGTCAAAAACTCTTAAAATTTCACTTTTAAAATTTTATTAACTTAATAATAAATTACATCAAATTTATAATCACATTAAATATCATTCTGGCTCATTCCAGACCGAAATCTGATTAAATTGCATGTTAATAATATTAAATTCTCTTATAAATTAATATAAAACCCTAAATAATAACTTATTAACTTTAAAATTCATCTAAAATTCCCACCATACTATTTACACTCAAATAACTCAAAATAAATTTTTAAAACCATTCTTATCACTATCTACATCCAGATTTACCCTTTTATCTAAATCCCGAATATTTAATTATATTTTTCCATTATTCAAATTCAACCGAAATTACTATAATTAAAAATTATAGCTTATTTCATTGATTGAACCCGAATCCATCCATTAAAAATTCAATTAATAATCCACATTAACTTTTAAAATGAATTAAATCTTCAAATTCAATGGCTTAAAAATCCGGGATGTTACATGTTTTGTAAAACAACTTCATGAACTGTTTATTTGATTATTATATTTTGTCGTTCCGCTGCAAGATTCTGTTTTTTTTCTTTCTCTGCTTTTCTTATTCACCCCAATAACAATCCGCTCCTTTGTGTGGTTTGAGTCTGACATGAGTGGTTTATCGTTGATTTAAAACGTATAAAAGGGCGGGATGTTATAATAATATGGAGTGGGCACTGAAAAGCTTAGTTTTGGAGTTTGGAAATTTTTAATAATTTATTAGATTTTATTTAATTTTACGATTGCCTAGGGTTTAAGATAAAGAAGGAGGGTTCTATAATTCATTTCCAGATAATTAGAAAAGTGAATGTACTATTCCAAATAATGGGAGAAAAGGGTATTTGTTTTAAACTTGAGGAGGGTTAGCGTTGAAGTAAGCCTGATAAGAAAATGTATTTTATTCCTTTGTATTTCGTTCTATTAAATCCTTTTATCTTTTCTGGATTTAATTCTTTTCTAATCCTTTTACAATCATGTTTTTGACTAATGTTTTAAAATGTATTCTCTAGTCATTATAGCTAATCAAGTCTCTAATTTTTTTAATTAATTCAACCATAGCTTCAATACATCCCTTTTAAAGGGATTACTGGTAGATTGAATACTCCCAAACCCCTTAATAATAATAAAAAAGGATTTTAATAATTATAAATCTCTATTTCCATATAAACTAGATTTATGATTATGTATTTCATTTTTATCTTCTTAATGATAATTTAACAAAGAAAAAGTACTTCTAATTGTTACAATTGATCTTAGTAGATGGGCTTTATTAATGCAATGATTTTAATTGCCAATCAAGGTAAGTTGTTAAACCTAACTTACAAAATGAGAATTGTCTCATAAATCATTTTAGACTCTTTACTCTCTCTCTCCCTCTCTTCACTTGTTTACACTTTACAAAATTTCTGTTATTATAAATAAAAGACTAACCTATTCAATTTTCCAATTTCTCTCTAAAATTAATTAATTATAATTTTAAACATCTCTTAAACTTGTCTGTTTAATAATCAAAAGATTCAACAAATAATATCTCAATCTTTCCTTAATGATCGATATATTTTGTAACCCCAAAATATTCATTCCATATACTAATTTTCTTTCGAACGTTATACAAAGTGAGAATTCACATTCTAAAAGTATTCATTATATTTTATAAGAGCACAAAATTCTAATTTCCTTTACATCTCAAAACTAGGAAAATCAAATTCCTCATTTAAGTCTACAATTTGATCCAATTTTTATTCTATTAAGTAATTCTAAAATCAGGGCTGTTACATGTAACAACCCGGGATTTCACATTAATTAATTATTGTATTAAACGATTAATCTGTTGGTTAATTGGCGTTGGAAGTTTTTAAATCAGGTTTAAATTCTTTTAAAATTTGATTAAGGGTAAGCGGGCTTCAAAATCATCTTGGCCCTTGTTTTGTGGTGCTGTTATAATTAAATAAGGCCGGTGCTCGTTCTTTTTCCCTCCATTAAATTTTCTCTAGACCTAATTAAAAGAAACGAAAAAAAAGAAAAAGAATTAGCGGCTCTGTTAGTTTTCTTCGTTCGAACAAAATTAGGGTTCGTTAATTTGAGCTTCAGCGATCTGAAGGGGAGAAAGAGGAGGACATCGGCTACGACCTCGAATTCGCACCATACGAATGAGGTGAGTGACCCTCACATCTAATTCAATCCTATACTTCGGTAGTCGATTTTGTTTCCTCCTTGACTTTATGCGATTACATGACTTAAAAATGTTTTCGGCCAATTGATTTCATTGAACTGTATTTGATGATTTCTGACTTTGTTCTATGATTTCATGAATTCTTGATGGCTTCGGCTTCCACTTTGATTTTTCTAAAATACTTTGTGGTTGCCTTTGGTTTACTGAGGTGTTTTGAACTGCGGGTTGGTACTGATTCTGTTCTGGTGACTGCGGCATACTTTGGTTCGCACAGCAGTGACTTTGTACATTTCTCTATTAATATTGGCCATAAACTTGATTTTTGTGAAAATTAATTTGAGATAAAAATTTCACTTTCATTTTTCTGATGACTTCGGCCACTGTCTCGCTCAGTTTGAAATTCCTGCATTGATTTGATTTGAAACTGTGTTGTTTGAAACTGAACTTGATTTTCACTGTCTGTTGTATTTTGCACTGCACATTCATGTACTTGTTGTCCCACTTACTTGTATTTAGTTGATCTAGTGTTTGTTAAATAGTTGCAGTGTCATCTCTATGGTATAACATTACATGTGTACATACATTCATGGATGTATATATGTGTATGTTAGCTTATTTTTCCACCGATCATTTCTGGGTTTGAATTTAGTTTGCTACCATAATTTGATACTGCTGCTACTTTGATCAGTAGACAGTCTTTTGGTTATGCTGTATGTCTCTGGCGAATTTGCTCATCTACATGTGTGGCTTCGACTTGTGTTATCTTTAGACCCATGTGTACATGCTCATATGGGTTTGCTTTGTGTTGCACTGTACTGCATATTTACCATTGTCTTCATAGTAGGTTGAGCTGTTATATTTGTCAAAGTGCATTCGAACTTGATTGCACTGAATTTAAATCCACTGTCTTAACTTGTACTTGACTCATTGCTTCGAGTCACTTGCGCATGCTCTCTGGAGTCATGGCATTCATTCTTTACTACTCTGATTTTGTTGCAGCCATTTTACTACATATACTGGAGGCTGCACACTTGAGTCTTGTCACCTGTTGCTTTCACTTGTTTTGGGTACATTCCATATTGGACTGGGTTGTAGCTTCGACTCTGTTCACTGTTCTATGTGTTCCCTTCATGCTACATTGTTATCTGGTTACACTTGGGTCTACACTTGCGTTGCCCACTGATGCATTCATTAGTACATCACTTGATTGCCTCTTTTATTGCCTGTTCTTCGAGACAGTTTGCACACTGTGCATTGTTGTAGATGCTTGAGCATTCTACTGATGCCAGACCCTTGTGAACTTTTCTCTGCTCTTGGTCATTCACTTGTTAAGGCTGCTGCTCGATAATTGAGTTACATTCGGGGTCTAGTTATATGTTTTGATATGTACATTGAGTTGTACATTGCAATTTTATTGTGTACTGATTGAGTCTTGTGGGATGTTGTTCATGTGCCTCATTTTTGTTCAATCTGTTAGTCAGGTTTGGTTTGAGCTACTTGTTTCAGTTTACTTTGACAATCATGTTGCCATATTGGCTTGTTCAAGTCAATTCGCGTATATGCCATACACTGGTGCCTGGTCTTGCTTTCTTGATGGCATTTGATCCAGACATTGTTGTATTGTGATTTGTACATTGAGTTGAATCCAGCTTAAACGCTCGGGTTCGACCTTGTGCTCGTGTTGTGATTTTAATTGTATTGCAATTGATATGAACCTGATTGTTCCTTGGGTTTGACCTTGTGCTCGTTTTTGAACTTTTATTGAGCTTTTGTGTAATTTAGCACCGTAGTGGCAAGGCAGCGCACGCGAGCGTGTACTGTAGCCACACGATATTGCTTTTATTGATATTCTATTTTGCTTTTGATTTATTGATCTTTTGCGTATTCCATATGCTATAGTGGCGAGGCAGTACATGCGTGCGTGTACTGCAGCCCTACCCGAGTTGACATTTTAATTGATATTTCAATTGTTTGAATTGCTTCGTGTGTCCAATTCAATATTTTGAATCGTATTTTGATTTGGTTTGATTTGATGATTTTTTTGATATCTAATTATCTTTTTTTGATAATTAGATTATGAGTTTCTAATTATTTATTTAATAATTAGATTTTGTCGTTAATTGCCGTTTAGGCAATTCTGTTGTTTTCTAAATTATCTTCATTGATAACCCTTTTATTTATCTTCGTTGATAATTTTAATTTGTTGGTTTGTTGTTTAACACTGTTACGTGTTATATTTACCGTTATTCGATTTCCTTATTTAAGGATTGGATAGGTGAGATTTTATGACCGTCGTCTATTTAATTATTTAATTATTATTACTTCTATGCATTAATAACTGAGTTTGAATTAGACTGACCCGTGTATTATTTTCTTTTGAGTTTAATACTCGGGTCAGACCGAGTTATTACAGGTTGTTGATATCTTACTTTGGGTTGCTGCTTGAGCTATGAAGTCTCTTTATATCATTGGAGTAGTTGTTGTCAAAGTATAGGATGCTATGTATTCATGTATATTATTGTCAATAATGTACTTGTATATGTAACTTCCAGAGTCGACAGTTGTAGTTGTATCATATGTATTGTATCACGTGTATTGTAACTGACTTCAGTTTTATATATATATATATACATATATATATATATATGTATGAGATTTTTATTTCTTTGTTCCGCCTTTAGCTTATCTTTGTTATTAATATATATATTGTCCTAAACTATTATGAACCTTCGTAGTTCGTTTTATATTGGAATTGGAGATGTCGATGGGAGTTAATAAACAAGAGATGAAAAATAAAAATATATACCACTCCTATCGAGATAACCAATACTAGTGTAAGGCTTAACTACGGATGGCTGCTCCTATCCAGCCTTATTCTTCGTAATAAAGGACAGTATTTCTTTTAATACTCTTTGTTATTGTGAGCATAGAGGTGGGGTGTCACAGTTGGTATCAGAGCTTGGGGTTTATGGACATAATATAAAACAAAACTTAGATGGAACATGTGTTACAACTATTTGTCGATGTTTTTAGTTGTGCTTTGAGTCAAAACTAAAGTTTTGAAATTATGATGAAGTTTTTAAATATCTTTATTTAAAAATAAAAGTGAAATTGTGTTTTGATGATTGAGTAATTTGTGTCGGTTTATCAGAGTGCGCAGCGGAAACAATGAGACTGTCTTCGCTGAGTACAGCTGATAACCATTTTGATTTAAAAATCAAAATATGAAATTGAAATAAATTTCATTTGTTGTTCACATAGCTATGTTTAATTTGTTTTCTTTGAAAATTTCGAATCCGATTTGAGGATCCGAAGCGATTGCAGATACGTGATTTTGTTGAGATTTTTGCTGTTTTGAATTATCTTCATTGAAGATATATTTGAATGATTTCTCTGTTCATTTTGTAGTATACGTGCAAATTTGAGTTGCACGTTATTACATTAATTTTACGTTGAACCGGTGTTTGGTTTTAAACGTATTTTGTTGCCGTTATTTTTATAACGGAATTTTCACAATGGTGCTAAGTTTTTGAAGCACGGTGTTTTGTTGACATTTTTAATGAATGAAAATTCACTGGTATTATATTTTGATGCAAATTATTTTGATGAGATTTTGACGTTTAAAATTACTGTCGCTTTGACTTCAGTAACCGTCAAATTTTAAAGTGGATTTTCAAGCGGTTATCCCGCAATGCTGATTTTGTTGTCCGTTTTTACGGTATTTTGAGAAGTGCAATTTCCTTGTCGAAGTTGCTACTGATGTTGCTATTTTAATCACGTGTTTTAAAAATTGTTTCAAAATAAAAATTATTTTCAAAATTTTTACAGTTTACGTTTTCAAAAGAATGAGGAAACGATTTAAACGTTTTAGCAAAATCGAGGACTATGACCCTATTCTTTTACTGATTCGCTTAATTTCGGACTTGTCCGTTTGAGAATGTAAATTATTGCTTTTATAAAATAAATAAAATTGTTTTTAGATGTTTTGCAATTTGCGCTTTCAAAAGAATGAGGAAGCGATTTAAACGTTTCAGCAAAATTGAGGGCTATGAACATTTTCTTTTACTGATTCAATTAATTCCGGACTTGTCCGTTTGAGAACGAAATATGCTATTTATTTAAAAAACACGATTTTGCACTTTCAAGGAAATGATGAAGAGAATTAAACGATTTAGTAAAACTCGTGGTATGGGACATGTATGTTTGCTATTTCGATTAATTTCCGAATCGTTAATTGAAATATTTGCTGTTTGATGATTTTGATGATTTTCGTGTGCTTTCGAGCCACTCTAATGGACATTCGGGTCATTTGATGGACCTTCGGGTTATATGTTGGACCTTCGGGTCATATGATGGACCTTCGGGTCATTTGTTGGGCGTTCGGGCTACTCTGCGGACCTTCGGGTCAAATGCCGGTACTAGACCTACGGGTCACTCTGCGGACCTTCGGGTCATCTGATGGGCGCCAAAATTTATAGTACTTGGTAGGCTTCGGCCATCTGAGATGCACGTGCGGCGTAGCTTAAAAACTCGCCATCTGATGGGATCGATCCAACCTTTTATATTGATTTTCTAGAGTATCTTAATTGATTTCTAGATATTTGTTGTTTCCAATTATCTGCAGGTAATTGGATATTTGTTGTTTTGATTATCGTTTGTGATAATTAGATATTTGTTGTTTCTGTTTATCGTTTTTGATAATCGGATATTTGTTGTTTCTGATTATCGTTTTTGATAATCGGATATTTGTTGATTTGAGATTTCTGATTATCGTTTTTGATAAATAGGTATTTGTTGATTTGAGATTTCTGATTATCGTTTTTGATAATCAGATATTTGTTGTTTCTGATTATCGTTTTTGATAATCGGATATTTGTTGTTTCTGAATATCCTTTTTGATAATCGGATATTTGTTTTTTCTGATTATCGTTTTTGATAATTGGATATTTGTTGCTCTGATTATCATTTGTGATAATCGGATATTTGTTGTTTCTGATTATCGTTTTTGATAATCGGATATTTGTTGTTTCTGATTATCGTTTTTGACAATCGGATATTTGTTGTTTTTGATTATCGTTTTTGATAATTAGATATTTGTTGATTTGAGATTTCTGATTATCGTTTTTGATAATTAGATATTTGTTGATTTGAGATTTCTGATTATCGTTTTTGACAATTAGATATTTGTTGATTTGAGATTTCTGATTATCGTTTTTGGTAATTAGATATTTATTGATTTGAGATTTCTGATTATCTTTTTTGGTAAGTAGATATTTGTTGATTTGAGGTTTCTGATTATTGTTTTTGACAACTAGATGTTTGTTGATTTGAGGTTTCTAAGTATCGTTTTTGATAATTGGATATTTGTTGTTGTCTAATTATCTATATGATGGTTGGAATTTGTGAGAATTTGTGAATTTCATTTATGAAATTAAAATATTTCTTTGGCGTTTGTATTCTTGACCCTTATTTTTCTAACTTAACTAGTTTATGTCAGAAAAATAATTGTTATTGACGACTTTAATTATGAAAATTGCGGGGACACTATTTTTATAAGGAGGGGAGTCTGTAACAACCTGGGATTTCGCATTAATTAATTATCGTATTAAACGATTAATTTGTTGGTTAATTGCTGTTGGAAGTTTTTAAATCAGGTTTAAATTCTTTTAAAATTTGATTAAGGGAAAGCGGGCTTCAGAATCATCTTGGCCCATGTTTTGTGGAGCTGTGATAATTAAATAAGGCCGGTGCCCGTTCTTTTTCCCTCCATTCAATTTTCGCTAGCCCTAGTTAAAACAAACGAAAAAAATAGAAATGGCGGCTCTGTTAGTTTTCTTCGTTCGAACAAAATTAGGGTTTGTGAATTTGAGCTTCGGCGATCTGAAGGGGGGAAAGAGGAGGACATCGATTGCGACGTCGAATTCGCACCATACGAATGAGGTGAGTGACCCTCACATCTAATTCAATCCTATACTTCGGTAGTGGATTTTGTTTCCTCCTTGACTTTATGCGACTACATGACTTAAAAATGTTTTTGGCCAATTGATTTCATTGAACTGTATTTGATGATTTCTGACTTTGTTCTATGATTTCATGAATTCTTGATGGCTTCGGCTTCCACTTTGATTTTGCTAAAATACTTTGCGGTTGCCTTTGGTTTTACTGAGGTGTTTTGAACTGGGGCTTGATATTGATTCTGTTATGGTGACCGCGGCATACTTTGGTTCGTACAGCAGTGACTTTGTACATTTCTCTGTTGATATTGGCCTTAAACTTGATTTTTGTGAAAACTAATTTGAGATAAAAATTTCACTTTCATTTTTCCGAAGACTTCGGCCACTGTCTCGCTCAGTTTGAAATTCCTGCATTGATTTGATTTGAAACTGTGTTGTTTGAAACTGAACTTGATTTTCACTGTTTGTTGTATTTTGCACTGCACATTCATGTGCTTGTTGTCCCACTTACTTGTATTTAGTTAATCTAGTGTTTATTAAATAGTTGCAGTGTTATCTCTGTGGTATAACATTACATGTGTACATACATTCATGGATGTATATATGTGTGTGTTAGCTTAATTTTCCACCGATCATTTCTGGGTTTGAATTTAATTTGCTACCATAATTTGAAACTGCTGCTACTTTGATCAGTAGACAGTCCTCGGGTTATTCTATATGTCTCTGGCGAATTCGCTCGTCTACATGTGTGGCTTCCACTTGTGTCATCTTGAGACCCCTGTGTACATGTTCATATGGGTTTGCTTTGTATTGCACTGTAATGCATATTTACCATTGTCTTCATAGTAGGTTGAGTTGGCATATTTGTCACAGTGCATTCGAACTTGATTGCACTGGATTTAAATCCACTGTCTTAACTTGTACTTGACTCACTGCTTCGAGTCACTTGCGCATGCTCTCTGGAGTCATGGCATTCATTCTTTACTACTCTGATTTTGTTGCAACCATTTTACTGCATATACTGGAGGCTGCACACTTGGGTCTTGTCACCTATTGCTTTCACTTGTTTTGGGTACATTGCATATTGAACTGGGTTGTACCTTCGACTCTGTTCACTGTTCTATGTGTTCCCTTCATGCTACATTGTTATCTGGGAGCACTTGAGTCTGCACTTGCATTGCCCACTGATGCATTTATTAGTACATCACTTGATTGGCTCTTTTATTGCCTTTTCTTCGAAACAGTTTGCACACTGTGTATTGTTGTAGATGCTTGAGCATTCTATTGATGCCAGACCCTTGTGAACTTTTCTCTGCTCTTGGTCATTCACTTGTTAAGGCTACTGCTCGATAATTGAGTTACATTTGGGGTCTGGTTTTATGTTTTGACATGTATATTGAGTTGTACATTGCAATTTTATTGTGTACTGATTGAGTCTTGTGGGATGCTGTTCATGTGCCTCATTTTTGTTCAATCTGTTAGTCAGGTTTGGTTTAAGCAGCTTGTTTCAGTTTACTTTGATAATCATGTTGCCATATTAGCTTGTTCAAGTCAATTCGCATATATGCCATACACCGGTGTTTGGTCTTGCTTTCTTGATGGCATTTGATCCCAACATTGTTGTATTGTGATTTGTACATTGAGTTGAATCCAGCTTAAACACTCGGGTTTGACCTTGTGCTCATGTTGTGATTTTAATTGTATTGCAATTGAGATGAACCTGATTTTTCCTTGGGTTTGACCTTGTGCTCGTTTGTGAACTTTTATTGGGCTTTTGTGTAATTTAGCACCGTAGTGGCAAGGCAGCGCACGCGAGCGTGTACTGCAGCCACACGATATTGCTTTTATTGATATTCTATTTTGCTTTTGATTTTTTGATCTTTTGCGTATTCCATATGCTGTAGTGGCGAGGCAGTACACACGTGCGTGTACTGCAGCCCTACCCGAGTTGATATTTTTATTGATATTTCAATTGTTTGAATTGTTTCGTGTGTCCAATTCAATATTTTGAATCGTATTTTGATTTGGTTTAATTTGATGATTTTGTTGATATCTAATTATCTTTTTTTGATAATTAGATTATGAGTTTCTAACTATTTATTTAATAATTAGATTTTGTCGTTAATTGTCGTTTAGGCAATTCTGTTGTTTTTTAAATTATCTTCAATTATAACCCTTCTATTTATCTTCGTTGAAAATTTTAATTTGTTGGTTTGTTGTTTAACACTGTTACGTATTATATTTACCATTATCCGATTTCCTTATTTAAGGATTGGATAGGTGAGATTTTGTGACTGTCGTCTATTTAATTATTTAATTATTATTGCTTCTGTGCATTAATAACTGAGTTTGAATTAGACTGACCCGTGTATTATTTTCTTTTGAATTTAATACTCGGGTCAGACCAAGTTATTACAGGTTGTTGATATCTTACTTTGGGTTGCTGCTTGAGCTATGAAGTCTCTTTATATCATTGGAGTAGTCGTTGTCATAGTATAGGATGCTATGTATTCATGTATATTATTGTCAATAATGTACTTGTATATGTAACTTCCAGAGTCGACAGTTGTAGTTGTATCATATGTATTGTATCATGTGTATTGTAACTGACTTCAGTTATATATATATATATATATATATATATATATATATATGAGACTTTTTATTTCTGTGTTCGACATTTAGCTTATCTGTGTTATTATTATATATATTGTCCTAAACTATTATGAACCATCGTAGTTCGTTTTATATTGGAATTGGAGATGTCGATGGGAGTTAATAAATAAGAGACGAAAAATAAACATATATACCACTCCTATCGAGATAACCAATACTATTGTAAGACTTAACTACGGATGGCCGCTCCTATCCAGCCTTTTTCTTCGTAATAACAGACAGTATTTCTTTTAATACTCTTTGTTATTGTGAGCATAGAGGTGGGGCGTCACATTACAAACTTCTCCCCTTAAAGAAATTGGATCCTCACAATTCCATTCCAGAGTGAAGTCTATAACATAAATATACCGCCATAAGTACTACATTTATTATTCAAAATAAACACGATACATCAATAGCAATTACCGGAACAAATCATATTATAAAATTATTCACAATCATAACACAAAGCTCTCTATTCATTTTAATATATAAGATAAGATACATTCTCAATAACTACCTAATAGGAGAAATCTTCCAATAAACCATTTTTGTACTTAAACTTATAAGACCTCTTTAATTACTTCATAATAATAATTATCTGTCTTACAACCCATTCATTCAATATGATGTAAAAAGATTTATGAATATATAATTTTCCAAAATAACATCCAAGAATTCAGTTTCTTTCACTCAGTTTTTCAATCTTGGGAATCTTACTATAGAGTTATATTTAACTTGTTCCAAATATTAAAATTTCAAGCTTACTCTGTGAAATCAAAATTTATGAACTTAGTCCTTATTGGTCGAAACCAATTATAAGAGCATAAATGGGTTTCTTGGTCCTTAAATTAAATCTCAAAATTTTGTTTTAACAAAGCCAACTTCTTTCAAAATAATACTATTAAAATATTTTCTTAATTTGAAACACTCCACTTAGATACATCTTTTTTCAAAATAATTTCTTATGAACTTGTGCTTTATAATTGGGACAAATATTTTTCACTTTTAGAATTTCTCCCCACAAATTTTTTTATTATTTAGTTCCACATCCTTCTTCATATATTTATTTCAAAAATTCATCATTTTTTCCTCTTTGTTATTCATTTTTAAATAATTTTCATAAATAAGAACATTCTTTCAAATTTAGCATACTAATTTACCAAAATTAGTACTTCATTTTCCTTATTTCCAATTTGAAAATAAGTTTACACAGAACTTCCACATTCCTTTTATAATATAAACACCCTTTCCAACTTAAAATACATAAACATTTTATGATGTTTTAAGGCATCCAACTTAGATGAACTCTTAAAGGAAGGAGGTGAATCAACCTAAGGATTTCCTTTGGTTTTGATTTTAAATCTTTATAATATTAATTCATTTTATTGTAAAATCCTTCTCTCGAAGAATTATTTTTCATAAAATGAGAAATTCACAAAAATTTATTATCGCTTAACTTTTAACTTCTTTCGAAATAAGTTTCTATATTTGAAATTCACAGATTGGAAGGCCAGCTGCTAAGAAGAAGTTGTATACATATAAACTAAAGGATATATTATTATCTTTCTTTTACTAACGTACTTAAGTTATAATTCTTCCTCTTAAGTATATTTTCAAAGTCTTTCCCTTTTTACTCATATAACTAATTTTAGTACGTATGTGTGTACACACACATAATATCTTTATTTATAAATCCAAACTTCACATTCACAAATCTCCTTTCCCTTGCTGTATAAAGGCACATTTATCACAATATTAGAATTCTTTAAAGCCATACTTAATTAAAATAGCCTTTATTTAATAAATATCAAGGTATTCAAGAAATTCATCAACTTAATCCAATTATATAAGTTTAGAACTATAGTCCTCCCCTTTAGTAGATAGACAATTTGATAAGGTTAAAGAAATTACTTCTTTCTAATTAATACCCAAGGTTTATTTGTCCTAACATTTATTTTTCAACGATGTGCCAAAAATTTGGATTATACTTTGCCTTAGAAGTTGTTAGGTATTGGGTAGAAACTCAATTACTGTTAGCCATATTTCCGCAATATACATTGGATTACAATTGTTCTTATCTGTATCTTTAACCTTTCTATATCAAGTAAAACTTTCTTAAATATTCTCTTATTTTGAAATTTCCAAAATTTTTTTTAAACAAATACTATATATCCTATATAACCCAAAAGTCTTTACAGATTTAAAATGCTAACCACTTTAATGTGTTCAAGAATTTTAATCCCTTCAATATCCTTACTTAAGGTAGGAATACGTATCATTTAAGGATCTTCCTATGAACATTACAAACTTTATAGTTTAAAATGTGTTAATATAAATTTTCCTTTCTAATAAGAAAAATTACATATCTATTTACTTGAGAAATGTTGACTAACTTATCCTTGCTCAATCCCTTAATTATTCTTAATCAAATTTCCATTTTGTAAGTTCAAAAAAATATATTGAAATGCTTATCCTTTAGAATTAGGCTTGGTTTGCAAAACTACATTTACATAATGTTTCTTATTCACAAGTAGATTACCCAAAAACATGTTTTCTAAAATTAATTAAATAAAGGGGGTTTATGGATTTTCTTCAACTTCTTGTGAATTAGAACTCATAGGTATATTTGTTTTAACATTTATTTAGATCACAATGGAGTATTCCTAACCTATCAAGAGCATCACATACAATTTCTTTAGTAAATATTTTATAAATGAACCTACACAAGTTTTCATATATCAAATAACACAATGACGATGCTTTTGCCAAACATTTAGCAACTTTATTTTGTCATTTCACTGTAATGTTGATCGTGAAAGCAATATTGCCTTGCCACTAGCCTCGACTATCGCTAATACTCGGTAGTTGCACTCATTATCAGAACATTAATATATATAATGTATCATTATCATTTTCAATGTAACTGCTTTTAGCCATCAAAAATTTAAAACATGTGTGTGTGTATACCTAATTCCACGAAAGGTAAATTCTTCTTCTCAATTTATTTCCTAATACCTCTTTCTCCATAATATTCTATCCTTTCAAACAGTTTTTTATTATTATTATAAAATAAATAGCTCATAATCCTTTTTTCAAAGCTATTTCCCTAAGATATATTTCTCAAATATATTTTACATTCAAAAATTCATTTCCTTTTTAAATATTTATAATGCCTTTATAATTACTTAAAATACTTTTAAACATTATGACTCAAAGCATTATTTATTACTCAAAATATCATGTCCAATTGTCTCGCACTAGCGTTTAGGAATTCCGTCGAAAACATTGGCCAGACGCTTGGATCAGAATCCTTAAAGCACCCGATGAGCAATTTAACAAAATATATTTTCAAAAATTCCTTTAAACATATATCCTTTTATAATCTTGCCTTTATAAAAGATTAGCTTGCTACATTAAACATAGTCAAATGACCAATATAGGTATATCCTTTGACAAAGCAATTTTTAATTTAGGTGGGAATTTGCTTTTAATAAACCACTTCCAAATAGTTACTTATATTCTCATTCAAGTAATAGTTAACTAACTTTAATTCAATAATCACAGTCACTCATGCATGTATACATGTAGCAACTATCCAATTTTAGATTCGTTTTTAACATTTTAATGAATCATACAAGTAGATTAATGTTCTATTTTATACAGAATAAAATTTTCAATAATCCTTGCGGTAACCACACTACTGGAGACACCGCAAGGTTTTAATGTTAATATTAGACGGCTCTCTAAATTACAAGTAATAATTTCCACTTAATTTTTTTAACTTTTTATTAAAATATTATAAGCAGCCATGCATCGAACATACAATCAATCGTTCGCATACAATAACAAGCTAGCTAATGTGCTACGCAAAAAGCAGTCTATCCCTTTTCGCTATGTCAATGCTTATCACTAAGGAATCAGACACAAAGCATATCACACTGGCTTATTAAATTTAGAATAATATATAATATCATAGATCATACAATCACAAAGTACAGCAGAACACATACATTGCACAAGTACAAGTATAGTTATACAAATGCAAATCGAGTCTACAAAAAGTGGCCATACTAGATCCACATAATATAGATGATAGATTACTAATCTAATCCCAATAGAATATACATATCGTGAATCACTAACTCAACAAAACAATGTATACAACCCAAAGTCTAAAATAAAAAGCTATAGTTTTCATATATACAATTGTCCCAATGTTAAGCCAACCTTAAAAGTCAATAGGTTGAAGTAGCTAAAATATCTCGGTCTAACCCGAGTATTATAAAAATAATAAACAGGCCAGCCTAGTTCTAATCAAAATTAGTGAGATGGTTAATAACACGATATATGAATTACAAGCTATATTATCAACATTTCACTTAATTGCATTACGCAAATATAGTGAAATAGCAAAACCAAAATTGTATAGTCATAATCTGGAAATAAGCCACAAATAAAGCAAATGACATTATCAACACAAATCACCATGTCATAAAACTCAAATTGTGCCTTCCATAGGAAAATACTGAAATATGGCGATTCACATGTTATTAATCAAAACTCAAGGTTTCAATAAATATGACACAAGAAGGTGCCGAATAAGTGACGAGCATGAAGGCTACGCCTATCAAGAGATGAGCACAAAGGCTACGCCTAACAAAAGACAAACACAAAGGTTATACCTATTAAGAGACAAGCTCGATGCCTACGCCTATTAGGAGAAGAGCATGAAGGCTACGCCTAACAAGAGATGAACATGATCGTCATGTCATTCAAGAGATGAGCCCGAAGACTATGCCTATCAAGAGATGAGCATAAAGGCTACGCCTATCAAGAGACGAACTCGAAGGTTACGCCAATCATGAAAGTGTAACATACTCTCCATTAGTAATCAAATGGGTTCGTCGAATGTCCCATACCACTTAGCGAAACTAAAGTATTTACTAAATGATTGCAAATCCCAATTTGATTAAAGTATTCAATCAAATGAGTCCAGGAATTAACCGATAAAGTAACACAAATGTTCCATACCGCTTGTTTTACAGAATTGTTTAATTAGATTTCTTATTTGAGTGAAGAAGTGGTTTTATATTAGAAAATACTTTATTTGAAATCGTTAGACATATTGGTCTAATGACCTTGAAATTAATAATTGAAAAATGGTTTTATTCAATAATTTGAAATCTCATTTTGAATGTAATTTGAAAACTGTATGCTACC
Source organism: Allium cepa (assembly GCA_030765085.1). Classification (NCBI taxonomy): domain Eukaryota; kingdom Viridiplantae; phylum Streptophyta; class Magnoliopsida; order Asparagales; family Amaryllidaceae; genus Allium; species Allium cepa. The sequence continues at coordinate 368,566,115 of CM060934.1, read as the reverse complement.
TTTCCAAAATCAGTTTCGAAAACCATTCTTTTATCTTAAATTATTTCAAAATACTCCTTTATAAACACTCTGAAAATCCAATGTATATATATAGTATGTATATAATTGTCCCACGATGAAATCTCTATGGTATCAAAAGGAAACAGAATTAAAATCCATAAATCTAAAAATAGGCAGTAGAAACTAGGCAAAACAAAACATAAAAAGAAGCCAAATAGGCAACACAAAGGCAGTAGAAAAATGTAAATAAGGTAACATAAAAGGAAGAAGGCACTGCCTAGAGCACACGCTCTAGGCCTATGACTATTCGACCAGTCATTGAGCATCAGTTGACCGGCGCTGCTTCCTAGAGCATGGGTGCTCCAGGTAACAGTCCAATCTTCCCAATTTTGCCTTCCAGGGACCACAGTTTGTAACTTTGTACCAATATTTTCAATGCATATACTTCATAAACTAGTATATAGCAACAATAATAGAAAAGAGATGGAGATTTAGAGGTATAATAAGAAATTTTTAGTGCATTTACTGACATATTTTCAAAGCAAAGTTTACAGTCAAAGGAATAATCAATATGTCAACCAAAAGTTCATTAAAAATTCAACCATCAACATAACTGAAACTAGATTGTGAGGATTACTCAACTTTGTACTCTAATCTACCAGCTAAAACATTTTATTTCAACTTAATCCTTCAACCAGCGAATCCTAGACGTTAAATTCCTTGCCAAATCCCTTCTTTCTTCCTAGACATCTTTTCTCTTTGCAAATACAACCTTTCTTTGATCATTCCTCTGCTCTCCAGAACCTTGGCCACCCAAAACTAACCAAAATTATAACTTTATAGGTCTATAATGTGGAGAGGGCGTTTATAAGCTTAGTTTTGGAGTTCGAAGTTTTAGCAATTTATTAGATTTGATTTAATTTTTGGATTGCCAAGGGTTTGAGATGAAGGAGGGTTCTATAATTCGTTTCCATACAATTAGGAAAATGAACGTACACTTCCAAATGAAGGGAGAAATGTGTATTTGTTTTAAACTTTGGATGGCTTGGGCTGAAGTAACCCGAAAAGAAAATGCATTTTATACCTTTGTATTTCATTTTATTAAATCCTTTTCTCTTTTCTAGATTTAATTCTTTTCTAATCTTTTTTTCAATCAAGTTTTTGACTAATGTTTTAAACTGTATTCTCTAGTCATTATAGCTAATCAGGTCTCTAATTTTTTTTTGTTATGTCAGCCAAAGCTTCAATACATCCTTTTAAAAGGGATTACTATCAGATTGAATACTCCCAAACCACTCAATAATAATAATATAAAAGATTTTAATAATTATAAATCTCTATTTTCTATATAAACTAGATTTATGATTATTTATTCCATTTTTATCTTCTTAATATTAATTTAACAAACAAAACAAACTTTTACTTATTACAATTTACAATTGATCTTAGTAGATGGGCTTTATTAGTGCAATGATTTTAATTGCCAATAAAGGTAAGTTTAAACCTGTTTGCGCAAAAAATGGGCAAACACCCCAAAGTCGTACGATTTAGTTGATTATATGTTGTTCTTAGGATTTGGGTGATTTATGCAAATATGTAAAAAGCAGGGACTAAACTGTAAAAGACACACAGATTTATAGTGGTTCGGCCAGAACGTGCCTACGTCCACTTTATATGTTATTCTCCTTTTCTCTTCAGATTACAAGTACAAAGCTTTGTATACAAGTATATGAAAGTTGTTTGAAAGTTCCTTCCGTGCTTGAGCTCTCAAACTTGTCCTCCATTGTTGTACCCCTGCCCCTCTATTTATAGAGTGAGGCTGGGGGTGGAGGTTCTGGTTCGGCGGAGCTTGGTTCGGTCGTAGTTGGAGTGGCTTTTGTGACGACCCAAACTCGATGTCCAATAAACGACATCAATTTCGCATCGCCGGAGCTTATAACAACAATTAGATGAATATAAAACAGCGGAACAGAATCAATATCATAAATAACATCACTGTTACAACATCAACATAATATTCATACTATATCAGAGTACATAGTACATACACCACTATCTCTAAATACAACATCATGATAATATAACAGTGAACATGTATCCAAAAGTCCTCAAAATGAAAGAGGTGATAACGAACTCCCAAGAGCTAAACACCTGAAGTCTCCAATAGCTCCTAAGATATATCCAAGATAAGAGCTACAAAATACTGCTACTCCAAAATAACCTAAACCTGTTACTAGGCTGCCCGTGTGGAAATAATGGGCACCCAGAGTTTAGGAAAGAAAACAATAAACTCCGGATCAGTCATGGGACTGGTATGAGCAAACAAAAACAGTTGCATTTAAATAAAACAAGATTTATAAAAGAATTTTCGGAATGCTTTTAAAAATGGAACTACCATAAGACCTCCCGCCACACACACAATGCAAACGCAGAATTGGAGGAGATTTCTTCTTATGACAGTTAAATATGCTTGATACGAGGAAAGAATTCTTTGATATTATTACTAGTGCATAGTGAAGTAAATCATTTCGAAAGTAGAATATAAATCTTAGCCAGCATAGACATTTCGAACTATGCCTACTATAGCTACCATCTAAACAGTGGTGACCACCATAAGTAAATGGCAGGTTCTACAACTAAAACCGTACAGGGTTTCGTATTGGGAATTGGATTTCCAACAAATGGTCAGGCCAAGGAACTTCCCATTGCCACTGAGAATGCCTCTGGATGGACATCCCCGAGAACCAAACCGGGTCTCTGCCAACACAAGGCCGGGTTACCCCTAACTGGGTAACTACTGACACGAGTATGCCATCTCCCGGTCGTAACCAACCTTTAACCGGGGCCCCAGCAACAAATCACAAAATCATATATATATATATCTGCGATATCCACATAAGTTAAGTATCTGGGCTCCATACCATGATACCACTTCTATCCAGAAGGAAATGTACATACCCTAAGGGGTGCTACCCCCAATAACCTTGCTGCATCTTTCCTGTTTCGACCATTTCGGGGTGTGAGGTCCGACGAAGTCACGTCCACAAAACATACTTTATACAAAAGCCATGCTTTGGGTCAACAAATGATCAACACAATGATCACTAAGATAGACGATCAAATAAATGATCCTATCACAAATAATCAACACAATGATCATTTTCAGCAACACTCAGCATGTCACATTACCAAATTGGGAATATATCGCTGATAACTTCAACTATATAACCTCTGAGCTCGTACGTCTCAGAGAAGGGTGTTAAGCTAAAAGAATAAATTCTCCGCCACCAACAGAAATATATTTGAAAGAAATCTGCTTTATATCTCAACTTGTAATGTCAGACATACTATCCATACAAGTCTGTTCCGGGCTCGAACAGAACCGAAGGCACTTACAAAGAAGTCCTTGCAATCCGGATATTCACAATCCTGATCGGATTCACCATCACATATGGAGAACTCTATACCGGAGCAACTCGGTGCAGAGTCAATCGACAGGTCGTCCTATCGCTCTCGCAAATACCCGGTTTTCAACACCGGTCTTCAAATGCTATCCATAACGTCGAATCACATATTCGAAATGGGTTATACGACACAAAGGTCCTTTCCCGGCTAATTCGAATAGTGGGTGTCAAATTTCAAAACATGTGGATGTCATTCACAAATATTCACAGGTTCGATGTGGGTTTCGGATAACAAACAGAAATCCGATTCCCTGTCGCATCGAAGTTTAAATGCCGTTTTACAGACAACAGGGTTTTTACATCAATACAGAATGAATCACAATCACAGTGCAATAACATGGCAATATCATCATACAGAATTTCGAACAGAACAGAGATATCAATGTAAATTAACAACAGTAGTTAATTACTTTCCAATGTGATTTAAATACATGTGCCACTAAATTAATTAAATTCAATGATAAGAATTTGGATAATAAATTAAATTTTGATTACTCAATTTATTGTTTCAAAATTTACAAATTCTTACTTACAAATTTATTTAAACACTTAATTTGTTCATCAATCAATTTAATTACAAGTTTGTAAATCATTCTTAAAATTTAAAATCATTGATCTATGACAATTATTTACTTTAATTATCATTTTAAACTACAATTCAATTAGATCTCAATTGAATATATTGATTTATTATTCCTTAATAAATTATTTTAATGTAACTATCAATTTTGAATCAATCAATTTAAATTATCAACTTAATGATTTTTTTTTTTTATAACTTAAATTTTAATTGCTTTTATTTATTTAATATTACTAATTAAAAAGTAATTTTAGATCATAAATTATTTAATTATAGGGTTAACAAAATTCTAAAACATTGTTAATTAATTAACTCAAAATAAGTCAACAAATCCACTTTTGTTTAACTTGCCAATGCCAAAGTTTTATGTAACATTTGTTAACTTGAAATTTGGGCTTAGCACAAACACGCAAGCAAGCCCATTTAAACAAAGTTCTTCAGCCTTTCTTCCCTGTGTCATCTCCTTTACCTCTCGTTCTCTCTTCTCTTTTTTTTTTTTATTTTACTTTATGCTGAAGTAACTAAATCACGGTCCAAACCAATTGGAACAGATCGATTTAATAAACACGAACCCGAAGTGACAACCCAATCCTTTCGAGAACGACTCGAAGACAAATTAGAGTTCCTCCGATACTTCATCCCCTTCTCGAGTCAGACGTGCACGTGCACGTGTCCCAACGCCACCGCCCTCAGATGATCGTCGCGATGATGCTCCACGACCCCACGAACACCCTCGAACACAAAATCATACCCAGTTTCCATGGAAACCCATTGAGTCGAAATCGAGCTAAAAACTCGATCAAACATTGTAGCCTTCGCCAGAACTTTGCCCCTCCCCATCGCCTCCGCTCTCGAAACCACCAGCCACCTTCACCGAAATCGCTTCACACCTTCCCACTGCCTTTCCCCCACTCGCGATCCCTTCCGATGATCACCTGAGGACCCGCGAACCCCAAAAACATCACATGAACTGAAGCACCATTAAACCCTAAATCTAATTCGTACTCCCAATTCACGCTATAGAAAAATAAATTTGTATTTTTCCCAACATTCTTGAGTATTAAACTAGCTCCATGCGAAATTTCAGCATTCAAGAATCTTTCGATCATCAGGAATCGATTCGAAAGCAACTTTTGTTATAATATGAACTGCTCCTAAATTACTGAATTAAAAATCATCATCACTGTTTTGAAAATCATATTTTCATATGTTCGTTCAAATTATAACATCAATTCCATGATTTAAACTGCTTGAATTTAACTTATAATCTTGTTTTTACTGTAATATTCATATTACAGAGCCAAGTTTTTTTATTTCAAGCTTAAAAATTTAAACTGTGAGTCAAGTATGCACACAACCTATTTTGTTTTTAAGTATCCTAAGTTAAATGAAGTTCTTCTGAAGATAATCTTCCCTTTTTTTTTCTAGCTCTGAGATATGAACATTAAGAACAGAGCATACTTATGTTTTCCAATAACACAGAATAATATGCAGAGCAATAATTTTTTGTTTATATATAACAACACACATATTCATAGCTTAAGTATTTATATTTCAAATAAATATAGGTTTTACTCACCTGAATAATATAGAAACAGAGAATACTTTGTCTCTTTTTAACTGCAGGTTTGCTCCTTCTTCCCTGGTTTGTTTTTTTTTTTTACTTCTTTTTTTACTTTCTGTTTTTAATCACCTGAATGCCTTTGGAAGTTATGAAATATGATGTTTTAACTTTTTTTCAGGTTTGCAAAAGTTTGTGGAATGAAATAACTAAGGCAATTGATGTTCCTTTATAACAGATTTTTTTTACTGAATTTTATTAAAACAAGTACAAGTTTAAACATGCTGGGAGTAAAACATTTAATGCAGGTATGTTCTTTGTAGATGCTTGCATTTAATGAAAGTATGTAGGGTTTCATGCTTGTATATTTTCAGCATGCTATTTGATTTGTTTTATATTTTAATAATGTATGAGTTTGTTTTACTTTATTTTATTTCTTTTGCTTACCCCTTTTAGTGTACTGGCCTGTACATTTTCTTTTTGCAAGTTGTTTAGTTACTTTGTTAATTTAAGCATGTTATGTTTTTTTTTTTTCTTATTGTTTTGTTATCTTGCTTGTTTATTTGTTCATTTATTTGTTTATTTATTCTTTTGTTAATCGTTTGTTCTTTGGTTCAACTATTCGTTTAATTATTTGTTCATTTGTTTGATCCTTTGTTTATATCTTTTATTTATTTATTTGTTTGATCTTTTATTTAATTATTTGTTTAGATGTTTACTTATTTGTTATGTGATTTAAATCTTATAATCTCATCATAACTTTAACAAATTCTAAATTCTATTAAAAGATCATCTATCAATATCTCTTTTTATTTAATTCTATATTAATGTGTAATATTAATATCAACAATAAAATCTTTAGATTAAATTTTACTAGTTAAATCCCGAAGTTCAAACAATTTATTTATTTTTAATTTTCAAAAATTTCGGGATGTTACAATATCCCCTCCTTAAGAAAATTTCGTCCTCGAAATTAAAAGAAAGAGAAACTCAAACAAAGAATATACGAATTCAGAAATAAGGAAATGACTTACAGATTCAAGTTGAGATGTCAATTCTGCATTTGGGATATGATTTCTTCATATTCTCTTCAGTCTCCCAAGTACAGTCCTTTGGATCGCCACTCCATTTAACTTTGACCAATTTCACAATTTTATTCCTCAATCGCTTCTCATCACGATCTACAATCTTTATCGGTTCCCTTCTAACTGCCAAGTTGGGAGTGATTTCAAGATCCTGCTGAGCAGCTTCTTCAATAATATCATCTGGATCGTGCACATATTTCCGAAGATTAGAAATATGGAACACATCATGTACGCCAGATAACCAGTTGGGTAACTGCACTCTATATGCTAGAGAACCAATCCTTTCCAGAATAGGAAAAGGACCAATATAACGCGGTGCTAACTTTCCAGTTTTCCCGAATCTCAGCACTCCTCGCATCGGAGATACTTTCAGAAATACAGAATCTCCAACTTGAAATTCCAAATTTCTCCTTCGACGGTCATAATAGCTCTTCTGACGACTTTGGGCAGTTAATAACTTCTTTCGAATAAATTCTACCTTCTCAGTGGCTTCTTTTATCATATCTGGTCCAAGAACAAGTCTATCACCTGATTCGATCCAACATGTAGGTGATCGACACGGACGACCATATAAAGCTTCGAAAGGAGCCATTTCTAAACTGGCTTGATAGCTGTTATTATATGAGAATTCTACCAGATGCAAATGGTCCTCCCAAGAACCACCAAAATCATGAACACAAGCACGCAGTAGGTCTTCTAAAATTCGATTAACTCTCTCAGTTTGTCCATCAGATTGCGGATGATAAGCAGTACTGAATTTTAATTTCGTTCCTAAAGCGTCTTGAAATGCTTCCCAAAATCTACAAGTGAAGATCGGATCACGATCACTCACTATACTGCTGGGAATACCATGGAGGCGAACAATTTCCTTTATATAAATACCTGCCAAGTTTGCCGCAGTACGAGTGGATTTAACTGGGATGAAATGAGCATTCTTGGTTAGACGATCTACAATAACCCAAATCGCTTCATTGCCTTTCCTGGTACGAGGCAATCCATCGATGAAATCCATCGATACTTGATCCCACTTCCATTTCGGTATTTCCAAAGGTTGAAGTAAACCGGCCACTTTCCTTTGGTCGCTCTTGATCTGCTGACAAGTAGCACATCGACTCACATAAATAGATATGTCTCTCTTCATTGTTTTCCACCAGAATGTTCTTTTAACATCTCGATACATCTTGTTGACTCCGGGATGGATGCTGAATTTGGACTTGTGGCATTCGTTCAATACTTCACGTTTTAGTTCTGGAAAGTCTGGAACACAAATCCTGCCTTTTAATCTTATTACTCCTCTATTATCCATCTCAAAACTAGTGCCTTCACCCTGGCATATCCTTTTATGGATTCCTCGAAGAAACTCATCTTCTTTCTGCCGTCTTGCAATCCTTTTGAGAAGAGTAGGAGTAATAACAAGATAAGCAAGAACAGCATAACTTCTGCTCAAAGCATCTGCAACTACATTGGCCTTTCCGGGTGTATACAGAATATCCAAGTCATAAGATGCCAGAAATTCCAACCAACGTTGTTGTCGCAGATTCAGATCCTTCTGGGAGAAAAGATATTTCAAGTTTTTATGATCGGTGAATAATTCGAATTTTTCACCTATAACAAAGAGAGTTTATTAAGTATATTTCTTTAGCTAATTTCGCAAATTATTTAGAAAGCTGAAAAGATTCTTACCCAGAAGATAATGTCGCCATATTTTCAAAGCGAAAACAACAGCCAAAAGTTCCAAATCGTGCGTTGGGTAGTTCTTCTCATGCGGACGTAATTGTCTACCCGCGTAGGCAACTACCTTTCCATTTTGCATTAATACTGCACCTACCCCTTCACCACTTGCATCAGTATAGACAGATAAGCCTTGGTTCCCGTTAACAATAGTGAGAACAGGAGCAGTGGTTAATCTCTTTTTCAACTCTTGAAAAGCTTCCTCACATTTTGAAGTCCAATCAAATTCTACATTTTTCATTGTTAGCTTAGTCAATGGGCTAGCCAACTTAGAAAAATCTTGAACGAATTTCCGGTAATAGCCTGCTAAACCCAAAAAGCTTCGAACTTCTTTTGGAGTAGTGGGTTGTTTCCAATCAAGAATAGCGGAAATTTTGCTAGGATCTACTGAAATTCCTTCTTCATTAACAATATGGCCAAGGAATTTGACTTCATTGACCCAGAAATGGCATTTGGAAAATTTCGCATATAGAACATTTCTCCTCAAAATTTCTAAGACAATTCTAAGATGCTCGGCATGCTCATCTTTAGTTTTGGAAAAAATTAAGATGTCATCAATGAATACAAGCACAAATTTATTTAAAACTTCTCGAAACACACGAGTCATGAGATCTACAAAGTAAGCTGGAGCATTGGTTAGTCCGAAAGGCATAACTAACCATTCATAGAACATATTAGGACCTCTGAAAGCGGTCAGATGGACACAATCTTCGGCGATTCGTAATTGATGGAATCCTTGGGCTAGATCCATTTTTGAAAAGAAACGAGCGCCGTGCAACTGATCAAATAAATCATCAATCCTGGGCAGTGGAAATTTATTCTTGAGAGTTTGTTTATTTAGATCGCGGTAATCTACACACAATCTCAAGGATCCGTCTGATTTAGCAACAAATACGACGGCTGAGCCCCATTCGGAAACACTGGGTCGAATTAATCCTTTTGCTAGTAGCTCATTAGTTTGATGAACCAATTCAATCTTTTCCCTAGGTGCCATCCTGCGACTTGCGTGAACAACAGGACGAGTATTAGGTACAAGATCGATTCGGAATTCTATTTCTCGATGAGGAGGTAAAGATTTCACTTCTTCGAATACGTCGGAAAAATCCCGAACAACAGGTATAGACTGCAGTTCAAGATTTCCCAAAGTATATATCAATCTGTCACTCCTTGGACTTGGATTCTCACAAGAGATTTCAATAAAATTTCCAAGACTTGTTTTGATCAAAACTGTCCGATTACTACACTCCAATCTAGCATCGTACCTCGTTAACCAGTTCATACCGAGTAAGATTTCAAATTCATCAAATTCGAGGACATACAGGTTGATAGGAAATTTATAGCTAGCATATGAAATAGGAACTCTCTTACAATATGAACTAAGATTTGCGGGACCTCCAACCGGATTTTTCACGCAAATAAGATCGTCAGCAAATTTAGTTTCAAGTCCTAGTTCATTTACGGTTTGTTGGGAAATAAAGCTATGTGAAGCTCCCGTATCAAATAAAGCTCTAACAGTTCTATTATTAATAGTAAGGTTACCTTCCAAAACACTTTTCCCTTTGTCAGCTTTTGAAGATGAGGGGTCCTCCTTTATTGCATAGACTTTTGCTACCTGTGCTGGCCTCATCACTGGGCAATCTTTAACTAAATGTCCCGGTTTATGACAATTGTAACATTCTCTAGCTGGTCTCTTCGGTTTTGGACAGTGACTTGAATAGTGGCCTTTCTCTTTGCAGTTGTAACAAGTGACATTTTCTGCTGCGCTTCCCTGAATATTCCTCTTCTTCTCATTGCCTTGCCAAGGTTTCTTGCCTCCGAATTTACGCTTTTTATAATTCTGACTACCTGAATTACCTTTCTCCACACTCGCTTCCTGTATATCAAGAGTAGCGTACCTGTAACCCATATCTACTAAATCTGAGAAAGATTCTTTAACATGACCCGTCATTCTTTCATGATATTTCTGGTTCATTCCTCGGATAAACCTTTCGTTTTTCTTCAGAGGTGTATTTAGCAATTCCGGACCAAATCGAGATAGTTCACTGAATTTATTCAAATATTCTTCAAACGACAAACTTCCTTGTTTCAAATCCAGAAATTCCTGATACATTCTAGAAACACCCGCTGATGGCATGTAACGTTTCTCAAACACTTCTTTGAAACGATCCCAAGTAAATTCTTCCTCGGGTTCATCTACAATGATGGTTTCCCACCAAGCTGAAGCTTCTCCTTGGAGTTGCCAAGAAGCTATAAGTCTTTTCTGCTCATCCTGCAATTTTAGTCCTTTAAAAATCTTTTCACAAGATCTTACCCAAGCTTGAGCGTCAATAATTGACTCTTTGCCAATAAATGGTTTTCCACCAAGCTTTTCAAACTTCTTATATAATTCAGCCAAGTCCGGCTGCTGCTGAATTTCTATTACTGCTTCTGCGGCTGCGGGAATTTGATTTGGTACTGCAGCATTGCCTTGACCCCTCACTCTTCCTCTGCGTCCACTCATTTTCACTATCTGAGATTAGTAAGAAAATTGATTTAGATATGCAGACGAAATATCTTAAGGAATATCAGCAGTAAAAATAATAGACTAAGAAAATTTTAAAGTTTCAATTTTGATTATACTCATTCTAGGGTATACTTCACCCTATCTCTAATGAGCCATCTAATGTGTTATACTCCGTAGCTAAAGTTCTTACTCAACCAACAGCTCTGATACCACTTTGTGACGACCCAAACTCGATGTCCAATAAACGACATCAATTTCGCATCGCCGGAGCTTATAACAACAATTAGATGAATATAAAACAGCGGAACAGAATCAATATCATAAATAACATCACTGTTACAACATCAACATAATATTCATACTATATCAGAGTACATAGTACATACACCACTATCTCTAAATACAACATCATGATAATATAACAGTGAACATGTATCCAAAAGTCCTCAAAATGAAAGAGGTGATAACGAACTCCCAAGAGCTAAACACCTGAAGTCTCCAATAGCTCCTAAGATATATCCAAGATAAGAGCTCCAAAATACTGCTACTCCAAAATAACCTAAACCTGTTACTAGGCTGCCCGTGTGGAAATAATGGGCACCCAGAGTTTAGGAAAGAAAACAATAAACTCCGGATCAGTCATGGGACTGGTATGAGCAAACAAAAACAGTTGCATTTAAATAAAACAAGATTTATAAAAGAATTTTCGGAATGCTTTTAAAAATGGAACTACCATAAGACCTCCCGCCACACACACAATGCAAACGCAGAATTGGAGGAGATTTCTTCTTATGACAGTTAAATATGCTTGATACGAGGAAAGAATTCTTTGATATTATTACTAGTGCATAGTGAAGTAAATCATTTCGAAAGTAGAATATAAATCTTAGCCAGCATAGACATTTCGAACTATGCCTACTATAGCTACCATCTAAACAGTGGTGACCACCATAAGTAAATGGCAGGTTCTACAACTAAAACCGTACAGGGTTTCGTATTGGGAATTGGATTTCCAACAAATGGTCAGGCCAAGGAACTTCCCATTGCCACTGAGAATGCCTCTGGATGGACATCCCCGAGAACCAAACCGGGTCTCTGCCAACACAAGGCCGGGTTACCCCTAACTGGGTAACTACTGACACGAGTATGCCATCTCCCGGTCGTAACCAACCTTTAACCGGGGCCCCAGCAACAAATCACAAAATCATATATATATATATCTGCGATATCCACATAAGTTAAGTATCTGGGCTCCATATCATGATACCACTTCTATCCAGAAGGAAATGTACATACCCTAAGGGGTGCTACCCCCAATAACCTTGCTGCATCTTTCCTGTTTCGACCATTTCGGGGTGTGAGGTCCGACGAAGTCACGTCCACAAAACATACTTTATACAAAAGCCATGCTTTGGGTCAACAAATGATCAACACAATGATCACTAAGATAGACGATCAAATAAATGATCCTATCACAAATAATCAACACAATGATCATTTTCAGCAACACTCAGCATGTCACATTACCAAATTGGGAATATATCGCTGATAACTTCAACTATATAACCTCTGAGCTCGTACGTCTCAGAGAAGGGTGTTAAGCTAAAAGAATAAATTCTCCGCCACCAACAGAAATATATTTGAAAGAAATCTGCTTTATATCTCAACTTGTAATGTCAGACATACTATCCATACAAGTCTGTTCCGGGCTCGAACAGAACCGAAGGCACTTACAAAGAAGTCCTTGCAATCCGGATATTCACAATCCTGATCGGATTCACCATCACATATGGAGAACTCTATACCGGAGCAACTCGGTGCAGAGTCAATCGACAGGTCGTCCTATCGCTCTCGCAAATACCCGGTTTTCAACACCGGTCTTCAAATGCTATCCATAACGTCGAATCACATATTCGAAATGGGTTATACGACACAAAGGTCCTTTCCCGGCTAATTCGAATAGTGGGTGTCAAATTTCAAAACATGTGGATGTCATTCACAAATATTCACAGGTTCGATGTGGGTTTCGGATAACAAACAGAAATCCGATTCCCTGTCGCATCGAAGTTTAAATGCCGTTTTACAGACAACAGGGTTTTTACATCAATACAGAATGAATCACAATCACAGTGCAATAACATGGCAATATCATCATACAGAATTTCGAACAGAACAGAGATATCAATGTAAATTAACAACAGTAGTTAATTACTTTCCAATGTGATTTAAATACATGTGCCACTAAATTAATTAAATTCAATGATAAGAATTTGGATAATAAATTAAATTTTGATTACTCAATTTATTGTTTCAAAATTTACAAATTCTTACTTACAAATTTATTTAAACACTTAATTTGTTCATCAATCAATTTAATTACAAGTTTGTAAATCATTCTTAAAATTTAAAATCATTGATCTATGACAATTATTTACTTTAATTATCATTTTAAACTACAATTCAATTAGATCTCAATTGAATATATTGATTTATTATTCCTTAATAAATTATTTTAATGTAACTATCAATTTTGAATCAATCAATTTAAATTATCAACTTAATGATTTTTTTTTTATAACTTAAATTTTAATTGCTTTTATTTATTTAATATTACTAATTAAAAAGTAATTTTAGATCATAAATTATTTAATTATAGGGTTAACAAAATTCTAAAACATTGTTAATTAATTAACTCAAAATAAGTCAACAAATCCACTTTTGTTTAACTTGCCAATGCCAAAGTTTTATGTAACATTTGTTAACTTGAAATTTGGGCTTAGCACAAACACGCAAGCAAGCCCATTTAAACAAAGTTCTTCAGCCTTTCTTCCCTGTGTCATCTCCTTTACCTCTCGTTCTCTCTTCTCTTTTTTTTTTTTATTTTACTTTATGCTGAAGTAACTAAATCACGGTCCAAACCAATTGGAACAGATCGATTTAATAAACACGAACCCGAAGTGACAACCCAATCCTTTCGAGAACGACTCGAAGACAAATTAGAGTTCCTCCGATACTTCATCCCCTTCTCGAGTCAGACGTGCACGTGCACGTGTCCCAACGCCACCGCCCTCAGATGATCGTCGCGATGATGCTCCACGACCCCACGAACACCCTCGAACACAAAATCATACCCAGTTTCCATGGAAACCCATTGAGTCGAAATCGAGCTAAAAACTCGATCAAACATTGTAGCCTTCGCCAGAACTTTGCCCCTCCCCATCGCCTCCGCTCTCGAAACCACCAGCCACCTTCACCGAAATCGCTTCACACCTTCCCACTGCCTTTCCCCCACTCGCGATCCCTTCCGATGATCACCTGAGGACCCGCGAACCCCAAAAACATCACATGAACTGAAGCACCATTAAACCCTAAATCTAATTCGTACTCCCAATTCACGCTATAGAAAAATAAATTTGTATTTTTCCCAACATTCTTGAGTATTAAACTAGCTCCATGCGAAATTTCAGCATTCAAGAATCTTTCGATCATCAGGAATCGATTCGAAAGCAACTTTTGTTATAATATGAACTGCTCCTAAATTACTGAATTAAAAATCATCATCACTGTTTTGAAAATCATATTTTCATATGTTCGTTCAAATTATAACATCAATTCCATGATTTAAACTGCTTGAATTTAACTTATAATCTTGTTTTTACTGTAATATTCATATTACAGAGCCAAGTTTTTTTATTTCAAGCTTAAAAATTTAAACTGTGAGTCAAGTATGCACACAACCTATTTTGTTTTTAAGTATCCTAAGTTAAATGAAGTTCTTCTGAAGATAATCTTCCCTTTTTTTTTTCTAGCTCTGAGATATGAACATTAAGAACAGAGCATACTTATGTTTTCCAATAACACAGAATAATATGCAGAGCAATAATTTTTTGTTTATATATAACAACACACATATTCATAGCTTAAGTATTTATATTTCAAATAAATATAGGTTTTACTCACCTGAATAATATAGAAACAGAGAATACTTTGTCTCTTTTTAACTGCAGGTTTGCTCCTTCTTCCCTGGTTTGTTTTTTTTTTTTTTACTTCTTTTTTTACTTTCTGTTTTTAATCACCTGAATGCCTTTGGAAGTTATGAAATATGATGTTTTAACTTTTTTTCAGGTTTGCAAAAGTTTGTGGAATGAAATAACTAAGGCAATTGATGTTCCTTTATAACAGATTTTTTTTACTGAATTTTATTAAAACAAGTACAAGTTTAAACATGCTGGGAGTAAAACATTTAATGCAGGTATGTTCTTTGTAGATGCTTGCATTTAATGAAAGTATGTAGGGTTTCATGCTTGTATATTTTCAGCATGCTATTTGATTTGTTTTATATTTTAATAATGTATGAGTTTGTTTTACTTTATTTTATTTCTTTTGCTTACCCCTTTTAGTGTACTGGCCTGTACATTTTCTTTTTGCAAGTTGTTTAGTTACTTTGTTAATTTAAGCATGTTATGTTTTTTTTTTTTTCTTATTGTTTTGTTATCTTGCTTGTTTATTTGTTCATTTATTTGTTTATTTATTCTTTTGTTAATCGTTTGTTCTTTGGTTCAACTATTCGTTTAATTATTTGTTCATTTGTTTGATCCTTTGTTTATATCTTTTATTTATTTATTTGTTTGATCTTTTATTTAATTATTTGTTTAGATGTTTACTTATTTGTTATGTGATTTAAATCTTATAATCTCATCATAACTTTAACAAATTCTAAATTCTATTAAAAGATCATCTATCAATATCTCTTTTTATTTAATTCTATATTAATGTGTAATATTAATATCAACAATAAAATCTTTAGATTAAATTTTACTAGTTAAATCCCGAAGTTCAAACAATTTATTTATTTTTAATTTTCAAAAATTTCGGGATGTTACAGCTTTGGTCCGGTAGGACGTTGGTCCGGTGGTGAGATGAAGGGGAGTTGGTCCGGCATTATTGGACTTGGGGGTTTGGTCCGGCAATTGGTTGATCCAGTGGTGAGATGGAGGTGAGGTTGGTTCGGCATTATTGGACTTGGGGGTTTGGTCCGGCAATTGGTTGATCCGGTGGTGAGATGGAGGTGAGGTTGGTTCGGCCGTGCATGGGAATGGAGATGGACCGAATCATAGTTAATTGCCGAACCAGGTGAGCTTGCTCTTGCCGAATGTACTTTGAGTTTGGGCTACCGACTGTCATTGAGAACGTAAGTGCCGAATGGCCCTTAGCCTAGATCTGCCGAATGACTCTGGTGATGATTACCGAATGAACCTTATGTTGTAGATGCCGAATGGACTCTCGCATTGTTTTACCGAATGAACTTTTATATTTTAACCTTGAGTGAAATCCTAGACTTATATACGCTTGCTGGCTGCTTCTTCTTGGTGCGGTCGTGGTGGAAATGCACACAACATTGATATTCCAGTTTTGACCAAAAATGGGATAACACTTTGCCCCCCAAAACATGCCTTGCGATAGGAAGGCGTGTTTTGTAATGCCATGAGCTGGATGTTCATATCCTGTAGATGTCCTTGCGGTAGGAAGGTGAGTTTTGTAATGCCATGAGCTGGATGTTCATATCCTATTGACAACCTGTAAAGAGCTTGATATTTTATATGGCCCCAAATGACGACTTTTCTATTGATTAGAAAAGCACAAATTTTAATAAATTCTGCAAGCGCACAGGCGTGTAGTATGCAGGTCGAACACAGGGAATTGTATTTTAAAACAATTAAAATCCATAGTTAAATCTTAGGCATGTTAAACGAATTCGACGGTGAATTTTGAACAGAAAATAAAAACAATAATATACTCCGAATCGGTTTCGAAACTAATCGAAATTGCAACCAAAATATAGAATTATAAAAAAAATCAGAATAGAAATTGAAATTGCGGAAAAGAAGATAACGGAGCAAACAACTGAAATAATTATTAACTAACTGAAAAGAGTGCAGAAAATAACTAAGAACAAGAATAAATAAATTGCTAAATCTAATCAACAATCCTACGTATTCTGTTCGAAAATAAAAACAGTGCTGAATTTAAATCTAAACTTGAAGAAAAGTGATGAGGTAAGAGATGATCTGAAGGTGCCGTATAATGTTGTATATATAGGCCTCAGCCCCTAAAATCGGTCCATCTTTTTAGCAATAGGACCGGTTCTATTCTTAATATTTGCCAAGATAATTGTACTGACTGGGTCCATTCCTTGAATTGGTGAAAGAGTCAAGTTGCCACGTCATTGCTTGAAATACTTTTATATGTGAATTGGTCCAAATTCATACGTAAGCTACTTTTGAATGTGTCTCATTTTGCTTCATATCATAGCTATGTATTATCCTACTTTTTAGGAGGAACTGGTCCTTTGCTTGAATTGGTGAAAGAGAACATATATACGTCCACATCATTGCTTGAATTGGTCCATATTGCTTTGAATTGATGTTTGTTACCTTGAGAATATGCAGCCAATATTTACTAAATTAAAGTATGTGCATGCTTGCCACGTCATTGATTGAGATTGGTCCCCACTTGCTTGAATTAATTAAATTTTTTCCTTGCTTTGAGTTTGAGCACGTGACTTGAGATATAAATATGATTTGTTTCCCATGTTGCTTGCACCCATATGCTGAAGTGAAAATGTGAACTAACTCATTTCGCATAAATTGAAGTGTGACATTGCTTTGATTTATTTGGTGCTCAAAATGTTGCACTCATGCCGCTTGTCTTTTGAACCAAAGGACGCCACAACCGATTAATTTCAACGTTGCACTTCGGAATCTATAATCTGCAAAACCACAACAAATACCCGTATAATACCGCTTTATTAAAATAAAAATATATGAAACAAATGGTTTAAAATGCAGAAAAATACGTTCATCAAATACCCCCACACTTGAACTTTATTCGTCCTCGAATAAACGAGAAAATAAAAACTAATTAAATCTTTTTTTCATTGGAAACACGATTGCATTGAGTGTATGCAACAAGCCGTTTAACCTCTAGGTGTCCCTAGTAGGAGGAGTGGTGTCTCGTGAGGGTTTTCATTGGATACTACCCACAAAATCCAAATGCAGTATGTGATGATTCTAATGTACTACATGAATGCAAAATTCTACACAAATGGAGACTCGATTTACTTCAAAATAGTTGCAACAAAATAATGTATATCAGTTTTAGTCAACTTCTTCAAATTTTTGGTTCCTCACTAATCACAAATTTCAATGTAACTCAAGTTTTCATACATTAGATTCTAGTTTGGCCAGTTGTTTCGTTTGATAACATAGTGCAGCCATGAAATAAATTCTTCACTGTTGATCACAGTTTTTTTCAAAATGGTATTTTTCATTTCCATTTGTATAACAAGCCAAATCAACAAAGTCAAGAAGTGTTTGGGTTTCAAAGCTTAGTCTCTCTTTACTAGTTTTTTTCTTCTTCTCTCTCTCTCTCTCTTTTTTTTTTACACCTATCCTTTGGACCTAGGTATACCACCCATGCACTGCCTCGCGGGCTTACGTGAGAGTTGGAACAGAGCTTGGCGGATTGTGCAAACCGACGCTGACTATGTCAGAAAAGGTCGGTAATCCTTGGGTGATTATTTATTTAATTATTTATACACCTAACTCAGAATGCTAAAGCCAGATATACCATCCATGCACTACCTTGCGGGCTTACGTGAGAAGAGTATAGAGCGTGGCGAGTGCACACACTTTCACAAGTGTGCACACCTATCGACTGTAGGTGTATCTTATTAGTTTTTTTTTCTCTTTAATTTTTTTTTGAGAAGAGCTAAAGAGTGTTATGCAAATCAACTTAGCACCACTTAACTTTAATGATTTGAGATGTCAACGCATGTACTTTAAATCTGCCATTTTTTTTTAAACAAAGACTACAGTTTAGAAAAGATTTCATAACCATCGCCTATGAATCCCCCTATATACTAACCTCACTATTATCGCTTGTAATTCAACTTTTCATTATATTTTATATTTGAAATTAGTGATTCACAAAAATCTTCATCAATTGACTTCAACTGCTTACTTACTTTGTCTTGACTAATTAAAAATAAATCGAAGTCCTAAAAATATTGGGAAATGAAAAAAAACTGAAAGGAAATTTGAAAACAAATAATGAGATGATTTTTTTAAAAAAAATGATGCTACACTATGAAATATGAACAAACAGAATGAGATATGCGTCCCCCCATACTAGAATGAGACAGTGTCCCAACTGTCAAATAGAATGCAAATGCAAAATAGAAGAAAAAAACTAAAAAAATACAACCTGATATGTGCAATATAGTGAGCGGCTCATGTCGAATAGCTAGGTTCGTGAAGATCCACGAACTCATCGTCCTCGTGCTGTTCAAACTCTAGAAATGGCTTCAAGCGTTGTCCATTGACCTTTGAAATGGAACCGTCCCTAGGATTTTCAATTTCAACTGCGCCATAAGGGTATACTGTTTTCACAATATATGGACCTGTCCAACGGGATCTCAATTTTCCCGGAAATAAATGAAGTCTGGAATTATATAAGAGAACTTTCTGACCTACTTCGAATGTCTTACGAAGTATGGATTTATCATGATAGAATTTGGTTTTCTCTTTATAAATCTTTGTATTTTCGTACGCTTCATTTCTTAGTTCTTCTAATTCTGACAATTGTAATTTACGATGCGATCCGGCTTTTTCTATGTCAAAATTAAGGTATTTGATTTCCCAAAGTGCGCGGTGCTCGAGCTCAACGGGTAAATGGCATGCTTTTCCAAAGACTAATCGGTATGGTGACATTCCTAAATTGGTTTTATAAGCTGTGCGAAATGCCCAAAGGGCGTCTATCAATTTAGACGACCAATCTTTTCTGTTGGAGTTAACCGTCATTTCAAGAATTTGTTTAATTTTTCAGTTGGAAATCTCGACTTGACCGTTGGTCTGTGGATGATATGGAGTAGATAGTTTATGAGTGATAGAATATTTCTTAAGAAGAGATTCAAAAGCACGATTACAAAAATGAGAACCGTTATCACCTATAATGGCTCGAGGTGTGCCAAAACGGGAAAATATGTTTTCTTTCAAAAATTTGACAACAACTTTATTGTCATTCGTTTTGGTAGGAATGGCCTCAACCCATTTAGACACGTAATCTACTGCAAGTAGGATGTAGAGATTTCCAAAAGAATTAGGAAAAGGACCCATGAAATCGATGCCCCAAACATCAAAAATGTCGATGACAAGGATCGGATTTAGGGGCATCATGTCACGTTTGGAAATACGACCTGTTTGTTGACATCTAGCGCATTTGGAGCAAAATTCGTGGGAATCACGAAAAAGAGAAGGCCAATAAAAACCGCACTGTAACACCTTGGCAGCAGTTTTCTTTGCTCCAAAATGCCCTCCACATGCTTGATTATGTGAAAAAGAGAGGATGCTATGGAATTCATGTTCTGGGACACATCTGTGAATGATTTGATCGGTGAAATATTTGAAAAGATAAGGATCGTCCAAGTAAAAGTTTCGAATATTGGAGAGAAATTTTTGTTTATCTTGTTTTGACCAATGGGAAGGTGTTTCATTTGTGACAAGATAATTTACAATGTTCGCATACCATGTTGCACTAGAGAGTGAAAGAATTTGTTCATCGGGAAAATGATCGTTGATTTGAGAGTTATCATAGTTTTCATGAACTATACGAGAAAGATGGTCAGCTACGACATTTTCAGAACCCCTTTTATCTCGTATTTCTAGGTCAAACTCTTGAAGAAGGAGAATCCAACGGATTAAGCGGGGTTTGGTATCCTTTTTCGTGAGTAAATACCGCAAGGCGGCATGATCGGTGTAAACTATTACCTTAGAACCTACGAGATATGATCTAAACTTATCGAGGGCAAAGATAACTGCTAAAAACTCTTTTTCTGTGGTTGAGTAATTCAATTGAGCTTCATTAAGAGTTATGCTAGCATAATAGATGACTCGAGGAAGTTTATCGATTCGTTGACCTAAGATGGCTCCGATGGCATAATCAGAAGCGTCACATATTAATTCGAAAGGCAAAGTCCAATTTGGAGGTTGGATGATAGGTGCAGTGGTCAAGATCGATTTGAGGGTTTCAAAAGACTTTTTACATTCATTGGAAAATTCAAATTTGACGTCTTTAGCCAGAAGATTTGAAAGAGGTTTTGAAATTTTTGAAAAATCTTTAATGAACCTCCTATAAAATCCTGCGTGGCCGAGAAACGAGCGAATGTCCTTTACGGACCTTGGAGGAGGAAGGTCAACAATAAGATCAACTTTAGATTTGTCAATTTCTAGGCCATTTTTAGAGACAACATGACCTAATACTATTCCTCGCTTAACCATAAAATGACATTTTTCCCAATTAAGAACAAGAGATTTCTCCTTACATCGCTTTAAGACACGTTCTAAACGAAGGAGGCATTGATCAAAAGATGACCCATAGATTGAAAAATCGTCCATGAATATTTCTAAGAAATCCTCCACCATATCAGAAAATATACTCATCATACATCTTTGAAAGGTAGCAGGAGCATTACAAAGACCGAAGGGCATGCGACGATAAGCGAAAGTTCTGAAGGGACATGTGAATGTTGTTTTATGTTGGTCCTCTAACGCAATGAGAATTTGATTATAGCTAGAGTAACCATCAAGGAAACAATAATATTCATGACCGACTAAGCGTTCGAGCATTTGATCAATGAAAGGGAGGGGAAAATGATCCTTTCTTGTTGCTGCATTGAGTTTTCGATAGTCGATGCAAACGCGCCATTTTGGTTTTACCTTTGTCGGAACAAGTTCGTTATTCTCATTTGTTGTCACAGTGATTCCAGACTTCTTTGGTACAACTTGTACCGGACTTACCCAAGTACTGTCAGAGATAGGGTAGATAATGTTATTGTCTAAACATTTGATAATTTCTTCCTTTAGCACTTCTCTCATATTAGGGTTTAATCGCCTTTGAGCTTCGCGAGTGGGTTTAGCCTCGTCGACTAAATGTTTCGATGTTCAATAATTGATGGACTAATTCCCTTAATGTCAGCGATTACCCATCCTATTGCCTCTTTATTTTCCCTTAAAATTTTCAAAAGTTGTTCTTCTTGGTCCTTAATGAGATCGGATGCCAAGATTACAGGGAAATTTTCTGAAGAATCTAAGTATGCGTACTTAAGATCGTTTAGAAGAGGTTTGAGGTCTAATTTAGGGCGTACTTCTTTTGAGGCTTCAGTAGACATCAACTGATTGAATTCTAGTGAATTATGAAAAGAGCATAGCATATCATTTAATTCATAAATGTATTCATCTTCGTGGAAGTTGGAATTAAAATGACCTAGGCGCATGCTAAGAGACTCCGTAGTATCACTAAAATCATTTTCAACAATTGTTTGGATCATGTCAACTTCTTCTGTTTCAAAATCCCTTGGTTGTCTATTAAGATTGAAGATATTTAGTTCAATGGTTAGGTGCCCAAAGGAAAGTCGGAGTTGACCATTCCTACAATTTATGATAGCATTTGATGTTGCTAAAAATGGACGACCTAATATCAAAGGAATCTGACTATTGGGATTTGAGACAGGTGCAGTCTCTAGGACTATGAAATCGACTGGGAAATAGAATTGCTCGATTTGTATCAAAACATCTTCAACTGTGCCCAATGGTTTTTTGACAGATCGATCAGCTAGTTGAATTGTGATGTTTGTAGGTTTTAATTCCCCTAGTCCAAGTTGACAGTACACAGTATAAGGCAAAAGATTAACACTCACTCCAAGATCGAGTAAGGCATGACTAATGTGAGTGTTACCGATTTTACAACCGATCGTAGGACAACCGGGGTCCTTATACTTGATTGGGGAGGGATTTGAAAGAACAGAGCTAGTGTTTGCAGTTAGAAATGCAGTCTTAGGAACGTTAGTGGCACGTTTTTGTGTACATAGCTCTTTCAGATATTTGGCATATTGAGGAATTTGCTCGATGGTATCAAGAAGTGGAATATTGACTCGAACTTGTTTGAAGATTTCAAGATATTGGTAAAAATTAGCGGGCTTCTTCTTTTTGTTGAGTCTATGAGGAAATGGAGCTATGGGTTTATAGACTCGTTCGGAAGTTTTTTCATTCGAAGAAGAAGGTGTTATATTAGAGGGTGAAGATAAGGGAGCTGGAATGTTGGGGTTGCCAACATCAGAAGGTGAAGAGTGGTCGGGATTTCCAACCTTAGATGAAGAATTAGAATCGTTTTGATTGACAACCGTTGTTGTCGACTGAGTTTCAGAATTTGGAACATGGGAAGATTTAAGAAAGATGTCGGGGTTGCCGACATGGTTGTCCACCTTCTTTCCAGACCTTAATGTGGTGACAGCATTAACCGGATTTACATCTTCGTTCTCACAAAGATTTACTCCTCGAGAGTTATACTTTGGATTCACTTCGGTTTGACTAGGCAATTTACCTTTCTCATTGATTTTCATGAGATCCTTCATCATTATCAACATTTGTTCATTTTGTTTGGTGATTTGCTCAATTCTTGCATCTTGGTTAGTGATTTGTTCATTTTGTTTAGAGAGTTGTTTTTCCAATCGAGCAATTTCTTGTGAGGGCTGAGAAGGTTGGGTTGATGGATTGAAATTAGGATGCCTGTACGGTTGATTCGAAGGTTTCGTTTGAGGAGCGGGTTGAGAATTTTGAGCACTAGAGGTTGGGGCTCGATAATTCGGATTTGGTATCATTGGATACATATGTGATGGATTGGCCACGTTGTTAGGATTTGACCATGAAAAATTGGGGTGATGCTTCCAGTTAGGATTATATGTGGACGAATAAGGACTGTTTTGAGCTATAGCATTGATTTGGTCTTGTGTGTAGTAATGAGGTAGCCCTTCTCCTTCTTGAGGAATTTGGGCATCTATTGGAAGATGTGATGTGTCAATGACATGTACTCCTCTATTTGGAGCACGAATTGGAACACGAATTGTTTCCCATTGCATATCCTTTTCCGAATACTCTTCTAAAAATTCCCAAGCTTCCTCGTCTGTTTTTGCCATGAATTCTCCTCCGCACATTGATTCGAGTTGGGATCTTGTTTGATAGTTAAGCCCTTCATAAACGATTTGGCACAAAACGTGTTTAGGGATTGCATGATGTGGGCAACTATATAACAATTGATTGAACCTTTCAAAATATTTTGAAAAAGTTTCTCCTTCATTCTGGGAGAATTGGTTGATTTCAGTTCGAACTTTAAGAGTTTTGTGGAAAGGAAAAAACTTTTTCAAAAATATAGTAACGAAATTGTCCCAGCTCTTAATTGAATTTTTAGGAAGAGAATTAAGCCATCTTTTCGCACTTTCTAGAAGTGCGAATGGAATAAGTCTTAGCTTGATGGATTCATTAGAAAGTTGTTGCATTTTAGTTGTAGAAGCATATAACTCAAATTCACTAAGAAATTCATATGCATTTTCAGACCCAGTGAATTTTGGTACCCCTTGGATAAAAGAATGTTTTAGCTCAAAATTATTTCCTTCGGCAGGTGGAAATGAAATAACCGAAGGTTGAACAGTCAGTGTTGGATAACATCGGTCTCTAAGGGATAATGGTCGGTTCTCATGAAATTCATTATTTCCAACATGTGATTTAGGTGATAATTTCGGTGAATTGTGGTGTGAACTGTGTTGTGAACCGTGATTGCTCATATTTGTTTGATTTGAAATTTCCATTGATTTGTTTAATGAAATATTTTGGCTTTCTAAACGGTTAAAATTATTTCTTGCCCAAACGCGCATAAACAAATCAAGGTGTAACAGGCAAAAGTAAATTAAATCAGTTTTCAGTTGGGCACCTGTAGAGTTGAAAATTACTTACATAGGTGTATGATAGTCCGTCCAATGCAGCTGAGTAGCGCTAGCGGATCAAACTCCAAAGTTTGTGGTTGCTATGTTGTTGCTACCTGTCAGATATCTAAGAGATGATAAGCTTAGAAAAAATTAAACTGCAACTGTGTATATATAAATGAAACGTGACTGAAATAAGCAAAATGGAATGTAACTTGATGAAATAATGCAATGAAGTATGCTTTAATTACCTTGGTTATGTGAAAAACTATGTATGAATAAAAAAGGAAACGTGAAAATGTGTACTGCAGTGATCACTGAAAAATGTGTGAGTAAAATAGAACTAACGTGTCATGTGGTGAAAATTAGTGCAAAGTGCATGAACGTGGGAGCAAAGTGAAAACACAGTGACGTGCAAACAATCTGCGGGAGTTGTAAAACAATATTGAACAAAAACTTACGTGTGAATAAACTTACGTGCAAATATTTGAACAAAATAAAAATTTATTCGTGAACTAAATAAAAGATGGTTACGTGATTACGTGAGTATGAGAATGGAAATGTGAACAAAGAGCTGATTTAATGCAACTGAATTAATGTAAGCAACAAACTAATGCAAGTATGAAAACTAAGCTACTGCATGCAACTTGAAACAGTAAAATGGTTACGTGAACCAAACTAAGCTACTGCAGTGAACCAAGATGGTTATGTGAAAACAATGGTTACGTAAAAGCAGGCTACTGTATGCAAACTAACAGGAAAATGCGTAAGTAAAATGCGACGAATGCAACATGATGAAAAATGCAAGCAATGTGAGTCACAAACCAAAGTAACGCGAAAAATGCAGCAGTGAGAGAATTTGAATGATTAGAAACCGAAAGTGTGGCTATGTGAAACGTGATTTTTGAAAAACGAGAAAAAAAAGTATTTTTTTTTGTTACGTGGAAACCAAAATAGACCAAAATAGCAATGCAACTAAATAACGTGTAGCAGCAGTAAGTTGACACATAAAAATGAGAGAAGTTCACGTATATGTGACAGCTAGTAATGCTTAAAATGAGATTATATGTGATAGCATACACATGAACGTGAGAAACACAATTTAAACTAACGTAAGCTGGGTATGTGAACAGAAACCAACTAAATGAGATGCAACTCACATGCAAAATGTAACGGAAAAAGCAAACGCAGCGAACGAACAAAATGCGTTTTTTTTAAGTAAAACGCTACTTTGGTGAAAGGAACTGAAAAACGAAAAAAAAACGATTTTTTTCTTTCGAAAACTAATACAAAAACAAATAAATTAACACGAATAGACTGAAAAACGAAAAATCGAAAATTTCAAAATAGCAACTCCCCGGCAACGGTGCCAAAAACTTGTTGCGACTTTTCTATTGATTAGAAAAGCATAAATTTTAATAAATTCTGCAAGCGCACAGGCATGTAGTATGCAGGTCGAACACAGGGAATTGTATTTTAAAACAATTAAAATCCATAGTTAAATCTTAGGCATGTTAAACGAATTCGACGGTGAATTTTGAACAGAAAATAAAAAAATAATATACTCCGAATTGATTTTGAAACTAATCGAAATTGCAACCAAAATATAGAATTGTAAAAAAAATCAGAATAGAAATTGAAATTGCGGAAAAGAAGACAACAGAGCAAACAACTGAAATAATTATTAACTAACTGAAAAGAGTGCAGAAAATAACTAAGAACAAGAATAAATAAATTGCTAAATCTAATCAACAATCCTACGTATTCTGTTCGAAAATAAAAACAGTGCTGAATTTAAATCTAAACTTGAAGAAAAGTGACGAGGTAAGAGATGATCTGAAGGTGCTGTATAATGTTGTATATATAGGCCTCAGCCCCTAAAATCAGTCCATCTTTTTAGCAATAGGACCGGTTCTATTCTTAGTATTTGCCAAGATAATTGTACTGACCGGGTCCATTCCTTGAATTGGTGAAAGAGTCAAGTTGCCACGTCATTGCTTGAAATACTTTTATATGTGAATTGGTCCAAATTCATACGTAAGCTACTTTTGAATGTGTCCCATTTTGCTTCATATCATGGCTATGTATTATGCTACTTTTTAGGAGGAACTGGTCCTTTGCTTGAATTGGTGAAAGAGAACATATATACGTCCACATCATTGCTTGAATTGGTCCATATTGCTTTGAATTGATGTTTGCTACCTTGAGAATATGCATCCAATATTTACTAAATCAAAGTATGTGCATGCTTGCCACGTCATTGATTGAGATTGGTCCCCACTTGCTTGAATTAATTAAATTTGTTCCTTGCTTTGAGTTTGAGCACGGGACTTGAGATATAAATATGATTTGTTTCCCATGTTGCTTGCATCCATATGCTGAAGTGAAAATGTGAACTAACTCATTTCGCATAAATTGAAGTGTGACATTGCTTTGATTTATTTGGTGCTCAAAATGTTGCACTCGTGCCGCTTTTCTTTTGAACTAAAGGACGCCACAACCGATTAATTTCAACGTTGTACTTCAGAATCTATAATCTGCAAAACCACAACAAATACCCGTATAATACCGCTTTATTAAAATAAAAATATATGAAACAAATGGTTTAAAATGCAGAAAAATACGTTCATCAACGACCATTCGGGATCGAGCTACTTGGGATGAAGCGCGGCCGTTCATGGTCAAGCGCCTAACTTCAAATGACGACAGTTCGCGATCGAGTCATTTGAGGTGAAGTGCGACCGTTCGCGGTCAAGCGTCTAAATCCATGCGACGATCGTTCGAGATCGAGTCATTTGCGGTGGAATGTGATCGTTCACGGTCAAGCGCTTTACTTCAAATGACGACCGTTCGGGATCGAGCCATTCGAGGTAAAGTGCGACCGAGCCCGGTCAGAGGGCGGACCTCAAATGGCGATCGTTCGCGATCAAGCCACTTGGGGTGAAATGTGACCGTTCACGGCCTGTGCCGTTCGCGACAAGAGATGAAATGGGACCGTTCGCGGTCAAGCGCCTTACTTCGGATGACGATCGTTCGAGATCGAGCCATTCATGGTAAGATGCAACTGTTGGCGGTCAGGAGGTGGACCTCAAATGGCGACCTTTCGCGATCGAGCCATTTGTGGCGAGATGAGTTGTGCCGTTCGAGGCGAGTTTGTGACTGTTCGAAGTCGGGTGCCGTTCGAGGCGAATTGTGACCGTTCGCGATCGGGTGCCGTTCGAGGCGAATTGTGACTATTCGAAGTCGGGTGCCGTTCGAGGCGAGTTGTGACCGTTCGAGGTTGGGTGCCGTTCGAGGCGAATTATGTGTGCCCGGGGGGGACTTAATATTATCAGTGTCGGAGTTATTGTTTGGGGGAGTTTCCGAATCAAAGACTTTGGCAGTTTGCTGCCATGCAAGAGGTGCTCGTGGACCGTTCGCGATCCAACGGGCATACAAGTAAATTTTTCCATAGAATTGTAAATGTTAAAGCAATAATCATATGCATCCTACAGCAGAAATGTCCAAACAGGAAGAATTTAAATGTTCAAATCAAAATCA
Source organism: Allium cepa (assembly GCA_030765085.1). Classification (NCBI taxonomy): domain Eukaryota; kingdom Viridiplantae; phylum Streptophyta; class Magnoliopsida; order Asparagales; family Amaryllidaceae; genus Allium; species Allium cepa. The sequence continues at coordinate 368,537,838 of CM060934.1, read as the reverse complement.
AAGCAAAAAGCAGAATGAAGATGTCAAAGCGTAAACTCTTACTATAACGCGGCTGGTAGTCATTCAGAGCATGCCTATGGATCGCGCGCGATCGCTCACATGTGTAAATGATTTAACCGTGTTAGCGAGAGGTTTACAACTTGTTTATCGTTATTTTAATCAAGCAATAAATGGATAATCAAACGGTGCCCCGATCCAGGGTCACCTCTTGCCGATGTAGACGGTGGTCGCTCTGGCTCCACTCCTGGAGTTCGCCTCCTTACGTACTGAAGGAGCATACCGTTCCTGATATGCCCTTCCACCTCGTCCTTCAAATGCCTACAATCATTAGTGTTATGACCGTATAATTCATGGAATACACAAAACTTATCTGATTTTCTTTCGTCAGAGGTTGGATCCCTTCGCATTGGTCTATGATACGGAACCTGCCCCTTGGTATCCTGATAAATTCGTTCCAGACTCTCATTAAGCTCAGTGTGAGTGATGAATCGTGGCTCCCTCCTTTGCCGCTTTGACCTGTGATCATTATCCTCAGCCTTTCTCTTTCCTTTGCTAGTCTCCGCACCCTTTCCAGGAGGGTTTCCGCTCTTGATTGCGTAAACGTCATCTTCTTCCTCTCTTTGTGCACTAGCATCTTCCAAACGCAGAAACTTTTCAGCCTCGTGATAGAACTCTCCCAGATTCATAGGCGGGTCCTTGGTTAATGAATTCTTGAACTCTGTACTATCAGCTATTCTGGATACAGCCGCCATCATGACCATAGATGGATCTGGTCGATCCACTGATGCTGCCGCCGCATTAAATCGCGTTAGAAAGCTCCTCAAAGTCTCTCCAGTTTTCTGCTTCAAGGTTGCCAAAGTCATCACATTCTTGGTTCTCGCAATATGAACCCTGAATTGCCTCACGAATCTCTCAGTTAAATCTGCCCACGTTCCTATGGAGCCGCTCTCTAGTTGCCTAAACCATAACATTGCAATGTCCGTCAAATACAGTGGAAAGCACCGTGCCATGATCTCCTGTGATGCCCCCAGCACTTCCATGTGCCTCATATACTTAGTAAGATGGACCGCAGGGTCTGTCCTCCCATCGTAAATCTCTACTGATGGTAGCTTGAATTCTGGTGGGTTCCTAGCCATCCTAATCGCAGAAGAAAAAGGACTCTTGTTTACATCTTCCAAGTCTCTATTTACTAAACCGCCTCTCATAGCTCTTCTAACCATCTCTGCTAATCTGTCATTGTCTCCAAGCTGTAGTCCTCGTTCACTGCCTTCGACCTGCCCCCCGAGTCCATGGGAGTTTTCATGTGTATGCCTCCCTGGTTGAACGTTCATTTCTCTATTGCTACCAGGTGGCTCGGATGCCCCCATCTCTCTTCTCGGGGTCGGATCAACATGCCCTGCGTGAGTGCCCCCAGCTCTGGTGCTACGCCAGATGGTCCTGCTCCGTTCTGAACTCGAGTTGCTCCTTGGTTTTGTGCTCCAAGTTGCCCAATTTGCTGAAGCAAGTTCTGGATCATCTCTTCTTGTCTTCTCAACATAGCCTCCATCTCATCCCTGGTGATGAAGGCTGAAGCTTGGTTTGCTCCTGAGGAAGCCTCTTGACTCGCTTCCTGTTGACTCTGCTCTGGCCTTGGCCTTCTGCTTGATTGTCTCGCCATGACTCTTCCAATCTGAATCTCTAAACTCTCGAATTCAACTTCCAAGCGGTAGGTCCTTGTGTTCAACTCTCAATGAAAGCACCAAAATGTTTGCGCAAAAAATGGGCAAACACCCCAAAGTCGTACGATTTAGTTGAGTATATGTTGTTCTTAGCGATTTGGGTGATTTATGCAAATATGTAAAAAGCAGGGACTAAACTGTAAAAGACACACAGATTTATAGTGGTTCGGCCAGAACGTGCCTACGTCCACTTTATATGTTATTCTCCTTTTCTCTTCAGATTACAAGTACAAAGCTTTGTATACAAGTATATGAAAGTTGTTTGAAAGTTCCTTCCGTGCTTGAGCTCTCAAACTTGTCCTCCATTGTTGTACCCCTGCCCCTCTATTTATAGAGTGAGGCTGGGGGTAGAGGTCCTGGATGTATATAGCTACTGGTGGGCCTGGGCTGAAGCAATCTAGCCTGGCACATCTGGTTCGGCGGAGCTTGGTTCGGTCGTAGTTGGAGTGGCTTTGGTCCGGTAGGACGTTGGTCTGGTGGTGAGATGAAGGGGAGTTGGTCCGGCATTATTGGACTTGGGGGTTTGGTCCAACAATTGGTTGATCCGGTGGTGAGATGGAGGTGAGGTTGGTTCGGCATTATTGGACTTGGGGGTTTGGTCCGGCAATTGGTTGATCCGGTGGTGAGATGGAGGTGAGGTTTGTTCGGCCGTGCATGGGAATGGAGATGGACCGAATCATAGTTAATTGCCGAACCAGGTGAGCTTGCTCTTGCCGAATGTACTTTGAGTTTGGCCTACCGACTGTCATTGAGAACGTAAGTGCCGAATGGCCCATAGCCTAGATCTGCCGAATGACTCTGGTGATGATTACCGAATGAACCTTATGTTGTAGATGCTGAATGGACTCTCGCATTGTTTTGCCGAATGAACTTTTATATTTGAACCTTGAGTGAAATCCTAGACTTATATACGCTTGCTGGCTGCTTCTTCTTGGTGCGGTCGTGGTGGAAATGCACACAACATTGATATTCCAGTTTTGACCAAACATGGGATAACAAAACCCAGCTTATAAAATGAGAATTATCTCAAAAATCATTTTAGACTCTTTACTCTCTCTCTCTTCACTTGATTTACACTTTACAAAATTTATGTTATTGTAAATAAAAGACTAACCTATTCAGTTCTCCAATATCTCTCTAGAATTAAATACTTATAATTTTAAACACCTCTTAAACTTACCTTTTTCATAATCGAAAGATTCAAAAAATAATATCTCTGTTTTTTCTCAATGGTTAATGTATTTTTACAGTCCCAAAATATTCATTTCATATACTAATTTTCATTCCAATATTATACAAACTGAGAATTCACATTCCAAAAGTATTCATTATATTTTATAAGAGCACAAAATTCTAATTTCCTTCACATCTCAATACTAGGAAAAAAAATCAAATTTCCCATTTAAATCCTCAATTTGATCCAATATTCATTTTATTAATGTAATTCTAAAATCAGTCAGGGTTGTTACATGATCATGGTCATAGGAAGACTGCATCCTCGTCTTTATCTTTGGGTTAGATCTATTGATCTTGGGGTTGAAATTGGGCCGCCTTTGTTTTCTTTTATGATGCGAAGCTTCGTTCCTAGTCATGGGGCAATTTTTCACCTTGTCTTATTCGTTGAGCTTTTAGGTTTAGAGTCAAATTTTGATATCGAAATAAAATTTTGCATTTTTCTGTCACCTTAAGATGGCGGTACCTCCCTATTGTGTTTTGATTCCAAAATATGGTGTGGAACTGCCACTATTGGTCTTTAGTTCAAGATTTCAACTCATCTCGATTAGCGCATAATCGCTTAAGACGATGTGCCATAGTTTTACATTGTAGGTTAGGTTCATATCTTACAGGTGTTTCCAGCTTCAGGTGCAGTATTATAACATTTAATTTATATTTTGTAGGGAACATAGCCGTGTTTTAGTCTTTAGGCCTTAGCACGGTATCACTTGAGTTCTTTCACCATGCCCTTTTCATAGCTTGACCTACAATTTGGATGCAGTTTCTAGAGCTCATCATGGCTTCAGATTCATTTTATGCAGTACCATTTAGACTTAGCCTTTACTTCTGTAACATCCCGCCTTTACGCACGATTTAAACCGACGCACGTGCCAATTCAAACCATACGGAAGGGCGGATTGTTATGGGGTAAATAAGAAAAAAAGAAAGAAATAAAAAGAAAACAGAATCTCACAGCGGAAGGATAAAATATAATAATAAAATATACAGTTCATAAAGCTGTTTACAAAACATTTGATTCTTCTTTATACAATTAAATATCAGAGTTCACATACCAATAATATCAATGCAGCGGAATTAAATAGTGTAGTGGGATAATATAGTAGATAGTAATACAACAAATCTTCGTGTTCGTCCTCCAGAATAAAATCTTCAAATCCTGAAACGCTCGGACTGACCCGAGCGAATTGAAAAGACAAAACACTCGAGTCAGAACTAAAAGATCTTATGTAAGTTAAATTAACAGGAATAAATATGAGTGCAGTAACTCAAGAGATGCTCGGGATTTACATCTCCTAAGGATCCGTTAAACTATTTACTATGTAGTATATTGCGCTATTATAATAGTGTCTAATTGTAAAATAAACAAACTTTAAAATAGCGTTAAGGCTTTACATTTTCCACCTTAACACGTAATAGTGCCAATAGTCTATACAGTGCTTGCATATCTCTTGGACGGGAGACTACAAGAAGACACTCCATAGGTACGACACAAATAGAAACTCATAGTAATGGCTCAGTATGGTAGGTGACACGGCACAACTAGGCAATGCCAGGGTAGATATACCAATTGCTATCCGGGCTGATGGAAACGCGTAGCCGTAGCTACCGCCCACCTCGAACAAACTCCCCCAAAAATAAAGTAAAGGTGGCCACTGAATCAATCCAAAGTCAAAGTATAATATCGAAGAGGAGTGTCCGATCAGAGGAATGACCTCATTGGCCCGAGAATCGCTCCTATTTTAGCCACCTTATGCCAACTCACGGGAGTCGGGTCCACGTATTTACCTTCCAGGAAACGCCTCCACCAACCTACTTCATTCTGGAATCTCCACCGCGTACACGGTTGTTAAAGTGGTTTTCGGAGTTGGCAGAGAGTATGACAACTTAGGATCCCGGTCTCTTCAACAACCAAACGTTATTATAACACCGCGGTCATTTAAAATAATTATACTTTAAAACCAGAATAAAATATCCATTTTAAACCCATATAAATACGACATCGTTTATATTTTTAAAACCCCAAATCAATACGATATCATTTAGAACCAAAATCATATAATGTCAATTTATTTTCCAATATATATTCTTTCCAAAATCATAGGATTTTCAAAGTAAAATATTTAGAAATCAAAACTCTTGAATATAGTATTTTCAAATCATACTACCTTGAAAATCCTAACTTCGAAACCAATTTCCATCTCTTAAATGGTTAAATATTAAATTACTTTATAAAACACAATAGCTTCTTTTAGATTTCACAAATCAATTTTCAAATATCGATTTAAACTTCCAAACACCATTTCAATTCTTATGTTTCAAAGCTTTAAATATTTCACCTTTTCAAAACAAACTCATTTGACAATCCCATATATATTAAATTCAATTACTCATTATTTAGACTTGAAATATTTACTTGATGAATTCAATATAATTTAAGAAAAGCCTTTAACATCACATAACTGGAAAATCTTTCAATTTATTATATATTCATTTAAATCAACTTGATATTCATTTAAATCACTCTACACAAAAATCAAGTTATAAAAACCATATCCTTTAGAAATTCTAACTTCTTATTTAATTCCAATTTGACTTAATATTCATCTTCCAACCTTATTCTCATTTAAGTCAATAGAACTTCCAGAAATTAAATTTTAAATAAATGCTTAATCTTATTTGATCTTAAAAATCAAACTTTATTTTATACTTCAAATCAAATTTATACAAAGTTTAAAAGCTGGAAATTTCTATATATAAATAACCTTTATCAATAACCAAATCAATATCCCATAAACCATATATATAGCTTTACAAAACCATAGAAAATTATTTCAAAAATAATTTTATATATATACCGCGGTGCCTGTATAAAATTTTCTACCCTATGGTCAAGTGATACAAATGTTTATCATCTCAATCTGCAATTTAAAATAAAAATGTGGTTGTATATCATTCCAAACCGCAATCTCGAATGAAATGAAAATGCAGAATGGCTTGCAGTTTATACAATATAAATATAGCATCCATTCATCCAAATATCAATCATCAACCATTATTTGCGATCATCATCCTATTTAAACAATCATCGATATAGAGCATATAAATTGTACAGGTAATGAATAACATGTATTAACTAACAGTTTATATTCAATAATAAATTTAACAACCGTTAAACTAGCAGTTTATATGCAAAAATAAATGTAAATTTAACTGGCAGTTAATATGAAATAAAAATTTAACATAACTATGACTGGCAGTTAATATGCAATAAATAAATTGCAACTTTCAAATTATATGCAATAAATAAAATTAATTAACAGTTAAATTAAATAAATGCGATTTAACTGTGATGGCGGATAAAACATGCCAAACAGTCATAAACAAATTTCTACTCAAATCTTAAATAAATTTAACAAACATAAGAAATTTTAGAAGTTGTGAGTGGTTTAAAACACTCACCTTTTGAATTTAAATCGAATTTAAATCCGATTTAAATCCAAAAATTCGACGGTCTCCAAATTTCCCAAACCAGTGTCAACAGATCTGGAATTAAATTATGATCCTAACAAAAAAAATTGCGTGAATCGGATGTCGTACGTAAAAGTTACGAGTTAAAACGATTGAATCAAAATTAAACATAATAGAATTAAAATAAATAAAGTGGTACACGTGGCCTACGTCATCTTCGCTTACAGGAAGCTTCAAGCGTTCGAAGGTCACGAGCCGCCACTCCCAAACCCTAATCCCCATTTACGTCGCCACTACACGCCCCTACACCTCGATCGAACATCACCTCCACCATGCCCACGTCAGGCCGAGCCTCCCCATGCCTGCGAAAAGCCGTGCGACCCCCCTTCAAAGTGCATCGTCGCCACCTAGGTCAGTGATTCCTGGCGAATCACGGCCATCGAATGACCAACGACCAACATCACAAGGGCCTGCACTTCGTCCTCTTCCAAACGCCGCCCTCCGATCATCCTATCAACGCAGATCAACCACACGATCAAATTCTACCCAAAGAATAGCCGAGACTAATCCATAGATTTCTGGGCAAACCACAACCCGAATCGAAAAACGAATTTCGCCATTGAATTTCTCTCATCGAGAGCATTAACATATATTTTTTTGGGATTTTTCCGAGGTGTTCGAATTTTCATTTGACTTTTGAAATTGAAATTGGATCCAGGTTTGCATCCATTGAGGAAGAAAATGAATTGAGGAAAATGAACGCACAAAGAAAAGAAGATAGATGGAGGCTATAGTTTATAACTGGGTTTATATAGATAGGCTAGAAAATAGAGTGGATGGATACGATAAACAAACGTGCTGAACGATAATTGGCCCAAAAGCCCGTTTCGACCCGGAACGAAATTAGGTAAACCCATATATCGAAATAGGTGTTTTAAAATATTCTGAACGCGATGGAAAAAGTTTCACGTCCAAATTCCATCGTATGAAGAAGTTATGCTGAAAACAATATTTTCAAATTGATTTCAAATTGATTTCAATTAAATCGATTTCAAGGCGTTTCGCGTTCGTACGATCAAACGACAAGTCCGATCGCTATGAAACTTGAAATCCTACAATAATTCACCGATACGGATACGATGAAACTGGCTTCGTCGAAATCCGAGTCAGTGGCCAAAATGGCTATTTTTATATTAATTAATAAATTCAAGATAAATAATAATAATAATAAAAAATCAAATTTTATATTTAGATTCTAAAATTAACCCATTTTATTTCTTTTTTAAAAATTCTTAATCATTTACAAAAATTCCAACAAGTTTAGATGTCAAATTAAAGAAGGTAAATTTATGATTTCAATATAAATCCTTAATTTCATTTAATTTACAAATTATAAATAATATCTTAAAATTTCGTTTAGTTAAATAAATTAATTAGTATCCCATTCATTCCTGTCAAACAGATGGATTAAATATTGGATTCTAAATTTTCACCCAAGTAACTCATATTATCTTTATTTCAAATAACGAATTATATAACTATATTCAATCTCATTTAATTGCAATTAAATTCAATTATTAGACTTTAAGTTTCCATATAAACAAATAATTCCTGATTCCCATTCTTAAATCCACTATTTATCATATACCATCATGGGTACCATTTATTTTAATATATATATATCTGTGTGTGTGTGTGTGTATGTATGTACAGATACTTTAACATTTTCCGATTGTTAAAACCAGAATAAAATATCCATTTTAAACCCATATAAATACGATATCGTTTATACTTTTAAAACCCCAAATCAATACGATATCATTTTAGACCCAAAATCATATAATGTCAATTTATTTTCCAATATATATTCTTTCCAAAATCATAGTTTTTCAAAGTAAAATATTTAGAAATCAAAACTCTTGAATATAGTATTTTCAAATCATACTACCTTGAAAATCCTAACTTTGAAACCAATTTCCATCTCTTTAATGGTTAAATATTAAATTACTTTATAAAACACAATAGCTTCTTTTAGATTTCACAAATCAATTTTCAAATATCGATTTAAACTTCCAAACACCATTTCAATTCTTATGTTTCAAAGCTTTAAATATTTCACCTTTTCAAAACAAACTCAGTTGACAATCCCATATATATTAAATTCAATTACTTATTATTTAGACTTGAAATATTTACTTCATGAATTCAATATAATTTAAGAAAAGCCTTTAACTTCACATAACTGGAAAATCTTTCAATTTATTATATATTCATTTAAACCAACTTGATATTCATTTAAATCACTCTACACAAAAATCAAGTTATAAAAATCATATCCTTTAGAAATTCTAACTTCTTATTTAATTCCAATTTAACTTAATATTCATCTTCCAACCTTATTCTCATTTAAGTCAATAGAACTTCCAGAAATTAAATTTTAAATAAATGCTTAATCTTATTTGATCTTAAAAATCAAACTTTATTTTATACTTCAAATCAAATTTATACAAAGCTTAAAAACTGGAAATTTCTATATATAAATAACCTTTATCAATAACCAAATCAACATCCCATAAACCATATATATAGCTTTACAAAACCATAGAAAATCATTTCAAAAATAATTTTATATATATACCGCGGTGCCTGTATAAAATTTTCTACCCTATGATCAAGTGATACGGATGTTTATCATCTCCGCAATTTAAAATAAAAATGCGGTTGTATATCATTCCAAACCGCAATCCCGAATGAAATGAAAATGCAGGATGGCTTGCAGTTTATACAATATAAATATAACATCCATTCATCCAAATATCAATCATCAACCATTATTTGTGATCATCATCCAATTTAAACAATCATCGATATAGAGCATATAAATTATACAGGTAATAAATAACAAGTATTAACTAACAGTTTATATTCAATAATAAATTTAACCACTATTAAACTAGCAGTTTATATGCAAAAATAAATGTAAATTTAACTGGTAGTTAATATGAAATAAAAATTTAACATAACTATGACTGGCAGATAATATGCAATAAATAAATTCCAACTGTCAAATTATATGCAATAAATAAAATTAATTAACAGTTAAATGAAATAAATGTGATTTAACCGAGATGACGGATAAAACATGCCAAACAGTCATAAAAAATTTCTACTCAAATCTTAAATCAATTTAACAAACATAAGAAATTTTAGAAGTTGTGAGTGGGTTAAAACACTCACCTTTTGAATTTAAATCGAATTTAAATCCGATTTAAATCCGAAAATTCGACGACCTCCAAATTTGTCCAAACCAGCGTCAACAGATCTGGAATTAAATTACGATCCTAACAAAAAAATTTTTGCGTGAATCGGATGTCGTACGTAAAAGTTACGAGTTAAAACGATTGAATCAAAATTAAACATAATAGAATTAAAATAAATAAAGTGGTACACGTGGCACACGTCATCTTCGCTTACAGGAAGCTTCACGCGTTCGAAGGTCCGCCACTCCCAAACCCTAATCCCCATTTACGCCGCCACTACACGCCCCTGCACCCCGATCGAACATCACCTCCACCATGCCCACGTCAGGCCGAGCCTCCCCATGCCTGTGAAAAGCCGTGCAACCCCCCTTCAAAGTGCGCCGCCGCCACCTAGGTCAGTGATTCCTGGCGAATCACGGCCACCGAATGACCAACGACCAACATCACAAGGGCCTGCACTTCGTCCTCTTCCAAACGCCGCCCTCCGATCATCCTATCGGCGCAGATCCACCGCATGATCAAATTCTACCCAAAGAACAGCCGAGACTAATCCATAGATTTCTGGGCAAACCACAACCCGAATCGAAAAACGAATTTCGCCATTGAATTTCTCTCGTCGAGAGCATCAACATATATTTTTTTAGGGTTTTTCTGAGGTGTTCGTATTTTCATTTGATTTTTGAAATTGAAATTGGATCCAGGTTTGCATCCACTGAGGAAGAGAAAGAATTGAGGAAAATGAACACACAAAGAAAAGAAGATAGATGGAGGCTAGGGTTTATAACTGGGTTTATATAGATAGGCTAGAAAATAGAGTGGATGGATACGATAAACAAACGTGCTAAACGATTATTGGCCCAAAAGCCCGTTTCGACCCCGGAATGAAATTAGGTAAACCCATATATCGAAATAGGTGTTTTAAAATATTCTGAATGCGATGGAAAAAGTTTCACATCCAAATTCCATCGTATGAAGAAGTTATGCTGAAAACAATATTTTCAAATTGATTTCAAATTGATTTCAATTAAATCGATTTCAAGGCGTTTCGCGTTCGTACGATCAAAGACAAGTCCGATCGCTATGAAACTTGAAATCCTACAATAATTCACCGATACGGATACGATGAAACTGGTTTCGTCGAAATCCGAGTCAGTCGCCAAAATGACTATTTTTATATTAATTAATAAATTCAAGATAAATAATAATAAAAAAAAATCAAATTTTATATTTAGATTCTAAAATTGACCCATTTTATTTCTTTTTTAAAAATTCTTAATCATTTACAAAAATTCCAACAAGTTTAGATGTCAAATTAAAGAAGGTAAATTTATGATTTCAATATAAATCCTTAATTTCATTTAATTTACAAATTATAAATAATATCTTCAAATTTCATTTAGTTAAATAAATTAATTAGTATCCCATTCATTCCTGTCAAACAGATGGATTAAATATTGGATTCCAAATTTTCACCTAAGTTTCTCATATTATCTTTATTTCAAATAACGAATTATATAACTATATTCAATCTCATTTAATTGCAATTAAATTCAATTATTAGACTTTAAGTTTCCATATAAACAAATAATTCCTGATTCCCATTCTTAAATCCACTATTTATCATATACCATCCTGGGTACCATTTATTTTAATATATGTATACACACACACACACACACACACACGGATACTTTAACATTTTCCGATTGTTTATCTCAATTGCATAACATTAAATTTATATTTATTGCAATGGTTTCTGGTTTAACTGAAAGAACTAAGTATATAACTCACATTTATAAGTTTGTTATTTCCACTCACATATTATTATTAATTTTAATGTACCCATTCCAACAACTCTTAACCCTTATCTTTGCGTTTCACACACTTGTAATATTTAATTACATTTATAACAATTCAATGTTGGCATTTATTCCTATTAATTTATTCAATGTTTACTGCCCCTTATTTCAATTTCTTCCATTTGCAGTTGCAACTTCACTATTCACAGTTACTTTTGTATACTCCTTTCCTATTTAAACCAAATATAACAAATTCCAATTAAATATAATTTTTACCTTTTAAAATAAGTCATAACATTCGAATAACTGTATTAAATTGGAATGTTTCATTTAAGTTTATAAATGATCCACTTGCATTAACATAATTCTTTAAATTTATTCCCATTTATGGTTAATCAATGTTATATTACATTAATAAATTTAATATCTTCCTTTATTTGATAAATAACCTAGAATGCATTTACATTTATTCATTTCATTACATTCATTTATGGGTATTGCATTAAAATTAAATTTATTAACTAATACCAACATTATTACCATTCATTACAATTAGATTTCAAATTTTTATTCAATACCCTGAATGAATAACATATATATTAACCAAATCCTTACATTTATTTTTCTTCACATTTAAAATCAAATCATAATATCTAAATGATTAAATTGAATTGGAATTTCATCCAAGTCATAAATTATTAACTTGCATTAACATGATTGCTTAATTTATTCCAATTACCTTTACACTCTTTTATTGCATTAAATCATTTTAATATTTTCATAAATTTCTCATATTAAATTTTATATCCAGGTAAGAATCCTTTTTCTACTTAATTCATTTGGATTTTATTCCAATTTCTATAAATAGGTATCAAGTCACAATTTACATAATTCAATTTAGCGTTTATTTCAATATTTGTTTATAATTTAAAGTTTCTACTAAATTAAACTACAAAACTTATAAATTTTAACCAATTTTAATCCACTAAATCTACGCGTCATTACACTCTTCTCCACTCAAAACTTTTCGTCCCCGAAAAGGAAAAGAAGGGAGAAGAAAAAAAAAGAAAACAATATATCTTATTCAAACAATAACATTATAAACAATTAAATTAATAAAATTAATTAATTTAGATAAAATATCTCAATTTATAACCATTAAATCTTTTTATACTTAAATTCCTAAAGTTTGGAAAATATTTTCAAAATATTTCTATGTTCAAAATTTACGGAAAATTTTGGCAGAGTTTCCTTTTTACGGAGAGGCTCGGGAGAAATATAATATCAAAATATAACAATTATATTACAAATATTACCCAAAATATTATATCCCAACGCGGGAAAATATATAAAATAGCGCTATAAACTGTAATCCGAAAACGTACCTATTTGTCGGGCAATTTACGCTAAATTTATGGAGCCAAAAGCAGTAGCAATTGCGTCCATAACCTGCATTTTACTTACAAAAGCAAAAGGGTTAACAATTTATATAAAGTGAAATATTTAAGTGGATTTCAATCACTAACAACAAATCAATACAACAATCATCAATTTCAACAACCAGCATACACAACGAATACAAAACAACCATTCAACAAACAAATAAATAGTTGTTTGGGTTCAAAACTTTTATATCGTACGGAATGAAGAATAAACCATCCAGTGCATCATTTTCTCAACAGTCTTAGATTTAAACCCAATGGATTATTCATCCAGCCTAACAAAATTAAAGTTTCCTTACCCAACAACCACAAACCACGACAGACAACAATTTCAGCAATAGATTTAGTCTATTCTTATTTATTCCATTCATACATTTGTTGTTTGATTCTTTTCATTCATATACGGTTTATTCTTTTTATTTTCATTTATTTCTTTTATATTTATTTAAAAATAACTGCAACCCTTTTCTTAAGTTTACAATTATATTTATTATATTACATCCATTTATTTTCACTTACCACTTACTATTATTCATTTCCATTAACTTAGGTCATGCCATTAACTACTATAATTATTCATTCATTTATTATTGCACGACCTTATTTATTTACACTTTAATTATTTAAGTTTATAATCACCTATTTGTCATACTTACCTTTAATTATATTTAATTGGTAAAATTTCGATTATAACTTAAGTTTATAACATTAAATTCTCATTTAATAGCAAATTCATTGGGCACTTCATTACCTGCTTTTACTTGTACAATTTCCATTACATCCTTTATTAAGCATTTCAACTTTTAATATTTGGTAAGTTATATATGTTATTTAAAGGTATAATTGAAAGTTATACAAGTTTGTTCTATTTCCTCAAAATTAAATTAAAGTTCAATAATAATAATCTTTATTTCATAGGTTACAAATTTCAAATTTCAGTTAATGCCATTTATAACCTATCATTAAATCTCTTACCTAAATTCTAGAGGTTTCAATTTTATTAATTACTTACCTTTCATTTTACTACATGTCACGATCCAAATTCCAGCGTTTGAAAATCGACATCCGTACTCCACTGTACTTGAATGCCGCAGATTCAAACGTCGAAATTCGAGTCGTGTCGGAGCTTATAACACATTAAGTACAACACAGCGGAAGAAAAGAATAGCATATATCATATACAACATTTGATACAATAACTGATACAACATGAATGGTACAATGAACATCGATATATATCAGAGTAATGATACAAGATAATAGCAGCGGAAAGAAAAGATAACACCACAGCGGAACAAAATCTCCAATATAGTCTTCAAGGAAGAACTCCAGTATCGGTAATCTCCATCTCCAAAGCACCAATCCAGCAATAGCTCGAACTCCAAATCACGATGCACAAAGGTAAGCAAGTGCAATTCAGATCCAAAGACTGAACTAGCTCCAGATAATCTACTAAACCTGACTATCTGAAAAACCCAACTCTGGACTGCCCGTGTGGGAAAATAGTGGGCACCCAGAGTTTAGGAAAGGAACAATAAACTCCAGGTCAGTCATGGGACTGGTATGAGCAAACAAAAGCAATTGGTCTTTAAAACTAACAACAGAATTTAAATTTGAAATTCGCAATGCTTTTTGGAAAATGAAACTACCATAAGGCCTCCCGCCACACACACAATGCAAACGCAGAATTGGAGGAGATTTCTCCTTATGATAGTCAAAAATGCTTGATACGAGAAAATTCTTTGATATTATTATAGTAAGTGCAAAGTGTAGAAAATCATTTCGAAAGTAGAATATAAATCCTAGCCAGCATAGACATTCCGAACTATGCCTACTATAGCTACCATCTAAACAGTGGTGACCACCATAAGTAAATGGCAGGTTCTACAACTAAAACCGTACAAGGGACGTATTGGATGAATGGATTTCCACAAATGGTCGGGCTAAGGAACTTCCTACTGTCAATGGGATCGCCTCTGGCGGGACGTCCCGAGAGCCTAACGTTACGGTTAGATCTCTGCCAACACAAGGCCGGGTTACCTCTGTAACTAGGTAACTACTACACGAATATGTCATCCCCCGGTCCTTTGGGACCTTTATCCGAGCGCTCGCACCAACAACCACAAAGTATCACAAAGTAATAGATCTGCAGTATCCACATGAGTAAGTATCTGGGCTCCATACCATGATACCACCCTTTACCAGAAGGGAATGACGCACCCTAAAGGGCGCGACCCTCATAACCTTGCCGCATCTTTCCTGTTTCGACCATTTCCGGGGAGTGAGGTCCTGATGCAGTCTCGTCCACAAAGCTACGCTTTGGCACAAAGCTACGCTTTGGCACAAAGCCATGCTTTGGGTCAAAAGATGACCAAAGCAATGATCACAAAGATAAATGATCAAACAAATGATCATATCACAAATGTTCAACCAATGATCATCACACAACAGCACTCGGCATGCCACATTACCAAATTGGGAATATATCACTGATAAATGTCAACTACATAACCTTTGAGCTCGTACGTCTCAGAGAAGGGTGTTAAGCTAAGAGAATAAATTCTCCGCCACCAAGCAGAAATGTATTTGATAAAGATCAGTTTAATATCTCAAAGTGTAATGTCGGACATACAACCATACAAGTATGTTCTGGGTTCGAACAGAACCGAAGGCACTTCCGAAGAAGCCCTTGCAAATCCGGGTATCCACAATCTCGATCGGACTTCCCATCACTAAGGGAGAACTCTATACCGTAGCTACTCGGTGCAGAGACAATCGATAGGTTATCCTAACGTTCTCGAAGGCACCCGGTCTTCAACACCGGTCTTCAAATGCAATCCATAACGTCGTATCATTATTCGGAATGGGTTATATGACACAAGGTCCTCTCCCGGCTAAACCGAACAATGAGCGCCATATTTTAAAAACATATGGATATGGGATTTTAGTTAAGTCACAACTTATAAAATCCGTAACTTTTCTTTCAAATGGTTAAACAAATTACCAATTTAAATCTTTACACAAAAAGATTTTATTTTTCCACAAAGTTTCACCCAATTTCACAAAGATCTATCCATAGATTTCAAAACAATTCCCATTCAATTTGGATTAACCCAATTAAATCTTTACATTAAAGATTTATAGCTTTCAAAACATGTCTCCAAAGATTTATTCATAACTTGAAAAACTACTTTCATTTTAGACCTGAAAATCCTTTTAACACAACTTGGAAGTCCATTTCTTATGAGAAAGAAAATCTAATTTATACAAGTTGAAATCTTGAGTTGAATTTAAATTTCAAAACATCACCTTTAAAAAAAAATGGTTTAAAACCCATATAACCCATTTGTAAGTTGAATAACTTTTTAAACAATAGTTTCCAAGTCATAGAATTCAATTTCAAATATTGAATTCAAATTTAAATTAATTTATTTAAATTTCAAAACTCAACCAAGTTATTCAAATAACTTTTATTTTTGAAAACTCATTTTCAAAAGCTTCAATTCTAATTCCAAAACTATTTTGGAAAAATTCAATTTTAAAACGATTTTTAAAATCTATGACTTAACCTATTTCCACGTGCAATCCATATTTGTGTGTGTATAGGTGTGGTCTAGGGGTTCAACACAATAGTGCACAACATCATCATCACAGGTTCAATCATATCGATAAGAGGTATAACCCATAACGCTTATCTATATTCACAGATTCATAGATAAAGTAAAATATCAATCACAAAGATTAACTAATATGATTCGATGTGGGTTTCGGATAACCGATTGGAATCCGACTCCCTGTCGCATCGGATTTCAAACGCCGTTTTACGGCCAAGGGTATTTATATCGAAAAGTCGAAAGCATATCACAGATATCATAGATCAATACACAGCATATCTCACACCACAGAATATTATAGTCCAAGATAACAATCAATGCAAAGCCATACAATCATTCATAAGAAAGCATATCTCTAATTAATTCAAATTAGTAATCTTTTTATCCATGATAAACTATCATTAATTTCAATTGATTTAGTCTTAATTAATCATTTCTTAATTTATCATCTTAATTAATTAACCCTTAATTGTAGTTAATTAAATTTTATTCCTTAATTTGTTACTTTAAATAATAAACCTTTAATTATTGATTAATTGAATCTTAATTATAATTAATTATCCTTTGATCAATTATTCTTAATTTAATTACCCTAATTAATTAACCACATTAATTAATTGTGCTTTATAGTAATTAACCCTTAATATTTGATTAATCAATCTTTGATCTTAAATTTATCTACTCTTAATTACTTATACCTAGTAGTTATTATTTTAATTTAAATCATTCATTACTTGATTTAATTAACTTTAATTATTAATCAATTTCTTTAATTACTTTAAGTACTTTCATTAATTAATTATTTAAAATTTCGTCAATTAGAAGATAGCCATTCATCTTCTTTTTTTTTTATCGTTTGATTCTTATTTAATAAACCTTGGGAAATAGACCGTCATCAATAAAATTATCAACTTAAGATCTTTAAGTTAGATTATAGATTATAAAACTTATCCCACATTCAAACAAGTTTAAAATACTTTAAATAATTCAAAGGATATTGAACATATAAATTTCAAATTTTATTTATATTACAACCAAGATCCAAATCATGTTTCAGGTTTAAATTCAAAGATTAAAATTTAAACTCTGTTTCAAATTTTATTACAGATTTTATAAAACACATGTTAAACATACTTAAAATATTCAAATTAAATTATTACATTTGAATTTGTCAACCTATTTTCCTTTTTGAAACTTTCAGGTTCAAATTCAAATTTGAATCCAGGATTCTAATTTCAGATTTAACTTAGAATTTAAATCTTGTTTTAATAACTTATTTTCAGATTTTAAAAATCACTCAATATCAAAAACTGTGTAGGTTGTAAAATTTTAAATATTATATTTCTGAAAATCTTGATTATTTCAAAACCTGAAATTCAAAATCTATTTGAATTCATCATTTAATCTTGCTTTAAGCTCAGATTTAAACTTGCCTAGCCTATGTTTAAATTTAGTTTTAAAAAATAAAAACCTGCACACGGTCAGGTTTCAGAAGAAAACCTACTCGAGCCTATGAAATTTTTTTTTACTCGAGTCAAATGCAAAGGAAACTCGAGCCAAATCACCATCTTCCCGAGTCGTTCTCGAGACAGCTCCATCCTCTCAAAACCCACAGCGAACAACCCAAAATCCATTTACTAGTGCACGTGCACAGATGGCCAGAGCCTCTCCGGCCATCACCAATAGTCGCCGCAGGTCGACTATGACCTCATCATTCAACTCAACAACCTAGTTCGATCAATCTTGTCAGAAATCAAAATTTAGTTGTTCGATCGAGATTCTGGAAACAAAACTATGGACCCAATCGTCTCGCATCACCATTCTCGATCATCAGAGACTTCACCACCTCGACCGAAGTTGCCTCAACGACCCATGAACCATTTCCCTTGGGTGCGATCACTCAGATTGCCATGACGATGACAGAATTTGATCGTGAACAACAGCAACCCAAAATGAACCCAAAGCCCTAAATTGATTCAGATCTTCATCAATGACGAATTAGAAATTTAACTTGCATTTTTCTCATACTCTAAAATCCTCCCAGCATCTCTGAAACAAATCCTAAACTCTAATTCATTCGCAAACACCGAGGATTCATAAATTTTCCAAATTCGTTCAACTGTGGGTGTCTCGATGAACACCTCACTTAAAATCATGGTTTTGATTTCAAAAATCATAACTTTCCAAGCTAATTCAAGTTATGTGATTAAATTTTTTTTTAACCAATTGGTTTGTAACATATTTATAAGGTCTTACTGTATTTTTATTTTTTCTAGAATACTACTGATATTCTTGCTTAAAAATTATTTTTAAAATTGAATTTACAATGTTCTAAACAATTTGTTTTTAGAGATCAAAACCTAACTTGAATTGTATTTGGATAATATAAGTTTCTAAACAGGTTTATTACCCTGTGATGAAAAGAATCAGAGGCACATTTGCCTGGAACCAACATGCATATCTTATTTCAAATGTACAGGCATGTTTCAATCATCACAATCATCACAACAAGTATAAGAGGGTAAAAGAGATTAGTTTACTTCCAAACAACAGTAATAGGTTCAAAATAGAAGGTTTGCTCACCTGGATCTTGGACAAGGCAGTGAACAAAGAGGAAACAGGAAACGGGGAATGAATTTTTTTGAGCCTGTACTTTTCTTTTTTCTTTTTTCTTTTTTTAGATCCTGAAGTTAAATTGCAAGTTGAATACTAGAAATGGTTTTGTCTTTGATCTTCAATTTTCCTGCAACTCAGATTTGATGCAATTGCTAAAGTCTTTTGTTTTATTTATTCATTTCATAAATAAATAAAGTTTTAAATTTTCTTACTTATAGTATTGTTTTAAGTGCAACAGAGAATAGGGTCTGCTGTTGCAAAGCAAAAATTCATCTTGACTTGAACTTTATTTCATCCCTGCAACTGATATACAAGGTTGTTTAAAACTTTGTCTTATTTACTAATTTCAACATTAAACTCAGATTTTTGTAAAAAAAAAGTTTCACTTGCCTTTACTTATTTCCAGAGAAAACTGCATTTGCTTTCAAATTTAAGTTGTTCCAGATTGATATTTGCATTGCTACTTGAATTGATCTGCACTCTGTTCTTGCTTTGAAACC
Organism: Allium cepa; assembly: GCA_030765085.1. NCBI lineage: Eukaryota > Viridiplantae > Streptophyta > Magnoliopsida > Asparagales > Amaryllidaceae > Allium > Allium cepa. The sequence goes on along the minus strand of CM060934.1, from coordinate 368,518,185 downwards.
TGAGTTGCAAATGCTTGCTACTTTGATTGCATGTAGGCTTGATTTCTAGATCTAAGAAAATGCAGATTTTGCTTTTGAATTTGCATTGTAGTTTAAGTTTGAACTTGTCCTTGGCATTGCAAGTTTGAATTAGACACTGATCAACAGTTTTGCTTGCCTGTTGATGATTTCCAGAGGAAGAATGCAAACACTTGATCTTTTTCCTCTTTTTTTCTTTTACTTCCAGGTTGAATTTTTGACTTTACTTTTTTGTTTTTGGATTTGAAACTGAGTTTCAATCTGAAACTCTCACTTTTTTTTTCAGGTTGAAGTTCTCTATTTTTTTTTTGTGTTGAAGTATGAGATACACAATCTCTTGTTACTGTATATTAGAGATTTGGCTGAGATGTTTTTATGATTGCACTATGGGGAAATGAAAAGTCTCTATAATTTTTTTAATTCTATTTTTTTTATTCAGTTATAGACATTGGATGCCATTTGTTAAAAACAATCTTAAGCTTAAGATCTTGTTAATTCTTCTACCCCACCCTCATGTGTATATGTTTACATTTGTATACATGTTTTCTTTGTTTTAACCTTTGTTTTAAGTTAAATACTTATGTTCATCTTTAAACAATTTAAATAGTTTTAAACATAACTTTATATTGTATTTATTTTCAAGTAAAAAAAAGAAAAGAAAAAGCAATTTGAATGTTTGATTTATGAAACATGATTTATGCTTTTAGCCCTTTATCAATTTATTTACAAGTTACTTACATACACTTGTATTCATTTTATTTTTACAACTTTTGAAATCCATCACATCCTACAACCATAATAAAAATGATTCTTAATTGTTAACATATCTTTATTTATTCATACATTAATATTTAACATACTCAATCACATTTGTGTTTAGATCCTCAGTTCAATAAATTTTAATTTATACATTTTGTTTTTAAACCTTGTTTGATTTTAATTTACAAGATATATCTATCCATTTTATCCCCTTATGTATATATTTATACTCATACAAATTAAAGTAAAATAGTTTGAAATTAAATTATACATTTTTTTATTTATTATTTTGTTTGTTCAACTTGTTAAAGTTTTTAATCTTTAATTTATTTTTAATACATTTTATTTTGAAATTCTATAAATCTCAAATTCTATTTTGTGATTCATTTATATAAATATACATCTTATTTTTCCTAAATCCAATATTTATTTTTAAGCTACTTATACTTAAATTTCTAATATAAATTTCTGTTTATAATCAAATTATTTATTTATTCTAGAAAATTTTCTAATTAATTCTCATTTTATTTTCAAAAATAAATTAAACTGCCAATTTAAACTTGATAAATTTTCAGGAATGTTACAGATTTTCCCCCTTAAAAGAATTTCGTCCTCGAAATTGCAAAGAAGACAACAAAGAAAGGATAAAAGATATAGAGATATCTTTCCGAATCAAACCGGATATCAAGTCTGCATTTGGCGTATCAAATAAGAATATTGATAATATGAGAACAAACTCATATAATATTACACAAGGTACTTGGCCTCACCGGTCCACGAATATGCAAGAGCATTGGTTAGTTCGAAGGGATAACTAATCGTTCGTAGAATATATCGGATCCCCGGGAATAGATAGATGGATCAAATCTTCATATTAGTTAACCAATTTATTCCAATTTAAAATTTCCAATTTATTTAATTTAAATTTTTAGATTCAAATTCACTAGAGTTTAGATCGAAAAGCTGATAAGAACTTGATGAAGATACGAGGTAAGAATTTTCTACAACGATTCGTAGGGTCACCATCACACCGAAACTACTTTCTAGAGCAACTACGAAGCAATCAAAAGAATACGAAATCGAATCAAAGGAGATTGATAGAGAAAATTGTTTCCGCTATTGCAGGGTATTGACCATTAGTAGTGGTATTCCCTGTCCCTATCTCGTTCACTTCTCGCACTCATACTTACTATCAGTGGATAGTGAGAGAATTTACTGAGGCATTCGAACGGATAACTTAGGGATATACTCATTTTAGGGTATACTTCACCCCATCTCTAATGAGTTACTTAATGTGTTATACTCCTGAGCTAAGGTTTTAACCATCAGCTCTGATACCAAAATGTCACGATCCAAATTCCAGCGTTCGAAAATCGACATCCGTACTCCACTGTACTTGAATGCTGCAGATTCAAACGTCGAAATTCAAGTCGTGCCGGAGCTTATAACACATTAAGTACAACACAGCGGAAGAAAAGAATAGCATATATCATATACAACATTTGATACAATAACTGATACAACATGAATGGTACAATGAACATCGATATATATCAGAGTAATGATACAAGATAATAGCAGCGGAAAGAAAAGATAACACCACAGCGGAACAAAATCTCCAATATAGTCTTCAAGGAAGAACTCCAGTATCGGTAATCTCCATCTCCAAAGCACCAATCCAGCAATAGCTCGAACTCCAAATCACGATGCACAAAGGTAAGCAAGTGCAGTTCAGATCCAAAGACTGAACTAGCTCCAGATAATCTACTAAACCTGACTATCTGAAAAACCCAACTCTCGACTGCCCGTGTGGGAAAATAGTGGGCACCAAGAGTTTAGGAAAGGAACAATAAACTCCAGGTCAGTCATGGGACTGGTATGAGCAAACAAAAGCAATTGGTCTTTAAAACTAACAACAGAATTTAAATTTGAAATTCGCAATGCTTTTTGGAAAATGAAACTACCATAATGCCTCCCGCCACACACACAATACAAACGCAGAATTAGAGGAGATTTCTCCTTATGATAGTCAAAAATGCTTGATACGAGAAAATTCTTTGATATTATTATAGTAAGTGCAAAGTGTAGAAAATCATTTCGAAAGTAGAATATAAATCCTAGCCAGCATAGACATTCCGAACTATGCCTACTATAGCTACCATCTAAACAGTGGTGACCACCATAAGTAAATGACAGGTTCTACAACTAAAACCGTACAAGGCACGTATTGGATGAATGGATTTCCACAAATGGTCGGGCTAAGGAACTTCCTACTGTCAATGGGATCGCCTCTGGCGGGACGTCCCGAGAGCCTAACGTTACGGTTAGATCTCTGCCAACACAAGGCCGGGTTACCTCTGTAACTAGGTAACTACTACACGAATATGTCATCCCCCGGTCCTTTGGGACCTTTATCCGAGCGCTCGCACCAACAACCACAAAGTATCACAAAGTAATAGATCTGCAGTATCCACATGAGTAAGTATCTGGGCTCCATACCATGAAACCACCCTTTACCAGAAGGGAATGACGCACCCTAAAGGGCGCGAACCTCATAACCTTGCCGCATCTTTCCTGTTTCGACCATTTCCGGGGAGTGAGGTCCTGATGCAGTCTCGTCCACAAAGCTACGCTTTGGCACAAAGCCATGCTTTGGGTCAAAAGATGACCAAAGCAATGATCACAAAGATAAATGATCAAACAAATGATCATATCACAAATGATCAACCAATGATCATCACACAGCAGCACTCGGCATGCCACATTACCAAATTGGGAATATATCACTGATAAATGTCAACTACATAACCTCTGAGCTCGTACGTCTCAGAGAAGGGTGTTAAGCTAAGAGAATAAATTCTCCGCCACCAAGCAGAAATGTATTTGATAAAGATCAGTTTAATATCTCAAAGTGTAATGTCGGACATACAACCATACAAGTCTGTTCCGGGTTCGAACAGAACCGAAGGCACTTCCGAAGAAGCCCTTGCAAATCCGGGTATCCACAATCTCGATCGGACTTCCCATCACTAAGGGAGAACTCTATACCGTAGCTACTCGGTGCAGAGACAATCGGCAGGTTATCCTAACGTTCTCGAAGGCACTCGGTCTTCAACACCGGTCTTCAAATGCAATCCATAACATCGTATCATTATTCGAAATGGGTTATATGACACAAGGTCCTCTCCCGGCTAAACCGAATAATGAGCGCCATATTTTAAAAACATATGGATATGGGATTTTAGTTAAGTCACAACTTATAAAATCCATAACTTTTCTTTCAAATGGTTAAACAAATTACCAATTTAAATCTTTACACAAAAAGATTTTTTTTTCACAAAGTTTCACCCAATTTCACAAAGATCTATCCATAGATTTCAAAACAATTCCCATTTAATTTGGATTAACCCAATTAAATCTTTACATTAAAGATTTATAGCTTTCAAAACACGTCTCCAAAGATTTATTCATAACTTGGAAAACTATTTTCATTCTAGACCTGAAAATCCTTTTAACACAACTTGGAAGTCCATTTCTTATGAGAAAGCAAATCTAATTTATACAAGTTGAAATCTTGAGTTGAATTTAAATTTCAAAACATCACCTTTAAAAAAAATATGGTTTAAAACCCATATAACCCATTTGTAAGTTGAATAACTTTTTAAACAATAGTTTCTAAGTCACAGAATTCAATTTCAAATATTGAATTCAAATTTAAATTAATTTATTTAAATTTCAAAACTCAATCAAGTTATTCAAATAACTTTTATTTTTGAAAACTCATTTTCAAAAGCTTCAATTCTAATTCCAAAACTATTTTGGAAAAATTCAATTTTAAAACGATTTTTAAAATCTGTGACTTAACCTATTTCCACGTGCAATCCATATTTGTGTGTGTATAGGTGTGGTCTAGGGGTTCAACACAATAGTGCACAACATCATCATCACAGGTTCAATCATATCGATAAGAGGTATAACCCATAACGCTTATCTATATTCACAGATTCATAGATAAAGTAAAATATCAATCACAAAGATTAACTAATATGATTCGATGTGGGTTTCGGATAATCGATTGGAATCCGACTCCCTGTCGCATCGGATTTCAAACGCCGTTTTACGGCCAAGGGTATTTATACCGAAAAGTCGAAAGCATATCACAGATATCATAGATCAATACACAGCATATCTCACACCACAGAATATTATAGTCCAAGATAACAATCAATGCAAAGCCATACAATCATTCATAAGCAAGCATATCTCTAATTAATTCAAATTAGTAATCTTTTTATCCATGATAAACTATCATTAATTTCAATTGATTTAGTCTTAATTAATCATTTCTTAATTTATCATCTTAATTAATTAACCCTTAATTGTAGTTAATTAAATTTTATTCCTTAATTTGTTACTTTAAATAATAAACCTTTAATTATTGATTAAGTGAATCTTAATTATAATTAATTATCCTTTGATTAATTATTCTTAATTTAATTACCCTAATTATTTAACCACATTAATTAATTGTGCTTTATAGTAATTAACCCTTAATATTTGATTAATCAATCTTTGATCTTAAATTTATCTACTCTTAATTACTTATACCTAGTAGTTATTATTTTAATTTAAATCATTCATTACTTGATTTAATTAACTTTAATTATTAATCAATTTCTTTAATTACTTTAAGTACTTTCATTAATTAATTATTTAAAATTTCGTCAATTAGAAGATAGCCATTCATCTTTTTTTTTCTTTTTATCGTTTGATTCTTATTTAATAAACCTTGGGAAATAGACCGTCATCAATAAAATTATCAACTTAAGATCTTTAAGTTAGATTATAGATTATAAAACTTATCCCACGTTCAAACAAGTTTAAAATACTTTAAATAATTCAAAGGATATTGAACATATAAATTTCAAATTTTATTTATATTACAACCAAGATCCAAATCATGTTTCAGGTTTAAATTCAAAGATTAAAATTTAAACTCTGTTTCAAATTTTATTACAGATTTTATAAAACACATGTTAAACATACTTAAAATATTCAAATTAAATTATTACATTTGAATTTGTCAACCTATTTTCCTTTTTGAAACTTTCAGGTTCAAATTCAAATTTGAATCCAGGATTCTAATTTCAGATTTAACTTAGAATTTAAATCTTGTTTTAATAACTTATTTTCAGATTTTAAAAATCACTCAATATCAAAAACTGTGTAGGTTGTAAAATTTTAAATATTATATTTCTGAAAATCTTGATTATTTCAAAACCTGAAATTCAAAATCTATTTGAATTCATCATTTAATCTTGCTTTAAGCTCAGATTTAAACTTGCCTAGCCTATGTTTAAATTTAGTTTTAAAAAATAAAAACCTGCACACGGTCAGGTTTCAGAAGAAAACCTACTCGAGCCTATGAAATTTTTTTTTACTCGAGTCAAATGCAAAGGAAACTCGAGCCAAATCACCATCTTCCCGAGTTGTTCTCGAGACAGCTCCATCCTCTCAAAACCTACAGCGAACAACCCAAAATCCATTTACTAGTGCACGTGCACAGATGGCCAGAGCCTCTCCGGCCATCACCAATAGTCGCCGCAGGTCGACTATGACCTCATCATTCAACTCAACAACCTAGTTCGATCAATCTTGTCAGAAATCAAAATTTAGTTGTTCGATCGAGATTCTGGAAACAAAACTATGGACCCAATCGTCTCGCACCACCATTCTCGATCATCAGAGACTTCACCACCTCGACCGAAGTTGCCTCAACGACCCATGAACCATTTCCCTTGGGTGCGATCACTCAGATTGCCATGACGATGACAGAATTTGATCGTGAACAACAGCAACCCAAAATGAACCCAAAGCCCTAAATTGATTCAGATCTTCATCAATGACGAATTAGAAATTTAACTTGCATTTTTCTCATACTCTAAAATCCTCCCATCATCTCTGAAACAAATCCTAAACTCTAATTCATTCGCGAACACCGAGGATTCATAAATTTTCCAAATTCGTTCAACTGTGGGTGTCTCGATGAACACCTCACTTAAAATCATGGTTTTGATTTCAAAAATCATAACTTTCCAAGCTAATTCAAGTTATGTGATTAATTTTTTTTTAACCAATTGGTTTGTAACATATTTATAAGGTCTTACTGTATTTTTATTTTTTCTAGAATACTACTGATATTCTTGCTTAAAAATTATTTTTAAAATTGAATTTACAATGTTCTAAACAATTTGTTTTTAGAGATCAAAACCTAACTTGAATTGTATTTGGATAATATAAGTTTCTAAACAGGTTTATTACCCTGTGATGAAAAGAATCAGAGGCACATTTGCGTGGAACCAACATGCATATCTTATTTCAAATGTACAGGCATGTTTCAATCATCACAATCACCACAACAAGTATAAGAGGGTAAAAGAGATTAGTTTACTTCCAAACAACAGTAATAGGTTCAAAATAGAAGGTTTGCTCACCTGGATCTTGGACAAGGCAGTGAACAAAGAGGAAACAAGAAACAGGGAATGAATTTTTTTGAGCCTGTACTTTTCTTTTTTCTTTTTTTAGATCCTGAAGTTAAATCTGCAAGTTGAATACTAGAAATGGTTTTGTCTTTGATCTTCAATTTTCCTGCAACTCAGATTTGATGCAATTGCTAAAGTCTTTTGTTTTATTTATTCATTTCATAAATAAACAAAGTTTTAAATTTTGTTACTTACAGTATTGTTTTAAATGCAACAGAGAATAGGGTCTGCTGTTGCAAACCAAAAATTCATCCTGACTTGAACTTTATTTCATCCCTGCAACTGATATACAAGGTTGTTTAAAACTTTGTCTTATTTACTAATTTCAACATTAAACTCAGATTTTTAAAAAAAAAAAAGTTTCACTTGCCTTTACTTATTTCCAGAGAAAACTGCATTTGCTTTCAAATTTAAGTTGTTCCAGATTGATATTTGCATTGCTACTTGAATTGATCTGCACTCTATTCTTGCTTTGAAACCTGAGTTGCAAATGCTTGCTACTTTGATTGCATGTAGGCTTGATTTCTAGATCTAAGAAAATGCAGATTTTGCTTTTGAATTTGCATTGTAGTTTAAGTTTGAACTTGTCCTTGGCTTTGCAAGTTTGAATTAGACACTGATCAATAGTTTTGCTTGCCTGTTGATGATTTCCAGAGGAAGAATGCAGACACTTGATCTTTTTCCTCTTTTTTTCTTTTACTTCCAGGTTGAATTTTTGACTTTACTTTTTTGTTTTTGCATTTGAAACTGAGTTTCAATCTGAAACTCCCACTTTTTTTTTCAGGTTGAAGTTCTCTATTTTTTTTTTGTGTTGAAGTATGAGATACACAATCTCTTGTTGCTGTATATTAGAGATTTGGCTGAGATGTTTTTATGATTGCACTATGGGGAAACGAAAAGTCTCTATAATTTTTTTTAATTCTATTTTTTTTATTCAGTTATAGACATTGGATGCCATTTGTTAAAAACAATCTTAAGCTTAAGATCTTGTTAATTCTTCTACTCCACGCTCATGTGTATATGTTTACATTTGTATACATGTTTTCTTTGTTTTAACCTTTGTTTTAAGTTAAATACTTATGTTCATCTTTAAACAATTTAAATAGTTTTAAACATAACTTTATATTATATTTATTTTCAAGTAAAAAAAAGAAAAGAAAAAGCAATTTGAATGTTTGATTTATGAAACATGATTTATGCTTTTAGCCCTTTATCAATTTATTTACAAGTTACTTACATACACTTGTATTCATTTTATTTTTACAACTTTTGAAATCCATCACATCCTACAACCATAATAAAAATGATTCTTATTTATTAACATATCTTTATTTATTCATACATTAATATTTAACATACTCAATCACATTTGTGTTTAGATCCTCAGTTCAATAAATTTTAATTTATACATTTTGTTTTTAAACCTTGTTTGATTTTAATTTACAAGATATATCTATCCATTTTATCCCCTTATGTATATATTTATACTTATACAAATTAAAGTAAAATAGTTTGAAATTAAATTATACATTTTTTATCTATTATTTTGTTTGTTCAGCTTGTTAAAGTTTTTAATCTCTAATTTATTTTTAATACATTTTATTTTGAAATTCTATAAATCTCAAATTCTATTTTGTGATTCATTTATATATATATACATCTTATTTTTCCTAAATCCAATATTTATTTTTAAGCTACTTATACTTAAATTTCTAATATAAATTTCTGTTTATAATCAAATTATTTATTTATTCTAGAAAATTTTCTAATTAATTCTCATTTTATTTTCAAAAATAAATTAAACTGCCAATTTAAACTTGATAAATTTTCAGGAATGTTACACTACAATAATTGAAACAATTAATTATCGGGAATTTAAGAACTTAATACCGGGTTGAATTTTCAATTTATTTTAAAACAATAGATAAATATATTCTTACAACCTATATATCTCTAATTATATTTAAAACAATTCAAAATTTATATTTTTTTCAAAAATGACTCAGTAGTAAAACTACTACAGTAGTCTTTTCCCTTCGAAACTCGAAAATGAAAGTCGATGATGCGGCCGCCATCACCGAAATTATTTTCCAGCGATAGAGAGGAAAGTACAAACTTATTTTCTCCAAAATATTCTTTAAAACAATTTCTCCGAATTTTATTGAAATATTTATATCAGAAAATACTTATAAACAATATTATTATATTCCAAAATTTATTCGAAAGGAATTCAAAACCCCGGATCTTAAGTTTTAAATTTCCAAATTTCATTTTTTTTCAATCTTATTTCTATTTATTATTTATATGCTTTATTACCTAACAACCAATCTATCGCAGCCAAATATGGATATCATTTTGAAATTTTTTATTTTATATATAGAAAATATAATAGGAAAAATTATTTCATTCATCTATATAAAACAAATATTATGTCGGTCTGTCCTGTTACGTGTTTAGAAATCCCTATTGATGTCATAGCGTCCCATACATCAACCAGAATTTATAAATACAAAAAGGAACAGATTAACACAACATAAAATCTTTTTATAACACTAACAAATACGCTCTCTCATAAATATACACTCAACGACTCCCATAGGGTATTACTACCCTATTAATAAAGAGTCAAACCCCATAAAGCTAAGGTTTAACGCCAAACCAAAGCTCTGATACCAGATGTAACATCCCGCCTTTAAGCATGATTTAAACCGACACACGTGCCAATTCAAACCATATGGAAGGGCGGATTGTTATGGGGTAAATAAAAAAAACAAGAAAGAAATAAAAAGAAAAAAGAATCTCACAGCGGAAGGATAAAATATAATAATAAAATATACAGTTCATAAAACTGTTTATAAAACATTTGATTCTTCTTTGTACAATTAAATATTAGAGTTCACATACCAATAATATCAATGCAGCGGAATTAAATAGTGTAGCGGGATAATATAGTAGATAGTAATACTACAAATCTTCGTCTTCGCCCTCCAGAATAAAATCTTCAAATCCTGAAACGCTCGGACTGACCCGAGCGAATTGAAAAGACAAAACACTTGAGTCAGAACTAAAAGATCTTATGTAAGTTAAATTAACAGGAATAAATATGAGTGTAGTAACTCAAGAGATGCTCGGGATTTACATCTCCTAAGGATCCGTTAAACTATTTACTATGTAGTATATTGCGCTATTATAATAGTGTATAATTGTAAAATAAACTTACTTTAAAATAGCGTTAAGGCTTTACATTTTCCACCTTAACACGTAATAGTGCCAATAGTCTATACAGTGCCTGCATATCTCCTGATCCGGAGACTACGAGAAGACACTCCATCGGTACGACACAAATAGAAACTCGTAGTAAAGGCTCGGTATGGTAGGTGACACGGCACAACTAGGAAATGCCAGGGTAGATATACCAATTGCTATCCGGGCTGATGGAAACGCGTAGCCGCAGCTACCGCCCACCTCGAACAAACTCCCCCAAAAATCAAAGTAAAGGTGGCCACTGAATCAATCCAAAGTCAAAGTACAATATCGAAGAGGAGTGTCCGATCAGAGGAATGACCTCATTGGCCCGAGAATCGCTCCTGTTTTAGCCACCTTATGCCATCTCACGGGAGTCGGGTCCATGTATTTACCTTGCAGGAAACACCTCCACCAACCTACTTCATTCTGGAATCTCCACCGCGTACACGGTTGTTAAAGTGGGTTTCGAAGTTGGCAGAGAGTATGACAACTTTCGATCCCGGTCTCTTCAACAACCAAATGTTATTATAACACCGCGGTCATTTAAAATAATTATAATTTAAAACCAGAATAAAATATCCATTTTAAACCCATATAAATACGATATCGTTTATACTTTTAAAACCCCAAATCAATACGATATCATTTAGACCCAAAATCATATAATGTCAATTTATTTTCCAATATATATTCTTTCCAAAATCATAGGGTTTTCAAAGTAAAATATTTAGAAATCAAAACTCTTGAATATAGTATTTTCAAATCATACTACCTTGAAAATCCTAACTTTGAAACCAATTTCCATCTCTTTAATGGTTAAATATTAAATTACTTTATAAAACACAATAGCTTCTTTTAGATTTCACAAATCAATTTTCAAATATCGATTTAAACTTCCAAACACCATTTCAATTCTTATGTTTCAAAGCTTTAAATATTTCACCTTTTCAAAACAAACTCAGTTGACAATCCCATATATATTAAATTCAATTACTTATTATTTAGACTTGAAATATTTACTTAATGAATTCAATATAATTTAAGAAAAACCTTTAACTTCACACAACTGGAAAATATTTCAATTTATTATATATTCATTTAAATCAACTTGATATTCATTTAAATCACTCTACACAAAAATCAAGTTATAAAAATCATATCCTTTAGAAATTCTAACTTCTTATTTAATTCCAATTTAACTTAATATTCATCTTCCAACCTTATTCTCATTTAAGCCAATAGAACTTCCAGAAATTAAATTTTAAATAAATGCTTAATCTTATTTGATCTTAAAAATCAAACTTCATTTTATACTTCAAATCAAATTTATACAAAGCTTAAAAACTGGAAATTTCTATATATAAATAACCTTTATCAATAACAAAATCAATATCCCATAAACCATATATATAGCTTTACAAAACCATAGAAAATCATTTCAAAGATAATTTTATATATATACCGCGGTGCCTGTATAAAATTTTCTACCCTATGGTCAAGTGATACGGATGTTTATCATCTCCGCAATTTAAAATAAAAATGCGGTTGTATATCATTCCAAACCGCAATCCAGAATGAAATGAAAATGTAGGATGGCTTGCAGTTTATACAATATAAATATAACATCCATTCATCCAAATATCAATCATCAATCATTATTTGTGATCATCATCTAATTTAAACAATCATCGATATAGAGCATATAAATTATACAGGTAATAAATAACAAGTATTAACTAACAGTTTATATTCAATAATAAATTTAACAACTGTTAAACTAGCAGTTTATATGCAAAAATAAATGTAAATTTAACTGGTAGTTAATATGAAATAAAAATTTAACATAACTATGACTGGCAGTTAATATGCAATAAATAAATTCCAACTGTCAAATTATATGCAATAAATAAAATTAATTAACAGTTAAATGAAATAAATGTGATTTAACCGAGATGACGGATAAAACATGCCAAACAGTCATAAACAAATTTCTACTCAAATCTTAAATCAATTTAACAAACATAAGAAATTTTAGAAGTTGTGAGTGAGTTAAAACACTCACCTTTTAAATTTAAATCGAATTTAAATCCGATTTAAATTCGAAAATTCGACGATCTCCAAATTTGTCCAAACCAGCGTCAACAGATCTGGAATTAAATTACGATCCTAACAAATTTTTTTTTGCGTGAATCGGATGTCGTACGTAAAAGTTACGAGTTAAAACGATTGAATCAAAATTAAACATAATAGAATTAAAATAAATAAAGTGGTACACGTGGCGCACGTCATCTTCGCTTATAGGAAGCTTCACGCGTTCGAAGGTCACGAGCCGCCACTCCCAAACCCTAATCCCCATTTACGCCGCCACTACACGCCCCTGCACCCCGATCGAACATCACCTCCACCATGCCCACGTCAGGCCGAGCCTCCCCATGCCTGTGAAAAGCCGTGCGACCCCCCTTCAAAGTGCGCCGCCGCCACCTAGGTCAGTGATTCCTGGCGAATCACGGCCACCGAATGACCAACGACCAACATCACAAGGGCCTGCACTTCGTCCTCTTCCAAACGCCGCCCTCCGATCATCCTATCGACGCAGATCCACCGCATGATCAAATTCTACCCAAAGAACGGCCGAGACTAATCCATAGATTTCTGGGCAAACCACAACCCGAATCGAAAAACGAATTTCTCCATTGAATTTCTCTCGTCGAGAGCATCAACATTTATTTTTTTGGGGTTTTTCTGAGGTGTTCGAATTTTCATTTGATTTTTGAAATTGAAATTGGATCCAGGTTTGCATCCACTGAGGAAGAGAAAGAATTGAGGAAAATGAACGCACAAAGAAAAGAAGATAGATGGAGGCTAGGGTTTATAACTAGGTTTATATAGATAGGCTAGAAAATAGAGTGGATGGATACGATAAACAAACGTGCTAAACGATAATTGGCCCAAAAGCCCGTTTCGACCCCGGAACGAAATTAGGTAAACCCATATATCGAAATAGGCGTTTTAAAATATTCTGAACGCGATGGAAAAAGTTTCACGTCCAAATTCCATCGTATGAAGAAGTTATGCTGAAAACAATATTTTCAAATTGATTTCAATTAAATCGATTTCAAGGCGTTTCGCGTTCGTACGATCAAACGACAAGTCTGATCGCTATGAAACTTGAAATCCTACAATAATTCACCGATACGGATACGATGAAACTGGCTTCGTCGAAATCCGAGTCAGTGGCCAAAATGGCTATTTTTATATTAATTAATAAATTCAAAATAAATAATAATAATAAAAAAAATCAAATTTTATATTTAGATTCTAAAATTGACCCATTTTATTTCTTTTTTAAAAATTCTTAATCATTTACAAAAATTCCAACAAGTTTAGATGTCAAATTAAAGAAGGTAAATTTATGATTTCAATATAAATCCTTAATTTCATTTAATTTACAAATTATAAATAATATCTTAAAATTTCGTTTAGTTAAATAAATTAATTAGTATCCCATTCATTCCTGTCAAACAGATGGATTAAATATTGGATTCTAAATTTTCACCCAAGTTTCTCATATTATCTTTATTTCAAATAACGAATTATATAACTATATTCAATCTCATTTAATTGCAATTAAATTCAATTATTAGACTTTAAGTTTCCATATAAACAAATAATTCCTGATTCCCATTCTTAAATCAACTATTTATCATATACCATCATGGGTACCATTTATTTTAATATATATATATATATATATATATATGTATGTATGTATGTATGTATGTATGTACAGATACTTTAACATTTTCCGATCGTTTATCTCAATTGCATAACATTAAATTTATATTTATTGCAATGGTTTCTGGTTTAATTGAACGAACTAAGTATATAACTCACATTTATAAGTTTGTTATTTCCACTCACATATTATTATTAATTTTAATATACCCATTCCAACAACTCTTAACCCTTATCTTTGCGTTTCACACACTTGTAATGTTTAGTTACATTTATAACAATTCAATGTTGGCATTTATTCTTATTAATTTGTTCAATGTTTACTGCCCCTTATTTCAATTTCTTCCATTTGCAGTTGCGACTTCACTATTCACAGTTACTTTTGTATACTCCATTCCTATTTAAACCAAATATAACAAATTCCAATTAAATCCAATTTTTACCTTTTAAAATAAGTCATAACATTCGAATAACTGTATTAAATTGGAATGTTTCATTTAAGTTTATAAATGATCCACTTGCATTAACATAATTCTTTAAATTTATTCCCATTTACGGTTAATCAATGTTATATTACATTAATAAATTTAATATCTTCCTTTATTTGATAAATAACCTAGAATGCATTTACATTTATTAATTTCATTCATTTCATTCCATTCATTTATGGGTATTGCATTAAAATTAAATTTATTAACTAATACCAACATTATTACCATTCATTACAATTAGATTTCAATTTTTTATTCATTACCCTGAATGAATAACATATATATTAACCAAATCCTTACATTTGTTTTTCTTCATATTTAAAATCAAATCATAATATCTAAATGATTAAATTGAATTGGAATTTCATCCAAGTCATAAATTATTAACTTTCATTAACATGATTGCTTAATTTATTTCAATTACCTTTACACTCTTTTATTGCATTAAATCAATTTAATATTTTCATAAATTTCTCATATTAAATTCTATATCCAGGTAAGAATCCTTTTTCTACTTAATTCATTTGGATTTTATTCCAATTTCTATAAATAGGTCTTATGTCACCATTTACATAATTCAATTTAGTGTTTATTTCAATATTTGTTTATAATTTAAAGTTTCTGCTAAATTAAACTACAAAACTTATAAATTTTAACCAATTTTAATCCACTAAATCTACGGGTCGTTACAACTTCTTTCCTTCCTCCCAATCCTATTTGTGAAGGCAGTTCTTCTGGATTGGCATTTGTATGGAGATTTCATTGATAGTGTTTGGGATATATAGGTGTAACACTTGCCCCCCCCCCCCCCCCCAAGTCTAAAACAATCACAAATGGGTATGGACTTATCTTCATACTCCTTTGCTCCCTGTAGCCTATGACTCTACCTCTTTGTTTCCGTCTTTTGAGGAGAAGGGAAAAGTCATAATAGTTGTTTCCCATTTAATGCTCTAACGCACGTGTCCTTCCTTCATTCTCCGACTCTCTGAAAATCTATAAACCTTTCCTTTTCATCTCCCATGAATATTATCTTTGATCCTCATGCTTATATTATTTTCCATTAATCAATTGACATTTGAGATATTTTTCGATCATTTTGATTGTTTAGCTATGATTCTTGTCAAGTTAAGTGAAAATTTATTAAAATTCATAAATAACTTTAGTGTCGAATGAAATACTATAAATGAAAAATGTAAGTGAATGAATCTGATTTTGAAAAGATTGGTGTAGTTAAGAAACCAATCGGGGTAAGTACGTTAGTTATACGTAGATCAATTTATTTGCATGATTCTTGATCTAGGGTTCAAATACTCAACTTCAGGGTGATTCACACTAGTTTGAAAAAGGAGTTCTCACTTGATTCTTGTCGGCGAGCACTTGATTCGAATTCTTGACACGATACTAAATTTTTCTATCATAGTTTATGACTATGCAAGGTGAATGGAGGTTTCCAGTCTAGGAATCTAAGCGGAGTCCATATTAGGGAGGTCGAGCAAGTGGTCGGATCAGAAATTGCATATGGATGACATATGTACATCATATGGGATTAATTGTATTAGTACAAACTATTGGGTGGCTTAGGAAAGTTTGGGGAGTGACTTTTAATTTTTTCTAAGGTAACTTAGATAATCTTCTAATTAATAACCAAAGGCTGGTGAGCATTATAGCATGCTTATAAAATTTTCTATATCCTTGAATGATCGAAAAAACTGTAAACCTAAGCAAATGTTGCTAAATCTTAGTTGTTAAGTCACTTCACATTTTAAACGATGTTAAGTATTGGTTGATTCCTTTTTGGATTTGATTTGATTGATAGTGTGATTTTATAGACTATGACTTATAAAGTTGTTGTTTATTAGGATTTAAATCGCGGTGTTTTTCAAAAAGTGATTTCGAAAGAATTGGTGAAAGAACTAATAGTATAATTATTTTGAAAACTTTGTTAAAGTATTATTATTTTCTCAGAATATTTGAAAAGGGTTTTTGTTAATTGAATTTATTCAAATATTTTATTTTGTCTAAAGTTGAGCGATTGGGAGTTTTTCAATTTGGAAGACTTGCCAAGTATATTTATTTGCTTTAATTATTGTTTTAGGAGGAAACGGAATACCACAGGATGCTCCGTGTTATTTTGATTTTAGCGTTATACCATGCGTCGTCAGGAGGAGCCCCCTCCTTGTCATAATTAATTTTAGTTTTGTTTTATTTTTCTTTAGAGGAAGTTGAAAATATACTTCAACCATAAAAAACTAGGCTTTTAGTTCTAAATTTATCTTTTAAAAAGATTGGATGCTTAGTATATTCTTATAGAGTATTCTCTATACTTTTGTTGCATATGGTTTCTTTATTGTTTATGTTGTTATTGCTTATGATAAAAATAGCTTGTGTATTGTTGTTTTGCCAGCATAATTCTATTTTGTATTATGTAAATACAAAATAGTTGCAGGGCTGCAAGAGATTATAATTTCTTGTGCACCTGCATTCGTATTGAGAGGTTATATTGCTTGCTAAAATCAAACGCAAAGAGGTATGTGGTAGATTTAGAAGCTTGTATTTTAATTGACTGAAGATTTTATTTCACAAATATAGAATACCACTTGGCTTTTGTTTTCTTTTGTTTGTTTGGGCCAATTGTGGCGAGTTGTAGTTTTTTCGGATCAGGTGGGCAAAGGAGATACCGTCGAAATTTTCCGTAACATAAAAGACTTTGAAAATCTGATAATTTATTTTAATCAATAGTTTTTCTTTGGAGATATTTTCTTCATTTAGGGATTTCGAGAAAGAAATTCTTTTAAGGGGGAGAATGTAGCATCCCAAAATTTTATAGTTTTGATTTTGAATGTTTAAGTAATTTTAAATATTTAAATAATTATTGTTTGGAAGTTTAAATAACTAATATTCAAATATAGAGATTATTTAGATATTTGAATTATGAATTAAATACTAAATGGATTTAATAGCCTAATTTAACTCCTTTTAATTAATAATAAATAATTGTAAAAATTATTCTGTAAATTTATTTACAATAATAAATTGTTCGAATAAATAAGAAGAAAATTATTTAGTAGTAAAAAGACTTGATTTTTAATGACAAATTTTAATTTGAATTTATTGAATTTTTCTATAATTTTTAAATTGGAAAATATATAAATTTTCGTTTATCGTATTTTACGGCAAACGATGATATTTTTGAAATTTCACAGAATAAAATAATCTATGTGTTTTATTGTTGATTTATGATTGTGTCACAATTTGGTGCATGATTGTATTTTTATTTCTGTCATTCGCGGTTTATACACGAATGAAATACTAGGTAGCGGAGAACCGTAAAACTCTATTTTTAAAACCATTTTAAATCAAAATTCAAATTCAAAAATACCTTTTTGGTGACATGATGTGTTACTTGAGTACATTGTATAGCTTGTGAATATTAGTTTACTTATAGTTGAAGTAAGGAATATTGCCATTGTTATAAAATTTGATAAAATTCAAGACTTAAGCAATTTTACATTTCATTTTCTCATGCTCCCTCGTTCTTCTTTATTTTCTTTCTTGCCTGTAAACGTGGTGTATGATTACCCCTCATCTGACGAGCAAGATCATCACGGGCACCAAAGGTTGAATTAGGTAATGGTCTCAACTGGAGAAGCGTGCACCATGGTGAGTTATTGGTGATGGTCGGTTGGATCATCTTTGTTTGAGATGAGGCAGCATGGATCTTGGATTGAACGACTAGGCATTTTTACCTTGTTGTCGGCGACCGCAACAAACTATTTGAGAAGGTTGGTGGCATTCTGTTGGTGACGGTGAGAGCTACTTCCTATAGAAGTGCGGCGACGTTTGTTGATCGAAGTCGGTGGAGGTAGGAAGATGTTCTTGGACGTCAAGTCGAGTTGAGATAATCGTGTCTTGGTTTTGTGATAAACGAGATTAAGGCCTAATGATGTAATTAGTTATAAATGAATTAGTCAATTTAGTTAATAAATAGTTAAATGTTAACTAATCAATATCTCTCTCGTAAGTGGTCTGATTTGGACGCGGACAATTGCATTGGACTCATATCGATATTTTCTATTCACTGGAACTAGTTTCATTGAATTTAGAGCTAGTTGAATTTTGGGCTAAATCAAACTAGACCAAACCAGAAAGTGAAAGCATCTGTTGGAATTTCTATGAGTTCACTCACCTCTAAGTAAATTATATGATATCTGTGTTGCTATAGATTATTATAAAATGCTTGATTAATCATTTATATTGTTTGTTTGTTGTTTATTTGGATTTAAATTCCCACTTGAAAAGTGGATGAAATAAATAACCGTTGTGTTGCAGCGGAAAAAAAATAAAGGGAACACTTGAGCGTATATAGGGAATAGTTCGCTACTAAACACTTTGAAATACACATACATATGTGTGATTTACATGGAATTTTGTAAAGAGACTTTAAGAGGTTTCTCACCAATATTAATTTATTACATTCTTATGTCGGTTATATTGTTGTTTGGTTAAAAATATTTACGACATACTGTTTGATTGTGTAAATATCGTTACAGTGACTGTCATTATACCATCACTTATGAAATACCATCCCATTAAACTCTTGTTGTGTGATGAACTTGAACTTATGTTAAAATAAATGTTAGGTCGTTTTTTTGCGCTTTGAAAATTGTTTGAACTATGTTTTCAAGTATTTATGATAATATTGAAAATAAAGGATAAGTTATGATTAAAAATTTATAAGTGGAGTTACAAATTTAATTAATAATCTTTCAGGATTATTAACGTGATTCCAAATTTGTAAAGAAATTAAAAAAATTTATTTACTATCTTTTGGGTTAACTAATGTTGTTTAAATTTATAAAAGATTATAAATTGGATTTAACTATCTTGCGGGTTAATTAAAGTTGTTTAAAATTTATAAAGTTTACTCACCTTATATATTTTGTAAATTCTTTTTCAAACGGGTGCATAAGTATTGTATAAGTTTTCGAAAAGAATTTAAGGTTTTAAATATATTTGTAATTATTATTTAATTATTTAAAAGTTAATTAATAAATTTATTAATAATATTTATAGGCAATAACTGATTTAATAAAAGTAATTAAAGTTAATTAACCGATTTAATAAAAGAGATTAAAGTTAATTAATCTTTTTTAATAATGATGTTTAAGATTAAACAATAATTTTAATAAATGATGTTTAGAGTTAAGTAACTCCTTTAGATGAAGGTGTTTCAAATTAGTTATTGGATTTAATAAAGTTGTTTAAAGATAATTGATTTATTTACTAAAGGAGTTATATAGTTGATTAGTTCCCTTTTCAGGGTAATTAAGGTGGGGTTTCATTTATAAAAGTATTTTAATTAATTTATTATCGTCCAGGATAATACCCGATGTTTGAAATTTATAAATGAGGAAATCTTTAAAAGGAATATTTTGAAAGAGTATTTTTAAATTGTTTTAGAATATTTGTGAAGTGAAACTCAAGCACTAGTTTAACTTTAAAAGTTTAAATTTTTGATCAGGTTATAGAAAGAACAAGAAATTTAACTTCCATAAACGACATCATTTATATGGAAAGAATTTAATCATAATCATAACACTAAACATCGAGGTACAAAAACTCTTTTTTATCTCAAAGGTTAAAATTGTAGTCAAGGTGTTGCCTAAATGTAACACTACCTTAACTTGTGTGACTTCATTTCTAACTAAGGGATAGCGAAAGTTTGAAATCGGCGAGTAATGGTAAAGGTATGATATTTAATTTCCATATACGATCATTTTGATTATTCCTGATATTGATTTATTGGCAATTGATTCAGCTTTCTTCTTTGTGTATGGTCAATTTAAGATGATTTGTTGCTCATTTGAGCATTGATATCCTTTATCAGAAATAACTAAAACCAAAGCATAAGTGAGGTCCAAGCTATGTGAGGTTGCTCCTATTAGGGAATCTTCACATGTATTCTAGATTGGTTTTGGTGGTATACAAATGGAGTTGTGGAATACCTAGATTCTTGGTAAGGTTGGCAGGGTCCAGCTTGGAGTTCCCGAGAGAGTTCCTGAGTACACGACTCTCTCAAGTATATTTCTAGAGGTATATTTTCGATGAGGGGGATGCACCCTCTTCGTCATTGTTGGAAACTTTCTTTCCTTGTTGCTGATTCAAATCTTTGAATTGTTTCCTTAATTGCATCAAGAAGTGAATAAAGTTCTTCTCGATGTTGATTATTTGTCTCCATTTTTATGTTTGGATTTTGACCTTGTTTATACCCATTCTTTCAAGTTTGGGTTTGTTTAATGGTGTTTCCATTCTTTCATGCATGAATGTTGCTTTTGTGAGGTTAAAAATCTGTCCGTGTGTAGTGGCGTGGTCTCATAGAATTATTATATGTACATCATATTACTCGAGTTTTCTCGCGTCAATATTTCTAGACTAATACGGAAGTTATTTTATTATAATGCTCTGGTCAGACCAAGTATTTTTCCAAGTTGTCGTTGGTGGACATAGAGCTCATAGATTAGAGCCATCACCCACCGTAGTATTTAATTTTTGATGTATTAGTATATATATACCCATCATAAATTATAAGGTTAGGAGGTTATAACTATCCAAGCTGATGATGTTTGTTTTTAACTCTAATATACTATGTATTTTAGAGTGATAACTTTTGCTGTATTTGTTTATTATATGTTGTCGTTTTGCTATGAGATTATGTTCCTCCTATCCTTTTTCTTTTTCTTTTTACCATAACAATCTACCTTTTTGATGATTAGATCTTCGACATTGGAATATCGTGGATATATTTGTTGCCGACTTTCGATGGTTGAAAAGGCGGGTCGTTAGAAGCACTTCATCGTCTGTTTCTGGTATTCCTATAGCTTATATTATGAGCGACATATTTTATTGTAGCTTCTTACCATTTTGGTTGGATCTAGTATTGTGACCGCAGGCCAACTTTTGTAGGACCAATTGGATCACTCCAATATCTTCTCCTTTTGTCATAACTTTTTTCATGAGGGTAGATCTTTCGGCTTGTGTCTTATTAATTACCCACTAATTTATCTTGTTAAACATTGGTGTAACATGTACCATCTTCTCTCGCACTCCATTTTTTTGGTGGAATGCTTAATCAGTCTCCAACTTTCCTATCTTTGTTCTATAAAAGTTAAGTGCTTTGGCTATTAAAGCTCAAAAGAGGGCAGTGAATGATTCAGCCTTGTCTGTCTCTCATATTGCCCAGCTTGAGGCAAACCTTGCTGCAACTACTTACGAGAAGGCGAAACTAGAGGAAGAGCTTGAAAATCAGTGGGAGAAAATGACAAAGGCAGAGGAGGCGGCGAAGGCAGCGGAGAGGGCTTTGGCATTGAAGGATCAGGCTTGGAGTAAAAAGATAAGGAGTTGGGGGAGGTGGGTGATGCTTTTGAGGTGAACCAGGGTAAACCTTCTCGAATCACTTATCGGGTGCTCTTCTAGATTTATACATTGATTAAGCATCAGCTTTTTCTGATCATTTGGAGGATACTTCCGCCAAAGTTGACCTTAATTTCAATGGGACTCCAAACATAATGAAGGTGCCCTTACTTATTGTAGGACTCAAAAGACTATGATACTGGAAAGGGAGAGAGCTTCCCCTTTTGCCTCCTAGGGTACCTCCCTTTTGTAAGATCAGAAGGACTGGTTCTAAGGAAAACAAGGTTACTTCAACCCTCAAACTCATGTAATTTCCTGTAGCGCCCCGACTTTCTATCACCAGAAAATCGCATCACTAATTAAGAAAGAAAGGGATAGAAGAAGAAAAGAAAGAGAAGAAAAAGAAACAACACATCAGAATCTCACAGCGGAACGATTTAAATATAATATAAAACATATACATAGTATCATATACATCAGAGTACACACTATACATCTCAATTTAGACAGTTATATCACTTCTGTCTAATATACAATACAAGACAATCAACATAGAATAACAACACAGCGGAAACTCTAACTATATCTACACGCTGAAGCCTCCTGCTCCATAGCTCCTCTAGATTCGTCAAAGATAACCTGAATCACTTGACTACTCATACATAATATGAGTACCCAAGAGTTTAATAAAACAGAAAATAAACACTCGGGTCAGACAAGGGTCTGGTGTGAGTAAACGGTTTAAGATTGCTTAACTTTAGAAAATCCTTTGAAAGAAAAGGTATCACGTAAAACTTCCCACACATAAACATGGAAAAGTTTTTACCTTACGCTAACCAAAACATTTGATAGGAAATCCAGTGATATTACAATAGTGTCTAGGGTTTTCAAGTAAATATGAAATAGCCGAAATTGTTACATGATTAAATTCCAGCTACTAGCCACCAAAGTGGGTAATACAAACAAAACCGTAGGGTCTCGTAGGGAAAATGGGTTTCCATCAATGGCAGGGCTACTGGGGTACCGCCCGTCACAGTACGTGGCCTATATCACCGTACCGAGGTGTACTTTTACTCCCCTACAACACAAGGCCGGAACCATTCCTTACTGAATAGTCCCGAACAAGACCACCCTGCAGTTGGCTGTAGTTCCAACTGCCCACAAAGCCGAAATAAAAAGGGACATCTAGACATGGATGTATCTCGCTCTCTAGTGGGAGCGACCCACGAAGCCTTGCTGCACCTCCCCTGTTTTAGCCATTCCCGGTTGATGAGGCTTGAGGCTGCGATTACCTTTATAGGACCAATTATCTTAGAATGCTCGTCGTCCGCCTGACGATGTTCTGAAAGCATTCAATCCATACAAGTTCGTTCCGGGTTCGAACGAAACCGAAGGCACTATCTCGTTGCACTCATTATTGGAATCACCCTCAGAGTCAACGACCATATCCCTTGCACTCTGATTCACCATCTCGAACCTATAAGCACTATTCCCTCAAACTCATTACGGAATCACCCACAGAGTTATACTGACGTATAGCCCTTACACCTCGAGTCTTCACTCGCTCCACTTGGATTAACGTCCTACGTTTAATTTGAATCGATGTGGTTTTCGGATATCCAAATATGGAAACCCGATCCCGGTCTCATCGAAACCAAATGCCATTTTAATGTCCAAGTTGTACTTAAGGGATTTAAACAATAGATATTTAGAAATATCACTTAACAGAAATGGATGTACCATATTACACAGATAGATAAGCATCTATTATCACATGCATCTTTACATATCACAAAGCAGCATGTAAATCACATCTCAGATATAACATATTCACATCATCACATATCAATCAATGTCATCCAACAACAACCAATATCATTACTCATCCAATGATATATACATCCAATCATTAATCATTCATAAACAAGTTTGATTCAAACTTGATTAATTTAATTGATCCTGAAATTAAATTAATCCTTACTTAAACACTTGGATTATCTTCAATCCATTATTCATTAATTAATTACAAATTAATTAATTAACTAACATCACTTAATTATCCATTTCAATTAATCTTCCCTGATTAATTATTGCTTAATTACTTTAAGTAATTATTACTTAATTACCATATTAATTAATCATCCTGATTAATTACTTTCAAATTATACTAAGTAATTACCTCTTAATTACCTTTTAAAATTAATCATACTTGATTAACTATTCTTTAATTATTCTGATAACTATTCCTTAATTATCCTTTAATTAATTATACCTGATTAATCACTTTTAATTAATCACACTTGATTAATTATTTTTAATTAATCACACTTGATTAATTACTTTTAATTAATCATATTTAATTAATTACTTTTAATTAATCACCTTTGATTAATTACTTTTAATTACACTTAGTAATTAAAACTAAATTATAAATTAATTATTCTCAAATTATTAATTAATAATTAACTAATTATTTCCATTAATGAATGATTACTTCATTAATTAAATTTCTTTCTTAATTAATTACTTTAACAAGTAATTAATCACTTAATTAATTACTCTTAATCCTTTTATTAATTTAACCATTAATTAAATAATTTAAACCTTTAACTAAATATTAATTAATTCTTTAATTAATAACTCAAATGATTAACTCTTAATCGCATTGCTTAATTACTTTTCATAAAGTAATTATCTTTATTTAATTACCTCTAGTAATTAACCACTTAATTTAATTACTTTCCCAAGTAATTATATTAGATTAACCCATAAGTGATTATCTTAATTAATCACAAATTAATTATTTATTTAATTATATATCTTAATCATTTAAAATTAATTAAATGATTCTTAATTTCTTATATTATAAAGATTCTTAATTAAGAAAACATCATCTTAATTAAATCATTTATATTAATCAATAACACTTACTTTTAAATAATAATTGAATTATCACAATTATTCTCACAATTATTTATCTTTAAATAAATCCAAACTCTAATTTACATAAGTTAAATCTCTATTATAGATGATCATCAAAATCTTAATCATTAAAGTTTATTTAAATAAAATATAACATTTTAGAAATCAGTTTATAATTAAACTCATTTAAACTGAACTTTTAAACCTCTAAAACCTTTCCAAAGTTATTTAATTAAAATTTAATATAACTTTATTATTAAAGTTTCACTTGTTTATTTCTAACTTCCATAATTTGATACATAAATTTGTTTAAAATTTTAACTTGAAACAAATTAGTTTTTTGGTTTAAAATCCCTAAAACAATACTGTCAACTTTAAAAAAAAAAAAAAACCCCGAACACAAAACTACTCAACAAAACTCGAGTCAACCCCCAGAAATTCACGCGTCGACCCAGAATCTCCCTTACCCTAAGCCTGCTTCGAGAAAAAGCATCAGGTAGCGGAGGTAACTTCGAGATTCCACCTTCTTCTTCCCAGAACCCCAAAACAGAAATACACAAACGTGCACGTAAACGTGCACGACGCCGATGGTCGACGGCGAGCTCTTCTCCGGTCATCCCCAAGTCGACTTCAACTTCGACATCAACAAACTAAACCCAGAAATCACAAACTAATCGAGAAGCAAAAAGTGACAATCGAACCCAACTGCTCGATCCCTACATCACCAGAAAACCCAATATCCACGCAAACCAAGCTTTAAAAAAAATCCACCCTCACCATCGAAGCTTCGCCTTACTCCCCCGTGCCTCAAATCCCACATGCGGTCGACTCTGATTGTTCCATGTTGCCGCGAAATCGAGATAAACATCATCATCATCGTTAGGTTGTAAAACCCTACTCATCCAAAATTCGGCCAACCCCTTCACCAATAATTTTCCAAAATAATTTTCTGATGATCGTCAACAATCCCTCCACCTCCATGATCAACGTCGATGATCAACTCACCATGGTTTGCCTTAAATCGATCAATTTGCCCCAAACAGAAAAATCCTAAATTCTCACTAAAAACTAATCTAAAAATCATGATATATTCATTAAAAATCATGATTTCCAATATGTAATCTAGTTATAAGATCAAAACTTAAGATTGAAATAATAAAGATTGACCCAAATTAAAAGTTTTACTCTAAATCTGAAATTTTACAACTAATTCTTCAAATTTAAAACTTACAAACATTTTTAGATGATAAGTTAGTTGATTACAAACAACTTTTATTTATACATCATAGGTCAATACGAATTCAATACTAGATTATTGATTTTATAATGAAATTGAAACCTGTTTCTATACACAGAACATATGTATACTTCACAGGCAAAACAAACATACCCAATGCATTCAAATTTAAATCAAATATTCTATCAACATCATGCTATCCAATCATAAGAACAAGATGAATCCAAAGTTTAAACTGTTTTTAAAAGAATTTATTTACTCACCTTTTAAAAAAACAGAAGACAGAGACTGTTCCAGGTTTTGAAAACTTCATTACCCTTGCATGTTGAATTAATCCTACTGCATTCTTCTTGAATGTTGCTGTTGATTTCCAGCTTGCATGTTAAATTGTTGATAAATTCCAGAATGCATGTTGAATTTCCTTTGCCTCTGGTTCCATTTTAAAAACTTGCATTTGAAATTTATCCTTTGTTTGAATTTCCAGATTTTACAGATTCCAGTATTTACTTCTTTTAAACTTTTTTTTGTATTTTTGTTTGAGTTGAAGAAAATGTTTCAGCTGAAAGTAAAACTTATCTTTTATAATTTACAATTAAATCTTAAATTTTATTATTAATGTAGAAGACATTTGTCACTTTAATGTTATAGAATCTTACACTTGTCTTAACATACATTAAAGGATTAACAAGTGTTATTATTGTTTTATTAATGTTTTCTTTTAAATGTTATTTTATCTTTAATAATTTATTTAAGCCTTATATACATATTTATGTAATATTCATATAGACATTTATAAATTTTAGATCCAATTTAATATAACATATGTTTATAAATTTGGATATTTTATTTAACTTTCTATGTAAAAATTTTAAAACAACCTACTTATGAAAAATTAAAATGAAGGAATAATAAAAACAAATGAACTTTTAAAATTTAATCCTTATTCCAAACTTAAGTACAAAATATATATATATATGTATCTATATAAAATAAGAAATGAACTTTGTTATGGAAATTTAAATCTCTAATATTATTTCAAAAGCATTAAATCAAATTAACCTTCCAAATTACAAAACTATATATATCTATAATAAAGTTTTTGGAAATACTTATTAAATTCAAATTAATAAAATTCCTATTTCAAATATATATACTAATATATACACATTTCAAATAGAAAAGCATTTTAACATTAAATTTGAAAAATACTGTATTATATTTTAAAACAAATCTCAAATCACAATATATACATTCATATATATAACAATTTGAATATAAAGTTTTATTACATTAAAACTTCTTATTTACCAAAATAAGTATTTCCAAATCAAATTATTATTAACTTTCAAAAGAATTTAATTTTGCTTATTTATGTTGTCAAGAAATTTATTGATAGATATTAAATTATTATCATTAACCTTTAAATAAATTTAACTTGTCAATATAAAATGATCAAATCAATTTAATTATTGTCAAAGATTATTGAATTGATATTGCTCAAAATTCCGGGTCATTACATTTCCTAACTTCCATAAATAGTATTTACTACTTATTCTTCTTAATATGTTATGAAAATGGAATCGATACTCAGTGCAGTTGTGGTTAATTTTATTAATTGTTGTTCCATTTCGTTATTGTCTTATGAATGACTATGTTGTATTTGTTGCTTTGTTTCTATAGTCTTTTAAAGAAGTTTTATTTACTAAACTTTTGAAGAAGAGCATGGACAGGCTTCAAACTCAAACCATTGATCATCTTGGTCATAGAGCAGCGGGAATTCACACATATGAGAAGGAGTTAGATGAGTCATTTACGCAACTTAAAGAGGAATCCAAAGGAGTGCACTCCAAGATTGATCAAATTGTTAAAGAGAATGAGGCGCTTAGTGATTTTGTATAGTGTTGATGGTAGTATACTTTAGAAATGGATCTTTCTCACCCAATAGTCCTTATTTGAAGTTTTTTAGGCGTAGGCTTAGAGATTTATATAGCAATTGAGTCCCGCTTATTATTGTCATTTTTGTATATAAATTCATTAGACTTATCATATTACAACATTCTTAATTATATATGATTTATTTATTTTAGCTCTGTATGTCTTAATTTCCTTTGAGTTAAGTTTTAACTACTTCCAACTAGATCAGTCCCCATGAATCTCCATCTGAGTTTATCGGTGCTTTTGACTTCAATGCCCCTTTTGTCCCTATCATACATGTCCCAGGTGACACTAATGTACCCGAGTTTGAGGTCACGACTACTACTCCTATTGCGGCCTTGAAAGAGGAGAATATCTGTCAAACACTTACCAACAAAATACTTGAGAACGAGTTGGAAGAAGCCCATTCAATGCTCAAGGAGGATAAAGATGCGTTGGGACATCAACATCAATATAACACTATGTTGCACATAGGGGTTGAGGCTGTTGAATCAAAGTTGAATGAACTGCAGCTAAACTTGAAAGATGGTGAGGCACTTTATAA
This sequence comes from Allium cepa, assembly GCA_030765085.1. Lineage (NCBI taxonomy): Eukaryota > Viridiplantae > Streptophyta > Magnoliopsida > Asparagales > Amaryllidaceae > Allium > Allium cepa. Next base: position 368,489,346 of record CM060934.1, on the reverse strand, counting down.
GGTCGTTTATAATGTAGAGATAACAAAACTGAATAAAACAATAAATGATATATCTGCTCAAATTGACCATCATATTGAAGAAAAAAGAAGTGTTGAAGTAGGAAAAGTAGGAAAGGTGTCTAGTTTGGATGTGTCCCATGCTCCACCCATGGGTATAGATCCTTAGCAAATGAATGGAAAAGGAAAGTGGAATTTCACTTTTAGGGCAAACTCTTAGAGAGATTGAAGCTCACTATGAGGAGAAAATGGCACAAAAGGGGTTGAAAGTAATTCCTGCCTCTTGGGGGATGGGATGGATGGCGGACGCCCATAAATACTTTGGTGGTTTTGCTAGAAATACCAAGAAAATAGAGCTGAATTAATTGATACTTTAAAAAAATTGAGAATGAAGATGTGCTCAGGGTCCATAAGCTTGAGGATTCCTTACGTGAATCTCAGGCTACCTTTGATGCTATAGCAACTTCTTGAACCATGCCTATGCTAGATAGGATTGCTGATCTCGTAGAGAAAAATAAAAGAGAAAAGGTTAAGAGCAAGATGAGGAAGATCGTTGTGCAGCGTGCCATGGATGTTTTTGATTACCCTTATCCTTCTCTTGACCTAAGTCTCCTTTGTAATGTAGAGGGTATTAAAGTCACTGTAGAATATCCTATGGATCACTAGGTAGGTGCAATTATGATCCAAGGAAGGTTGTCCTACCATTAGCCAGCATGCCTTAGATATTTTCCATAACCAGCGTGGGGTTTTAAGATCCTATAACTTTGGATACTTTTTTTGAATAACAAGAATTTGATTATGTATGTATTGTGTAAATTAACTTTCTTTGTGAAGTTTGTAAACTCCTTATGAGTGTTTTGCTTGATTGAACGTCTTTGTAATTTTGTTCGTGTGGGTTTGTTTGTTCTTCAGCCCACCTCTTTTGATCGAGGGTCATGGGTAGCCATCCTATAATAAAGTCTTAAGTCCGCACTGGCACAAGTAACTAAACTAGAAGGTTTATTGAGAGATGCCGAAGGTGCATATGGAGTAGTATAAACGAATGAAATTAAGGCTTTGGAATGCAAAGTTGAGGATAAACGAGTGGCAGTGAGGCAAATTAGTCCTGAAAATGTCTCAAATGTGGCCTTGACTTCTAGTGCAGTTCCATGATCTAGTTTCACTCCTACTTCCCCATCAAGTGCAGACCTTGATACTCTTAAGTGGAAGAAATATTTGAAAGATAATTATGAGGCTATGTTTGTTGAGTTAGAAAATTATTATAAAAAAGGAACAAAAACTACTGAGAGTGAAAGTTTGTATACTAATTCCACTGCACAGGAGCTTTTTGGACCCTTTACTAAAACTACTAAGAAAACGAAGGATCAACTTTCGAGTGAGATGGAATGGATTAGGAGTGTGGCTATGGAGTGTGTGAATGCTCTTAAGAACAAATTTGTACCATAGAATCTCAATCCCATTTTGAATCTGATACCACTTCTTTAGGTAGCTTAGATATGGCTTCCTTGATGGAGCAACTGCATAACAAAAAGCTAAAAAAGATTATGGAAGATATTACTATATAGCGTGCAATTGATGTCTTTAGATGTTTTTGCCTAGTCTTGACCGGACCTTTTTATACAATTGTGCGTACTATGAGTTTGATTTGTAGGAGTTTGAGTCGGCGCTAATTATGACCCTTATATTATTTTTGGCAGCATCGCTTCAAGTCGCTCATCGGTTGTTATTGCTGAGTAGGATATCCCATCTCGTACTCTCCAACTTAAGGATAAATTTTCTCAATGCTTGATGTTAGATGCTCATAGATCTTCACGCCGAAGAACAACTATAGCTAACACCTCTTCCTAGTCCAAACCAGACCCATGATCTCAATTTATTTGTAACGAATTATAGTTTTATGAACTTGACTTTTGATGTAACGTGTTATGCTATAGACTTTTATTTATTAATTTTTACTTGCAATGTGTGTAGATGTGTGGAATATATAATCATGCACAAATTTTAGTAAGTATATGTAGAACTAAGTAAATATGAGTAGATCTTGATTTTTAATGTTTTCCTGGCAAGCTTTAAGCAGTATTTAGAACTGTATCTAATTTGTAGGTGGTTTTATGTTCCGAGTATTGCTTTTTCTTACTATATTTTCTTATCTCCTTGCACAATTCATGGACTCTGAACTGCGCTATTGACATGCATGTTTTGCTTCATGCTTGATATGACATGTTCCACTGCTTGGGGGTGGTTTCATATTCGTGTGCTTGGCACAGCCACCCCACTATATTTGCACGGACTATATTTTGACTGTGAAGTCAGGTCATGTATTTATGACCCTTTTAATTTATGCGCATGGTTTTTTGTACTGGTTCAAGCCGTCTAATATTCTTACATCTAGTGTAGGTGTTAACATTGTTAGGTAAATTAACACAAAGTGATTTTTATACTGGTTTGGAACGTCCAGTATTCCTACATCCAGTTCATTGTCAATTATGTCAGACAAATTAACAATGAGAGATTTTTATACTGGTTCGGGCCATCCAATATCCCTACGTCATGTTCATTGCCTTACTACTTTACATAGTAATTATAATGTTTAGTACACAAGTAACATTGATCATACAAAATAAGTCCAAAGGCGCTCCAAGTTCTATGTTCTTAGAGCTAGGTTCCCATTACGTTTTGATAGTCGGTATGCCCCGTTATTTAAAACTTCGGCTATAAATAATTTTCCTTCCTAATTTGGGCCCAGGGCTCCATCTGTTGGCTAATTTGTGTTGGCCATTATTCTCTGCAATCATAAATCTCCCTTGCAGAAGTTCCTTTCATCGAGCATAATACCTTTGCCAGTATGTGGCAGATAGGATTGCTACCTTATCTTTTCTTTTTTGAATGAGATCGGATGCAGTTTCTTTTAGCTTCCTATTCTTCTCGGCCATATTGATATTCTTCTGTGTGATGGGACTTCTACTTCGACAGGAAGCATGGCCTCATATCCATAGGTTAAGGAAAATAAGGTATGATATTTGGGGATCTAGCTGAGGTCCTATAGGCTTATAGTACCAAAGTTAATTACTCTTCCCACTTCCCATTTGCATTCCATAGTCTTTTCTTAAGTAGCTTCTTGATTGTTTTATTTGTTGCTTCAACTTGCCCATTTGCTTATAGGTGTTCAATAGAGGAGAAAATTTTGATTATGCCATTCCTTTTGCAGAGCTCTATAAATTGCTTGCTTTCAAACTGAGATCCATTGTCGGATAGTATTTTGTGGGGGATCCCAAACCTAGTGATTATGTTTCTTACCACAAAAGTTACTATCTTCTTCGTGGTGATCATAGCTAGTGATTCTGCCTCTACCCATTTGGTGAAGTAGTCTATCACTACTATAGCATACTTTGCTCCCCCCTTTTACATTGGTAATGGTCGTATTAGACCATTTCCCTATACATCAGGCCATGGACTAGCCAAGGGGATGAGCTCATAGAATCGCCGTCTAGGGATATTTGCAAACCATTAACATTTGTCACATCTCCTTAGTAACCATGCCTCAGTACCTTATTTACTAACTTGGCTTCCTTAGAGTGATCCCCACACTACCCTTCATGTACCTCTCTAATGACTCGTATCCCTTCTTCTCTAGAAATGGATCTAAGATAATAGGTAGAGTACCCTCTCTTGTATAATATGCCATCAAAGAAGGAGCACTACAGAGCCTAATATCTTAATTTTTGGGATTCATTTCTATTTTCGGGTGGAATTCCGTTTAACAGGAACTATTGATGACGGTCATCCAAGCATCATCCTTGGTTTGTTGAAGCGCGGGTTCGATTGAGGGCTGCCCTCGATTTTTCTCCATTTCCTTAACTTGGGCCCTTTTGATCATTGCTTGTTGGGCATGGGTTAGGCCTAGTATTGATTAGCTTCCATAGTGCTTGGCTTTGCCTGATGTCCTACTAGAATGACCTTCATTTCATTTGCCACTTTTGTGCTTGCAAGCTTAGCTAATGTATTGGCAGAAGAATTGTGCTCACGTGGGATTTTCTCAATGCCGAAAAATTCTAACTGCTTTAATAAATTCTAGAAAGTTCCACACATTTTCCTAGATTTGGCTCCTTCACCTCGTAATTGTTGTCCACTTGATTTAGAACTAATTGGGAATTTCTGTAAATTTTAATACAGGTTACCTTCGTTACCTGAGCCATTCTTAAGCCTACGAGGAGAGCCTCATATTCTGCCACATTGTTGATTGCCATAAACCCAAGCTACACTGCCCCATACAACTTCTGCTTATCCTAAGTAATTGGCACATATTCAATTCCTGCCCCTTTTTCATTTGAAGCGCCGTCCATAAATAGTTACCAAAACTGTTGGGTGGGGCTTGGTTAACAATATGCATTCCACGATGAAGTCTACTAGTGCCTGACCTTTTCTTGGGCAGTAAGTGATATCATATTGGCTAAGCTCTATCTCCCATTTCAAAAAATGAGCTAATGTTTCTGGCTTCTATAGTATTTTCCATAGTGTTTTTCTGTGAGGACTTTGATGGGATATGCTTAAAAGTAGGGATCCAGCTTTCTTTCTGTGAGGAGCAGTTTATAGGCTAGCTTCTCAATGATTGAGTAATTTAACTTTGCTCCTAATAGATGCTTTTTTGTTAAGTAAATATATATCTGGGTCCCTTTATCCTCCAAACCATTGTAGCATTAGCATTTTTATCAAATACAGATATATATAAATACACACACACATACAGAAATCCTTGCATGTTACAGGTTCAGATTTTACGGCCCTGTTGACCAGATTTTCTTCCAGATTTTGGAATGCAGCTTTGCACTTCTCAATCCACTTAATGTTCCGTCCCTTCATTTACTAATCGAAGAATGGTATGTATTTATGAACCAACTTAGTGCAGCTACCCTTCCATTTAGTCTCGTGAGATCATTCGGCTTCATTAGCATCGCCATTCCCTTTACGACTTCAATCTTTTTTGGGTTTGCTGCTATGTCGCGTGCACTGACTATATACCCTAGGAATTTCCCCGATTAGATGGCTATGGTGCACTTCATGGGATTTAGCTTCATATTATACTAACTTAAGACCATGAATGTCTCCTCCAGTTCTTATGCATGGTTTGATGCTACTTTTGATTTAACTAACACGTCGTCTATATATACTTCAACATTTTTGCCTATCTCTCCAAGAACATCCTATTAACTAACCTTTGGTAGGTTGCTCCAGCATTTTTGAGTCCAAACGACATCATTTTGCAGCAGTATAAGCTTTTGTCTATTATGAAACTAATGTGCTACTAATCTGGCTCAAAAATAGCCATCTGATTATATCCTGAGTATGCAACTATGAATCAGAGCAGTTCGTGTCCACTAGTTGCATCCACTAGTCGATTAATACTTAGTAAGGGGAAGTTGTCTTTAAGGCTGGCCTTATTGAGGTTGGTATAGTCCATGTGGGTCCTCCATTTTCCATTATGTTTCTTCACAAGTACTAGATTGGATATCCATTTTGGGTAGTATACTTCCCTTATGAATATGTTTACTTTTAGCTTCTTGACTTCTTCATGCAATGCTTTATACCTTTCTTGATCCAAGGTTCTGCACTTTTGCCTAACTAGATGAGCATCATGATTGATGTTGAGTGTGTGACAGATGATGGCTGGATCTATATATGAATGCGTCCCAGCAAATATATCTTCTCATCTTTTCAAGAAATATATAGGAACGAGAACTTTCGTAGAGTCTTTTGGGTCAATTTGTACATCTTTAAGGTCATCCACTGGCTCTAACTCTCTCTTTATTTTTCTAGCCTTGGATCTATTTCTTTTTCTTCCTCCTCCTTGGGCTAAGAGGTAACTGAGAGTGCCTATTTTTTTAACCTTTTTGGAGAAGCACCACACATAAACTAACTTATATTCATTAGTGTCGATTATGTGCATATATTCCCTTTTCTCTTTTATTACTGAGACAATGTCACATAATGACTAGTTTCGTCATTAGTCATAGTACTCCGTTTCGGTTTTGATTTTAAATCCGAATTAGCCTTTTTTCCGTTATCATTATTCTTATCACAAATAGTGGAAGAAACCACAAGGTAGTTTTAAATAATTTTATTACTGGGGTTAATATTTACACTATATAATTATTTAGCTAATAACTACTCTCCTATAAATGATCCTACTCCAGAAGTGGAGTGAAACTTCATGAGAAGATCCTTTTGAGATATAACCATTCCCAAGTAAATTAGTGTAGGTCTTCCCAAGAATACATTATACGGTGATGAGTGACCGATGACTAGGAAGATCGCATAGAAAGACTTATAATTGGGTACAATTTCGATAGCGACTAGCAAGCGGGTTGACCCGATAGGAGTGGTTATAGCATTATTAAAGCCATAGAGCGTCTCAGGGATGGGCTTTAATACACCGTCTGGATGCTTCATCTGGTTGTACGCAGACATAAAAATGACATTTACCGAACTCCCTAAAACCACGAAGACTATTTCATGGTGCAGTTTAAGATTTGCACCATAATGACAAGCGAATCCTGGATGAGAGAAAACAATTCCAGCGTATCAGCAAAGGTGAAAATTATATCATATGTAGGTATCTGCCTTATCCTAAATAAGTTTCTTTGTTCCAGTCTTACTTCATGCACACACCGCTCTTGTGACTTCTTGCTCTTCCCAGTGAAGTGTGCCCTCATGGATTAAGGTATGAGAATAGATAGGTTTCCTCTTTGTTGTTTATTTGGATCCAGGTTCTGGTTACTAGTCCGTTCTTCGTTATTCTCTTTTTGGAAGCTGCCTAAGTACCCTATTTGAATCAGCCTTTCTATCTCATTTTTCTAATGTGTGCAGTTGTTTGTGTGGTGGCCATTTTCTCTACGAAAGCAACAGTATGCTCCACCCAGATTATTCCCTGTCTTTTTTCCTTCATTTTGTACATTATAAGTAAGCTCGGTCCTGGTCATTTCATATGCTACCCAGGGATATTAGTGAGGAGAACTTTTGTTGTGAAGTTGAGCTCCTCCTATCCTTTTATAGGTGGATAATATCCATCTGCCCCTTTTTCTTGTCATAACTTAAAGTAGAAGTTCTTTGAGATTGTACTGCAGATCCAGCCACTTCTATCCTAATATAGACACTTGCCCTTTCATAGAAAGCCTTAATGCTATGGCATGATTTTTTGATGTTTTTGTCCCGCATAGCAGTACCTCTTCTGATCCTGGTTTGAGCCGCCATTTGTAGTGCTTCTTCACCAGTCACCCCGATCTGGAGTGCCTTATGTTTGAAATGTTTAATGAAGATATGAAAGCTTTGAATCTTGCCTTGATTTACACATGACATGATATTTACATCTTGGGAAGCTTCTCTTCCCGAATTGAATTGCCTTAGAAAATTTATGGATAGCTATCTCTAGGAGCGGACCTCTTCTTGCTGTACCTCCTGAACCATCTGTTGGCTGCATCGGCTAGATAAACTAGAAAAAGTTTCCAGTTACCATCCTCCTTAATTTCAAAATATCCATATAATACTCGAAGTTGTAGAAGTGGTTGTCAGTATTGGTGATTCAATCAAATTTGTCAATCAATGGGGCTTTAAAGTTATCGGGGAAATATGCTTCTGTGATGATCTCACTAAATGGTAAAGTACCCTCTTCCCTTACTTTTTTCCAGGTGCTTTGCTAATATAACCTTGCTAACCTCTCAACATGAGTTTTCAGCTGCGGATCTCATTTTCCTTGTAAGATGAATAGCCCTTCAAAAGTGAACTGACATCATCATCGTTTAAAGCAGACTGAGCCTACTTTCTTTATGGTAGAGGGTTAATGTTAGTTAGTTTTGATTTGATTTGGGGGTTAACCTGATTTTTTTTTTGTGTTTAGGTTTTTAGGCTAGCTTCATAGTTCTCATTCCTAAGAGTGCTATTATCACCCATGCGCTGCATAATTGGTGTAATTGGTAAGTGAAGGCGATGAGCTATGATTGTTGAGGAGAGGCTGGTTTAATGGCAGCATGTTGGGCCATAAAATTTTTTAACCCCGCCATATGTTGGTTCTTTTGGTTAGTGAATTCCTAGAAGGCGGCCAAAGTGGGATCCGAGGGAAGCCTTATTGAAGCTTCTGCCTCAGTTAGGGCTTTTCAGGTTATGAGCGGCTTCTTCCAGATTTTCAAGGCCAAGTGTAATTGTTCTTGTGAGGAGGGTGGTAGAATCCATAGGATTCATGATTTCATTGTGGTATTTAAAGAAAACGTGGGTAAAATTTGCTAGCGAGAGGAAAAGGCTCTCCTTCAAGCATAAAAAATATTGGTGTGATTTCCGTCTAACAAACACCCAAGTAATTTTTATGAAGTAATCATGATGCTGAATGCTTTCTTGTATGAATCAACAAAATTAAGTGATATTAACTTTGCCTTAAAAAGGAGTAATTATGTTGTTATTCTTGCACACAATATTGTAAAGAGAAAAATGTTGAGAAAAAGTTAATTAGTTATCTAAGGATTCGAGTTGACAGATAATAATAAAGCAGCAAAATGTAGTTTTGGAAATTGTAAATGGACATAGAGATTTACATGGTTCTGATGTTAACAAAAGATAAGTCCACGAATTTTTTTCACTTTCTACCTTTTATATTCTTAGTACAAATAATAAATTGTAGAGAGTATAGAGTTTTTCATTTTCTATGCCCTAAAAGAGTAAAGTCAAAAGACCTCTCCCTGCTACAATACTTTTTCTATTTATAGTGCGAAGGTGCATGCGGATCATTGATCATCATTCACCCGCTCTTCTAATTTCCACCCTTGGATCTTGTCCCGTGCTATCCGTCCATCTTGTTTATTTGATGTGTATAGATTGTTGACATATCTTTGGTGGGAAATCGTAATTTGAGCGATTGAATTTTTGAATTTAGTAGGGAAACCCAAAATTGTAATGGGAGTGCTTGGAATTGAGATGGGAAATCTTATGTTTTGAATTACTTGCATGTTCCTGGTTCTACACACTGCCAAGCCTTTTTTGTACTTCTTTAGATGAATGGTGTTGCAATGAGGTGATGCTTATACTATCAAGGAGGGCTTATAATTTTATTGGTTCTATAGGACTCCACCTTAAATTCCAAGTGTTGGGATGTGCCTTAGAACTAAATCGACATTTCTAAAGGTATACCGTATTGTCTATTTTTACAAAGCTGACATGCCATGAAGTGAGGATAGTTGAGTTGGGCTACGCTGCATGATACAAGAGATTGAGTTGCCTTCCTCTAGTGGTGGATTCCCTACGTGATCCTATTCTGATTTTCTCTTAGTCATAAGAAGACTACATCCACTCATTTATCTTTGGGGCTAATCTAATGATCTTGATGTTGAAATTAGGCCTCCTTGGTTTTTGCGGTGCAAAGATTTGTTCCTCGTCAAGGGTAGTCTTTTCCTTTTCCCTATTCCCCAAGCTTTTAGCTTTGGGGTCATATTTTTGTATTGATATAAAATTGCGGTATTATTTTGTTATATCAAGATGGCAGTGCCTCCCTATTTTCTTCTGATGCTAAATTGCGATGTCGACCTGCCACTTGTAGTTTTTTTCACAATTACGATGCATCAACATTAGCACATAAATGCTTAAGTGGATGTCCTGCTGTTTTACATTACCATGTCAGGCTTCATGTCGTTTGGGTGTTTCTTGCTTCGAGTACATTATTGTAGCGAAAAATTCATATTTAATTGGGAACACAACTATGTTTCAGTCTTTGGGGCCTCAACGCTGTATCGCTGGAGTTATGCCATCGCTCACTTTTCATAGCTTGACTTACACTTTAGATGCAATTTCTGTGGCTCATCGCAGCTTTAGATTTCTTTTGCGATGTACCATCTAGACTTAGCCTTTACTTCTTCACTTCCTCATATTCCTGTTTGTGAAGGCAATTTTCCCGTCTCAGTATTTGTATTGAGCTTTATTTGATAGCGTTTGGGGAATATGTGTAGCAAACATGACCCAAAAATCTCACTTGTCTCCTTCAGAAATGACACTTTGAAAACATCGCCTTAAATCCGTACTCCCTCAATACCTCAAGCACAATCCTTAAATGTATCTTGTGTTCCTCTTCTGTCCTTGAGTATACTAGAATATCATCAACGAATATAAGCACAAACTTATTTAACTGACTTTTGAAGACACGGTTCATAAGATCAACAAAGTATGCCGATACGTTGGTCAACTCGAATGGCCTAACCAACCACTCACATAATCTAGATGGCACACAAAACATTATAATCGACATACTCTCCTTCACTACCCTCTATTTATAAAATCCCATCAAAAGATCTAACTGAGAGAAGAACTTTACACCATGAAACCGATCAAATAGCTTATGATAATCAACATACAACCACAAGAAGCCATCCGCCTTAATGGCGAATACAATTGGTACGCCCCCACTCAATATACTCCTACTAATGAACATTCACCTTAACAGATCATTCACTTGGACCTCTAACTTGTACCGCTGTCTGGCTTCCATATGCCTCAAAGGCATATGTAACGCCCCACCCCGAGACCTTCTTTAGTAAAGAGAATTAACAAGTAATTCCGTTACTAAAGCAGAGAATAGGGCTGGTTAAGGGCGGCCATCTATAATTTTGTCTTAAACATCTACTGAATACGTCGATAAATGCAATATAAATTTTTTTCTTCTACTCAAGTGGATCGACATACCCAGTAAATGCTTAATCCAAGACTATAGGTAGTTCACGGATCTATCAAAAAAAATACAATAACTAAATGTAAAGTACATCACAGAACAGTAATCAACATCACATATACACATATACACTGATACATGTTTAGTACAATACAATATGAATACAATAAAGATGGTTCACTACCATACCATATACATTGAATCAAATATAAATACATCAGAGTATGCGGAAGAACCGAAATTGCTCAAGAGAAAGGAGAGCTGATATCCAGCATCAACTTCAAGGTAAGTCCAATACATGATACCCGAAACAACTCAGTCTGACCCGAGTATAAATACACGGGTCAGTCACGAATCAGTCAATATCAGTAATATGAAGCTGAATAGACACAAAGATACTTCTCTCGAAAGAGAAGAATGAATCGATAAAATTATAAGCTCAACATTTAAGTAACAAACACTACTTAAGTGAACAAATACCTCAAAGCAGGTAACGCAAACTCAATACTCAAATCAAACACAAGTGCCTCATATTATCGGTGACATCCCAAAATGACTGCATGGTTTCCATGAACCATAAAACCTCAAAAGGAGAACTATCAATACAACTCTCGTCGAAATGGCAAACATAAAATATTCTCAAATAGGATGATCCAAAATTCAACTATAGATGAATCTCCAAATTCAATTATACCTCATCTTATCGTTATACATTATATAAACCTCAATCTCAACTCGCCAAAATGGCAAAACCAGAATATCTTATAAAATCTTGAAATTATCAAAACTCATTACTCAAGGAACTCGATAAGAGTTCAAAACATCATAATTGAAATCACCATATATATAACATCTCATATAGCACTAGGCTATCGATGTAATAAGACATCTTAAAAAGGTGAAATCAGAATAAAACAGAAACTCAGAAAATTTGGATTGGCCAAATCCCCAATTATAATGCCGAAGCAATGCTGCACATGCTAAACTCAGATGGCCGAAGCCTTAGACAAGGTCGCTAACACCTCCCAAAGCAGTTCGTCCTCATGACAAGGTCGCTGACACCTCTTCAAGCCGTTTTGTCACTCCTAACGAGGTAGCTAACACCTCCCAAAGCAGTTCGTCATCATGACAAGGCCGTTGACACCTCTTCAAGCCATTTGTCAACCCTAACAAGGTCGCTAACACCTCCCAAAGCAGTTCTGTTAGGTAAACATCGTGAGTGTGTCACAAACTCACGGATAGGAACCCGAAAAGTGTTAACATGTGTCCCATACCACACATTTGCACTTAGCGGTTTACTAGCCGTTAGCCGATGCCACACTAGAAACATCATAAAACCCAGAAATTTATATCTCGCCTAGTCTCATTGATGAGTGACAAAGAGCCACCATACTTGTCTCATCTCATCGACAAGCATTAAATGGCATCGTAACTTGTCTCATCTCATCGACAAGTGAAAACATCATGATGGTTTCTCATAAACCATAAATCTCAAAATATGAAATCATAAACTCAAGACTTGCCTTATATCATTGGCAAGTAAATAAAACATCGTGATGGATCTCATCGACCATACTCCTATATAGGAGATCTCAAACCATTGTGTTTGCCAAATATTGGCCATCTTAAATAAATCCAATAAATAGGAATTATAAAAATCAAAATATGCCATAAAACGGAAAAACATCTCAGAATCATTAATCTCAAATCGCTTCGATCGTACAAGTCCGGAATTAACCGAAATAATAAACGCACATGTCCCATACAACGCGTTTTACTAAATCGTTTAACTCTCTTTCTCATACGTTCGAATAGTGCAAAAGTGTGTGTTATATATTTAAAATAGTTTACTAGAGAAAACAATCTTTTAAAACTATTTCTCAAAAAGATTAATAAAACCAATATTTGAAATTCCTTTATTATAGGAATTAAATAGATTTTATATTAGAAGAATAATTTTGAAATACTATATAATAATAATTTGAAATTTTCATTTATTTCAAAAATCACTTCAAAATGGTTTAGTGAAAACGGTGCTCGAAAATAATGAAAAACAAGAAAGATAACTCAAGACCAATAACTTGAGTTCAATACGAATTCAATTCAAATTTAACCCAAAATCAATTCAAATTTTATTTAAATTTGAATTTTAAAATTCTTCCAATATAGCTAGCCTATTAATAGGCATTACATCTTTCAAAACATCTCAAAAACAATCATCAAAATCAAATAAAAGTGAGAGCAAAAATAAGCTAAAACACTCCTCAAGTCAACAATTGTTATCGTTGTCGTTTTGCTCTCGTACCAGCAACAAACAACCACAATTTTGACCAAACAAACATCAAAATTTTAGAAAACATAAAACATGAAACTTTTATTACAAAGTTTAAGCTTTTCGAAACATCTAAGATTACCAAATTTGATTAAGAGACAAAGAAGTTATGGCAAATCTTGTTTCAGTTTGAACTGCATGGCAAATATTTCTTTTGCTCTCAGATTAGCAGTAGAAAAGTTCAATTTTGACATGAAAGCACTCAAATTGCAGGAAACTCAACAAATGAAAGTTATAGTATATGATTTGTTCTTTCAAGAACCTCAAGAATTGTCAAAATCCGATCAATAAGGAGAAAGTTATGTCTAATTTTGTTTCAGCTTCAAGCAAAGAGGAAATATAGACTTTGCTCTCGGGTTAGCAGTAGAAAAATCAAATTTTTACATAGTTCGCCTCAAAATTATAGAAAACATAAAACATAAAAGTTGTAGTATAGGATTTAAGCTTTTCGGAACATCCAAAATTATCAAAATCCGATCAAAAACGAGAAAGTTATATCTAATTTTATTTTAGCTTGAAACACAAAGCAAATATAGATTTTGCTCTCGGGTTAGCAGTAGAAAAATCAAATTTTAACATAGCTAACTGCAAAATTACAGAAAACATAAAACGTTAAAGTTGCAATATAGGATTTATGCTTTACGCAACATTCAAAATTATCAAAATCCGATCAAATATGAAAATGATATGGCCCAAATAATTCCGTGTTTCAAAGTTGAAATTAAAAACACAAGACAGAGAGGTTACTAGCTCTTCAAACACATATTACGATTAAAAAATTTTGATTTACAGAAAATGATAAACATAAATGTTGTTCCTTATAAATATACCTTCCAACTGAAAAAAGTCACACTCAATTCCGATTTATCATTCAAAAGTTATGGTGATTTTAAGATCAGATTTCAACAAACGAAATTGCACAGGGCAGAGCTGTGTACATCAGATTCAAACTAATTTCCGTCCCTAAAAACAACAGAATCTCAGAAAGTAATTAAAAAAGAAGATGTAGCTAACAGAATTTTCTTTCAACTGCAAAAAGATTGAGCTAATTTGGTGCACTAAGATATTGCTGTTTTACTGCAACTATTTTTCACAAATAATTTTCAGCAAACCACAATAAACTTGAAAGCAATTCAATCAACATCCCATCCAATTAATTCAAATAGAAACTAAAAATTATTCATGTAGATTTAAGCTAGTGGTGTGAGTGATTAACTCACCTTACTGCCACAGATGATTAAGCAACGATTTAGAGCCAAAAGATTGTAATTTCTCTCAAGTACAGACCAAAGAAACCTGTAGAAACTAGTAATAGATGCATGCAAACAAAGAGAGAGGCAAATCAACAAATTTTCATTGTAAAAATAGATTTTGATAGGAAGATTGGTTTTAGATTAAAGATTACCCGAGTTTAGCTCTAGAATTGACATTTAAAGCACCAATTTTCATTTCATTTGACAAATTTAAGCATAGATTGAAAGGGGAAGAAAGGGTTTCAGCCATTAACAAGCTTTTGGAATTTTTTGAGGAAGAAAAGAGAAAATGTACGTACTGTTAATTTTTCTTTCTCATTGCTCATTTCTACTAACAAGCTAATGATAGTGGATATGGGCTTTTGCCCAACTTAATAAAACAAATTAGCTTTTCTTTATAGTTTAGCCACTAATTACATTTACAAAGCATACTTACAATTTCAATCATAAATTTAAACTTCATTCCATACCTAAAAATTACAAAAAATTATATTCATGCTAATAAAGTGTTTTATACTCAAAATAAAAGATTATTTTTATTATTAAAACATTTTGTTAACATATTTCTGTATAACTAAAATAAACAACAAATTTACATTTTTAATTACAAATCTCATTGTAATTAACATTATAAATTACACAAAAATCACATTTTTGTGTAATAAATTCTTTTAACCCACTACGAATATAATTTTTCACTTCAGTTATATTTTTAAACTCAATTCCATCATTATTTTAAATATATCTCATTTTAAATTTAATTACTTCTTTTAAAAATCATTAGAAGAACTAAATAGCAATAATTTACAAAATTATTGCATTAACTCTAAGTAAAACACATTTCCTCAATCTTTTAAATCAAACCATCTTAATAAAGTTTACAAAACTTTATTTCCTCATTTTATTCTGAAATATATTGTTTATTCCCAATAAAAAATTAAATTCTTCATTTATTATTAATTCCTACTGTTAAATTATAACCTCCGTTATAATTAAACATTCTCAGGTAATCACTAAAACCAAGGTTGTTACAGACTCCCCCCTTTACAAAAATTGCGTCCCTGCAATTTTCTAAAGAAAAGAGCCGTAAACAACACAAAAATTCAATCGACCAAGGATAAAAGACAAGCTCGAAACTCAAACCATTCATATTCTCACTAAGAATGGTAGAAAGAAACAAGGAAAAACTCACTTGGTTAATTCAATGGCCCATCATATGCTAATATAGTGATTAGCAAACCATCGAATTTTCCAAGCAACTCGAAAGAATTTCGAAGATATCCCGTCTTCGAAACAAACTCAATAAGATGCTCAACAATTAATCAATCGAAAATGATTGATTTCACAAAACTCTACGAATAGAGTCGGGATCAAACTCACTTAAACCCGAACACTAAGCAATAAAGAAGAACATCAATAAGATTTTCCGCATAAATATACGGAAAGAACATCCTCACAACAGGGTAGACACAATAGACAAGATAGATAATCACAAGATGGCTTCTCATAAGGCCACCAAACTCAAATGACCGTGAAAAATGCACGTCGTTGCTATTAATTCAAGGATAGAATATACTCAAGAAACAAGGATATAAGCTCAAATTACTTTTCAATCCAAGATATTTAGAATTTTTAAATCTCAAAATCTTTAAATTTTAAAACTCAATTTTCAACATTTGAAAATTTTCAACTCTTTACTATATTACTTAGTACGTAATTTAAAAACTAAAATTAAAAGTCCAAATTTCTTCTCTTACTTCAAAATTAATTTCCAAAGAAATTTGTAAATCGATAATAATATTCCTCAAAATAAATTAAGTGTTTAAATTCTCTTTACACTTTTTATTAAACCACTTAAATAGTTTTAAAAAAAATCTTCAAATTCTCTTATAACTCTTCTCTTAAAACATCCAATGTATATAACATAGATTCTAAAATCTCAAAATATACTCTCAATAAAGTATAGCTCAAGAATATTCTCACTTACCCTCATCTTTATAATTTAAAAATAAATAAATGGCATTGCCTCTCCATTGAGTCTCTAATAAATAAATATACCCGTTGGCTGCAGAGTTGACCGAACGATCAAAACTGCCTCGCCTCTTTATTACTCATCTCTAAAATCAATGGCTACAATTACCATTCAAAAATAAATTTACTATTTAATCTCAAAACATTACTTTCAAAATCTCAATTCTTAAAACACAAATCATCGTGTCTGATTGCCTCATCATAGCATTTAGGAGATTCCTATCGATAATGTTGATCAAGCGTATCGACCAGAACTCTTAACTACTCGATGGATAACCCAATACTCTCAAATTATTACTATGAAAGAATACTACTCATATAAATATATTCTCAAAACATTCTTTGATTTTTAAAATATCTCAAACCTCCAATTTCTCTTTTTAAAACTCATGTATATAGCTTCAAAAACTCAAACCAAAGAACATTAAGAGAATGCATCGAGATATCCTAGAATACGCCATTCACAAAATCAACAGAAGGAGATAGAGTGTTCGTCAACTCCTACAAGACGACGAGCCACTCTCGGAAATCATCAAGACAAAAGATAAGCAAGATATTCTTCTCGAAGGAGAAGAAGCACACAAACAACAAATCATTACTTCAAACAATGTAATGCTACAAAGGATAACACCGATTGAGTATTCGAAAAGGATAACTCAAAGAAACTGAATGATAAACTCAATCAAACTCAAAAAATCTTGAAAATCACCTCATTCCTTAGTGGATGTCCTAGTGGAAGGATAGCCGAAGGCTAAAAGCCTGGAATTAGGTTACCTCAACACTCGATTGTCCGATTGGATGTCAAATCCAAACAGACTCACAAAACTCAACAAAGTCACCTTGACTGGAATTCGAGATATATCATCAACATCTCGATACTCAAGAGTGAATACAAAAACTTTGGAATCATTATTAACATTCCAAAGTGATAGAAATAATAAAAGAGTCAAAATAGGAAACCTAAATGTACAATAGGATCCTATAGAACAAAGGATTGGACTTAATATCAAATAAGTCAATCCTTCTCAAATCAAATTCATCTCAAGATTGTGAGTAACAAACAAATACTCACAAAAGCATCATCAAATAGAAATCTCAGAATGCCCAAAACGAGCCAATCGTTGTGGATCCCCTCAATACGATTCACAACTCTCAAAGGAACACAACAAGAATACTCTAAGGAATCAATAAGCTTCATCGATACGAACTCACTCGCATCGAAAAAAATAAGAATAGAATAATCCTAAATGAAATCATTCATAAGATAAGATAACATCAAACTCAATTACGGAATACTACGGAATAAAATATATATTCCTAGACATATTCCATCTCAACATAACCTAATACTCAAAAAATAATCAAAGCACGATTCGAAAACAAGCTCGAATAAAGGACAATGATTCACTCGTATTGTACTTCGACCAATCGTGATATACATACTATTCTATGTTTATTCTACTTTGTTCTGACCACAGCTCTGATACCATGCTGTAACGCCCCACCCCGAGACACACCTTAGTAAAGAGAATTAACAAGTAATTCCGTCTATTAAAGCGGAGAATAGGGTTGGTTAAGGGCGGCTATCTATAATTTTGTCTTAAACGTCTACTGAATACATCGATAAATGCAATATAAATTTTTTTTCTTCTACTCAAGTGGATCGACATACCCAGTAAATGCTTAATCCAAGACTATAGGTAGTTAATGGATCTATCAGAACAAAATACAATAACTAAATGTAAAGTACATCACAGAAAAGTAATCAACATCATATATATACATATACACTGATACATGTTTAGTACAATACAATATGAATACAATAAAGATGGTTCACTACCATACCATATACATTGAATCAAATATAAATACATCAGAGTATTCGGAAGAACCGAAATTGCTCAAGAGAAAGGAGAGCTGATATCCAGCATCAACTTCAAGCTAAGTCCAATACAAGATACTTGAAACAACTCGGTCTGACCCGAGTATAAATACACGGGTCAGTCTAGCTACACGAATCAGTCAATATCGGTAATATGAAGCTGAATAGACACGAAGATACTTCTTCTCGAAAGAGAAGAATGAAACGATAAAATTATAAGCTTAACATTTAAGTAACAAACGCTACTTAAGTGAACAAATACCTCGAAGGAGGTAACTCAAACTCAATACTCAAATCAAACACAGGTGCCTCATATTATCGGTGACATCCCAAAATGTATGCATGGTTTCCATGAACCATAAACCCTCAAAAGGAGAAGTATCAACACAACTCTCGTCGAAATGGCAAACATAAAACATTCTCAAATAGGATTATCCAAAATTCAACTATAGATGAATCTCCAAATTCAATTATACCTCATCTCATCGGGATAAATGTATATAAACCAAATCTCAACTCGCCAAAATGGCAAAACCAGAATATCTTATAAAATCTTGAAATTATCAAAACTCATAACTCAAGGAACTCGATAAGAGTTCAAATCATCATAATTGAAATCACCATATATACAATATCTCATATAGCACTAGGCTATCGATGTAATAAGACATCTTAAAGGTGAAATCACAATAAAAAAGAAACTCAGAAAATTCGGATTGGCCAAATCCCCGATTATAATGCCGAAGCAATGCTGCACATGCTAACTCTAATGGCCGAAGCCTTAGATAAGGTCGCTAACACCTCCCAAAGCAGTTCGTCCTCATGACAAGGTCGCTGACACCTCTTCAAGCCGTTTTGTCAGCCCTAACAAGGTCGCTAACACCTCCCAAAGCAGTTCGTCCTCATGACAAGGTCGCTGACACCTCTTCAAGCCGATTTGCAGCCCTAACAAGGTCGCTAACACGTCGCAAAGCAGTTCGTCCTTATGACAAGGTCGCTGACACCTCTTTAAGCCGTTTTGTCAGCCCTAACAAGGTCGCTAACACCTCCCAAAGCAGTTCTGTTAGGTAAACATTGTGAATGTGTCACAAACTCACGGATAGGAACCCGAAAAGTGTTAACATGTGTCCCATACCACACATTCTCACTTAGCGGTTTACTAGCCATTTGCCGATGCCACACTAGAAACATCATAAAACTCAGAAATTTATATCTCGCCTAGTCTCATTGACGAGTGACAAAGAGCTACCATACTTGTCTCATCTCATCAACAAGCATTAAGTGGCATCGTAACTTGTCTCATCTCATCGACAAGTGAAAACATCATGATGGTTTCTCATAAACCATAAATCTCAAAATATGAAATCATAAACTCAAGACTTGCCTTATATCATTGGCAAGTAAATAAAACATCGTGATGGATCTCGTCGACCATACTCCTATATAGGAGATCTCAAACCATAGCGTTTGCCAAATATTGGCCATCTTAAATAATTCCAATAAATAGGAATTATAAAAATCAAAATATGCCATAAAACGGCAAAACGTCTTAGAATCATTAATCTCAAATAGCTTCGATCGTACAAGTCCGGAATTAACCGAAATAGTTAACGCATATGTCCCATACCACGCGTTTTACTAAATCGTTTAACTCTCTTTCTCATACGTTCGAATAGTGCAAAAGTGTGTGCTATATATTTAAAATAGTTTACTAGAGAAAACAAGCTTTTAAAACTATTTCTCGAAAAGATTAACAAAACCAATCTTTGAAATTCCTTTATTATAGGAATTAAATAGATTTTATATTAGAAGAATAATTTTAAAATACTATATAATAATAATTTGAAATTTTCATTTATTTCAAAAATCGCTTCAAAATGGTTTAGTGAAAACCGTGCTCGAAAACAATGAAAAACAAGAAAGATAACTCAAGACCAATAACTTGAGTTCAATACGAATTCAATTCAAATTTAACCTAAAATTAATTCGAATTCTATTTAAATTTGAACTTTAAAATTCTTCCAATATAGCTAGCCTATTAATAGGCATTATAGCTTTCAATACATCTTAAAAACGATCATCAAAATCAAATAAAAGTGAGAGCAAAAATAAGCTAAAACACTCCTCAAGTCAATAATTGTTATTGTTGTCGTTTTGCTCTCGTACCGGCAACAAACAACCACAGTTTTGACCAAACAAACATCAAAATTTTAGAAAACATAAAACATGAAACTTTTAGTACAAAGTTTAAGCTTTCCGAAACATTTAAGACTACCAAATTTGATTAAGAGACAAAGAAGTTATGGCAAATTTTTTTTCAGTTTGAACTATAGGGCAAATATTGCTTTTGTTCTCAAATTAGCAGTAGAAAAGTTCAATTTTGACATAGAAGCACTCAAATTGCAGAAAACTCAAGAAATGAAAGTTATAGCATATGATTTGTTCTTTCCAGAACATTCAGAATTATCAAAATCTGATCAATAATGAGAAAGTTATGTCTAATTTTGTTTCAGCTTCAAGCACAAAGGAAATATAGACTTTGCTCTCGGGTTAGCAGTAGAAAAATCAAATTTTGATATAGCTAACCTCAAAATTACAGAAAACATAAAACATAATAGTTGTAGTATTGGATTTATGCTTCCCGAAACATCCAAAATTATCAAAATACGATCAAAAACGAGAAAGTTATATCTAATTTTGTTTCAGCTTCAAGCACAGAGCAAATATAGATTTTGCTCTCGGGTTAGCAGTAGAAAAATCAGATTTTGACATAGCTAACTTCAAAATTACATAAAACATAAAACGTGAAAGTTGTAATATAGGATTTATTCTTTTCGAAACATCCAAAATTATCAAAATCGGATTAAAATGAAAATGATATGGCCAAAATAATTCTGTGTTTCAAAGTTGAAATTAAAAACACAGGACAGAGAGGTTACTAGCTCTTCAAACACATATTACGATTATAAAAATTTTGATTTACAGAAAATGATAAACATAAATGTTGTTCCTTATAAATATACCTTTCGGATGAAAAAAGTCTCACTAAATTCCGATTTATCATTCAAAAGTTATGGCAATTTTAAGATCAGATTTCAATAAACGAAATTGCACAGGGCAGAGCTGTGTACATCAGATTCAAACTAATTTCCGTCCCTATAAACAACAGAATCTAATAAAGTAATTAAAAGAGAAGTTGTAGCTAATAGAATTTTCTTTCAACTGCAAAAATATTGAGCTAATTTGGGTAAATTTGGACTAAGATATTGCTGTTTTACTGCAGCAATTTTTCACAAATAATTTTCAGCAAACCACAATAAACTTGAAGCAATTCAATCAACATCCCATCCAAATAATTCAAATAGAAACTAAAAATTATTCATGTAGATTTAAGCTAGAGGTGTGAGTGATTAACTCACCTTGCTGCCACAGATGATTAAGCAACGTTTTAGAGCCAAAAGATTGTAATTTCTCTCAAGTATAGACCAAAGAAACCTGTAGAAACTAATAATAGATGCATGCAAACAAAGAGAGAGGCAAATCAACAAATTTTCACTGTAAAAATAGATTTTGATAGGAAGATTGGTTTTAGATTGAAGATTACCTGAGTTTAGCTCTAGAATTGACATTTAAAATCACCAATTTTAATTTCATTTGACAAATTTAAGCATAGATTGAAAGGGGAACAAAGGGTTTCAGCCATTAACAAGTTTCTGGAATTTTTTTTAGGAAGAAAAGAGAAAATGTACGTACTGTTAATTTTTCTTTCTCATTACGCATTTCTACTAACACGCGAATGATAGTGGATATGGGCTTTAGCCCAACTTAATAAAATAAATTAGCTTTTCTTTATAATTTAGCCACTAATTACATTTACAAAGCATACTTACAACTTCAATCATAAATTTAAACTTCATTCCATACCTAAAAATTTCAAAAATTTATAATCATGTTAATAAAATGTTTTACACTCAAAATAAAAGACTATATTTATTATTAAAACATTCTGTTAACATATTTCTCTATAACTAAAATAAACAACAAATTTACATTTTAATTACAAATCTCATTGTAATTAACATTATAAATTACACAAAAATCACATTTTTGTGTAATAAAATTTTATAACCCATTAAAAATATAATTTTTCACTTAAATTATATTTTTAAACTCAATTCCATCATTATTTTAAATATATCTCATTTTAAAATTTAATTACTTCTTTTAAAAATCATTAAATGAAGTAAATAGCAATAATTTACAAAATTATTGCATTAACTCTAAGTAAAACACATTTCCTCGATCTTTTAAATCAAACCATCTTAATAAAGTTTTAAAAACTTTATTTCCTCATTTTATTCTCAAATATATTGTTTATTCCCAATAAACAATTAAATTCTTCATTTATTATTAATTCCTACTGTTAAATTATAACCCCCGTTATAATTAAATATTCTCAGGTAATCACTAAAACCAGGGTTGTTACAGCATAACTATCTGTCTGGAACCCATTGCCAATCTATGCGGAACTCAATCTCTTGGTGTGGTGGAAATCTTGTCACCTCCTCGATTACATCCAGATACTCTCTA
Organism: Allium cepa; assembly: GCA_030765085.1. NCBI lineage: Eukaryota > Viridiplantae > Streptophyta > Magnoliopsida > Asparagales > Amaryllidaceae > Allium > Allium cepa. Next base: position 368,466,559 of record CM060934.1, on the reverse strand, counting down.
ACGATAGGCACAAATGACAACCCACCCTATGGAATCTCTAGCGAATATAGAAAGCTAACCGTAACCTCATCCTCCTGTAGGAAGCTAATCTCTACCTTTTACACATCTTCATCCCAATTGTCAACAATAGCTTCTAGCAGTCCACTATTATCACTTACTGACGCAGCGGATTAATCAAACAAAACTTCAATCGATGAAATGTAGCAATCGGTGAGTTTAAGATACCAAAATGCCCAAGTTCGTTGATCCAAAGATACCGAACTCTAGCTATCTCAAACACGTTGATAGCGCACTATACCGTGTTCAAAGATCTACGATTCTTCGCACGTTGATCTAGCGCACTAGATTCCGTGAATCGGCTTCTTCGATCGTTGAATCGAGCGCACTCGATTAACCGAAAGAGGAGATAGGAGATCACACTCAACTACCAATTGTATGAAAGCACAAAGCTAACAAAAGGAAATTTTATTCAATATTCAACAACCCAAAATGTACAACACATGCGCTATTTATAGCTTTCACAACTCAACACACACAAACCCTCACCTGACTCTTAGGTCGGCGACGACTTACGACCTAACTTAGGTCGTGGCCGACTCAACACAAGGCAGCTCAACTCCAGAACGACTCAACCCTGGCCGACTTAACAAGCACGACCTACATACATCATCATATGACCTTAAGATGACTCACCATAGGTCGTATGCGACCCAACATTTCATATACATGACCGACTCAACATTACCCCTAGGTCGGTAACGACCTAAAATACAACACTCACAACCCATAGGTCGGTAACGACCTAAAATACAACACGATCCAACTACATACCGACTTAAAAACTCACGACATACGACTTACAACATACAACAGTACACGACTCATCACAACAAACGACTCAACACGACCGACTCAAGCGCATGCTGCCTCATCTCCTTGCCACCTTAACTCCCTCCGACTCAAAGCCTTCACTTGCTGGGTTTTTCTTTGCTTCGCGTTAAGTCGTTGACGACTTATACGTTGAGTCGTAGACGACTCAAGTTCCCTCAATACTGAACGACTCATAGTTAGACCCGGCAACTTGTTCCCCATTGCTTTAATAAGTCGCAAACGACTTATGGATAGACCGATGAGTCGTGGACGACTCATCAAGTACGAACTCCTCCAAGCTTCGTTAAATCGGCACCGACTCATGCTTCCACTATCCCGTGACCGACTCATCAAGCATGCACGTCTTAAGCTCGTGTACGACTTACGACTTAAATCCGAAGCTCCTTGACTCGTGCACGACTTAATATGGTCTAACTTCTGAATTCCTATATGCCTTGCTGCATCATCCTCCCCTGGTTGAGAAAAATTCGACCTCGAATTTGTAAATTCTTCCTCAACAATCTCACCCCCATGATATGGAATTAAATGCTTGACGTTAAAAACATCAGAAGTATAAACATCATCTGGTAACTTTAATCGATAAGCATTCTCATTGATTTTCTTTAAAATTTCAACTGGACCAATTTTTCGCGCCTTCAACTTGTTATAAGCACCCACCGGAAAATGATCCTTTGTCAATACGGCATAAACCAAATCACCTTCCTTAAATTCAACATTTCGACGTTTCAAATCTGCAGACTTCTTATACTTCTCATTCGATTTCTCCAATCGTTCCTGAACGACTTTATGACATTCAGTCAGCTCATCAACAAAATCAGCAGCTCGTTTAACTGTTCCCCTCGACTGTGGTACTACTGCCAAATCCAACGGTCCCCTGGGTAAATTTGAATAAACAATCTGAAACGGACTGAATCCCGTGCTACGATTCACTGCATGATTATGTGCAAATTCAGCTTGGCATAACTTCATGTCCCAACTTTTCAAATTATCCTGTACAAGACAACGCAACAAATTTCCCAATGACCTGTTAACAACTTCTGTCTGCCCATCAGTTTGCGGATGATAAGCACTACTAAATTTCAGTTTCGTTCCCACCATCTTCCACAAACTCAGCCAAAAGTGACTCAGAAAACGAGTATCTCTATCAGAAACAATAGATTCTGGTAAACCATGAAGTCGATAAATCTCCTTGAAAAATAACTGTGCTACTCGAACTGCATCTGCTGTCTTCTTGCAAGCGACAAAATGTGCCATCTTTGAAAACCTGTCCACCACAACAAATATCGAATCATTTCCCCTTTGAGTTCTCGGCAAACCCAAGACGAAATCCATGCTAATATCAACCCATGGCTTAGATGGTTCTGGTAATGGCATATACAACCCTGCATTCGTTGCTGTTCCTTTTGAAACTTGGCAAATATGACATCGCTCCACAAATCTTTCAACCTCTTTTCTCATCGATGGCCAAAAGTAAGATTGTGAAATCAACTGTAAAGTACGATCACGGCCCACATGTCCTTCCTCATGTAACTCCTTGATAATTTTCAATCTCAGGCTACAGTCCGGTATACATAAACGATTTCGTTTAAACAGAAAACCATCAACCATCATAAATTCATCGGTACTTCCATCCTTCACTTTCTCAACATATTTCACAAAGTAAGGATCTCCTTCAATCATTTCTGGCAGTAATTCAAACCCTGTCACTTCAATCTTCATTGTCGTAAGTAAATGACTCCTCCTACTTAAAGCATCAGCTACTCGATTCGTCACCCCTGATTTGTGTTTAACGACAAAAGTAAACTGCTGCAGATAAGCAATCCATGATGCATGTCTCGCAGAAATCTTATCTTGCCCCTGTAAATGTTTCAAAGCTTCATGATCAGTGTAAAGAACAAATTCCTTCTGAAATAGATAATGTCTCCAATGCTTAACAGCTTGCACAACAGCATAGAATTCAACGTCATATGTACTGTATCTCATCTTTGCCCCTGACAATTTTTCGCTGAAATAAGCAACTGGCTTCCCATTCTGACTCAGAACTCCTCCAATACCAACCTTCGAAGCATCAGTATGCAATTCAAACAATAACTGAAAATTAGGTAGAACAAGAATTGGTGCAGACGTCAACAATTCCTTGATTCTCTCAAAGGCAACTCCCGCTTCCTTTGACCATATAAACTGTTTCCCCTTCATGCAATCAGTCACTGGAGCCATCACGCTACTGAAGTGTGGAATGAATCTTCGGTAGAATGACGCTAGCCCATGAAAACTTCTCACTTCCGTAATTGACTTTGGCTGTGGCCAATTCCTGACTGCTTCAACTTTACTCTGGTCAACTTGAATACCTTTCCCTGAAACAACATAACCTAGGAATAAAACACTAGGCGTCATAAACACACATTTCTTTGTAGCAGCATAAAATTGTTCTTCACGAAGAATAAGCAACACTTCCCTCAAATGTAGAACATGCTCCTCCGTACTCCTGCTATAAATCAGAATATCATCGAAGTAAACCACAACAAACTTTCCAATGAATGGTCTAAATATTTGATTCATCACCCGCATGAATGTACTAGGTGCATTTGACAAACCAAATGGCATAACCAACCATTCGTATAATCCTTCTCTCGTCTTGAAAGCTGTCTTCCATTCGTCTCCAGGTCTGATTCGAATTTGATGATAACCACTCTTCAAATCAATCTTTGAAAATATAGTTGCCCCACTCATTTGATCTAACAAATCATCCAACCTCGGCATAGGAAATCTGTAACGAACAGTGATCTTATTCAAAGCTCTACTATCAGTGCACATTCTCCAAGTTCCGTCCTTCTTGGGTACCAACAATGCTGGCACAGCACATGGACTCAAACTTTCCTGAATACGCCCCTGCTCAAGCAACTCTTCCACTTGCCTTCGTAACTCCTCATGTTCCTTCGGACTCATTCGGTAATGTGGTCGATGTGGTAACACTGCTCCTGGAACAAGATCAATTTGATGTTGAATGTCTCTAAGTGGCGGTAACTCCTTTGGCAACTCCTCTGGAAAGACATCTTCAAATTCTTTCAAAACTGGCTTTGCTTCTTCTGGGATTTCAACTTCTTCACTACTCTCTCTCCCAATCAACAAAAACACTTCCGGTTCTTCTTCCACTTCCTTGACAAACTCCTTCAAAGTCAACAGAGTTTTCAATTCTTCAATCTCTTCTAGTTTGCTCTCCTTCTGCTGTTGTTTCTTAGGAACCAAAGTGATTTTAGTACCCTCGAACATGAAACTGTAACTATTGGCACGACCATCATGTTGTACTGCTCTATCAAACTGCCACGGTCTGCCCAGCAACAAATGACAAACATCCATATCCACGACATCACACCAAATTTCATCTTTGTACTTCTTCCCAATAGAAAAATTAACACAAGCTCTTCGACATACTTTCACTTCTCCACCCTTCCTTAACCATGCTAGCTTGTACGGTTTAGGATGCTTCTCAGTCGTCAAGTTCAACTTTCTAACTGCCTCTGTAGAAATAATATTATCGCAACTCCCTGCATCAATAACGAATTTGCAGACTTTCCCCAGAATAGTACATGTCGACTGAAAAATATTGCTTCTCAACCAACTACAATCCTCCTCTTGCTTTGGTGTCAAACAACTTCTCCTCAACATAAGATTACATCCTTCATCTCCAAACAATTCTTCTTCCTCCTCAACATAAGGTGTATTTGAACATTCTGCCTCCTCACCATCATCTGCCTCAACCTCTGCAACCATGGTTCTCTTCTTCGGCTTCGGACATTCGTTACTCTTGTGACCCAACTCCTGACAGTTATAACATCTGAACCCATTACTAGCCTTCGCCTTCTCAACCTCTTTCACCACTGGTTTTGTGACAGGTCTAGGAACATTAGAACTACCACTGGCCCCTTTCACTGGATTATTAGAATTAGTAAACACACCACCTCCACGCCTTCCCTGTTTCTCCCAAGCTAACGCTTTCTGATGTGCCTCCGCTACAGATCTAGGATCAAACATATTAACCATATCCTGGATCTGCATTCTCAATCCCCCAATGAATCTAGCTGTCAGCTGTTCTTCTGTCTCCATAATATCGTTTCTAGCAATGAGTTGGTAAAATTCATCAGCATAATCACTAACAGACTTCGTCCCTTGCCTCAGATTCTGCAACCTTTGGTACATAAGTGATTGGTAATTATAAGGTAAGAAAGTAGATCTCATCAACTTCTTCATCTTTTCCCAAGATTCTATCTTTGACTTCCCCATTCGTTCACGAGTAAGTTTAGTTTGCTGCCACCATGCCAAAGCTCTCCCCCTCAGCCTTGTAGCAACTAACTTCACCCTTCGATTCTCTGGCACCTCCTTGAAATCAAAGATTTCCTCCACATTAGATAACCAATCTAAAAACTCCTCAGCAACCATCCCGCCTTTAAACTCCGGAATCTCCATCTTCATACCCGATTCCCAACGTCGATCATCATCAATAACCCGATACTGACGTTGTCCCTGATCTCTGTCTCTGTAATGAACACTTCCTCTTTCACCGTCAAACTCATCCTCAAAGTCAGGTGTATAGCGTTGTCGATCTCGTCCTCCAACATCTCTAACACCACTTCTACTACCAACATCCCTTCTATCGTGATCATCAACATTCCTCCTACTTCGATTGTCAACACTTCTATGCTCTTGACTTTCTCTTCTCTCCCGTTCCGAATGTGATGAAACTCTACTATTTCCACGGTTTGATTCAGGTGAAATTCTCCTTCTATTCTGACTCATATCAATCATTAATTTCTCCAATTTACCAATGCCTTCATCAAATTTTTCATTAATACGTTGTTCCAAATGCTCGGCTTCTTCTCGACGATACAAAGCTTCAACGTTTTGATGTCGGTTAGCTCTCCTTGGTGGCATGGTTGAAAAATTTCACAAGACTTCAAAAATTCAACACAAGACTTCAAGCTATCCACTCAACAAAGCAATCTAGGCTCAACAATACACGGCTATGCTTGTCTCGGCTCACACTAACTCGGCAACGAGTTAACGATTCAAGTAAAGTCGGCTCCAACTTGTCTCGGCCTTGACACTTCACGGCTTGGCTTCACTCTTATTCCAAAACCCTCCAAAAATTGGCGCGCAAACACCAATTCAAAATCCAAACAAAGTCCAACTCCTCGATCCAAAATGAAATGGATCAAACACTCCAAACTTGATGCAACTTCAATATGAACACAATGAACAACTTCAAACTTCAAAAACTTCAAAAACTTGGCTCCAAGAATCAACTTAGCTATGATTGGCTAAGTATGGCTCCGATACCAAAAAACTGACGCAGCGGATTAATCAAACAAAACTTCAATCGATGAAATGTAGCAATCGGTGAGTTGAAGATACCAAAATGCCCAAGTTCGTTGATCCAAAGATATCGAACTCTAGCTATCTCAAACACGTTGATAGCGCACTATACCGTGTTCAAAGATCTACGATTCTTCGCACGTTGATCTAGCGCACTAGATTCCGTGAATCGGCTTCTTCGATCGTTGAATCGAGCGCACTCGATTAACCGAAAGAGGAGATAGGAGATCACACTCAACTACCAATTGTATGAAAGCACAAAGCTAACAAAAGGAAATTTTATTCAATATTCAACAACCCAAAATGTACAACACATGCGCTATTTATAGCTTTCACAACTCAACACACACAAACCCTCACCTGACTCTTAGGTTGGCGACGACTTACGACCTAACTTAGGTCGTGGCCGACTCAACACAAGGCAGCTCAACTCCAGAACGACTCAACCCTGGCCGACTTAACAAGCACGACCTACATACATCATCATATGACCTTAAGACAACTCACCATAGGTCGTATGCGACCCAACATTTCATATACATGACCGACTCAACATTACCCCTAGGTCGGTAACGACCTAAAATACAACACTCACAACCCATAGGTCGGTAACGACCTAAAATACAACACGATCCAACTACATACCGACTTAAAAACTCACGACATACGACTTACAACATACAACAGTACACGACTCATCACAACAAACGACTCAACACGACCGACTCAAGCGCATGCTGCCTCATCTCCTTGCCACCTTAACTCCCTCCGACTCAAAGCCTTCACTTGCTGGGTTTTTCTTTGCTTCGCGTTAAGTCGTTGACGACTTATACGTTGAGTCGTAGACGACTCAAGTTCCCTCAATACTGAACGACTCATAGTTAGACCCGGCAACTTGTTCCCCATTGCTTTAATAAGTCGCAAACGACTTATGGATAGACCGATGAGTCGTGGACGACTCATCAAGTACGAACTCCTCCAAGCTTCGTTAAATCGGCACCGACTCATGCTTCCACTATCCCGTGACCGACTCATCAAGCATGCACGTCTTAAGCTCGTGTACGACTTACGACTTAAATCCGAAGCTCCTTGACTCGTGCACGACTTAATATGGTCTAACTTCTGAATTCCTATATGCCTTGCTGCATCACTTACTTTCTTGGTCAGTCCATCCCTAAGGTAACAGCGAACTTAACAAAACTCAAAACGAAGCAATCACGAACATAAGAGCATTTATGACTCTATAAGGCCAAACTCCAACAAATCACACATAAGTCATGGAGCCTCCGGTAAGGTTTGTCACCATCAAAGGTTGGTACATAATTTAAGGTCTTAATCCCAACCTATCTACCTGGTCACTATATATAAAGAAATGCAAAGCACAAGTATCAAGCAAAACATGTATAGGAACATCGTAAATAAAAAACATACCTTAAGTGGTGACGCACTTCCCTTCTTTTTCGTCGATGGAACATTTGACGAAGTCGAAACAATATCTAAAGTGTATGCCTTCACCATTGCTTCTACATCATTGATTTAGGTTAACTCTTCTGTATATGTCTTGCCTTATTGCAGTTGTAACACTTATTTCCTTCAGATTTACCATCCTTAATCAGATGACCTCGATCATCAAATTTATAGAAAATAGGATTTCACTTAGTCTTCTTCTGAGCATCCTTACTCTAGGACTACTTTCGCTTCTCATTCCACTCCTTATTTCCCCTCCCTCCAAATTTGTTACAGCTTTAGCTATTTTTTAGCAACAATAGCTGGTTTGGATTTAGGGTAAAAATTCTCATGATAAAGAGCTTTCTGAACAAGTTTCTCGAAAGACTCGTTAATAAGTACGGCAAACCTCTCTCCCAGATAATAGTAAAACCCCATGGTAGATTTCTTATTCTTTTTCAACAGAACGTCAATGAAAGACATCCCTACTTAGAAAAGGGATCAAACTCAGTTACATATTCGAAGACCGACATATCTCCCTGCTTTAACTCTACAAACTTCACGAACAACATAGACTTCTGGGCCACTGGTATGAACTTCTACTCGAATGTGGTATTATATTAATCCAAAATGAAATGGTCCTTGAGATTAGCAACTTTTATGGCGTTACACCAGTTCATACCTGCTCCTTTGAGCTGTCGAGAAGCCAATCTCTTTTTGTACATCAACCAATTCCAAACAATTGAAAATCGTTTCGTAGGTATCCAACCATCTAGCACTTCCACGGCCGATTTTATTCCTTGGAAAAGTTTGCCACCTTGATTGGAAAATCCTTATTTAGCTTAACAATATTTTCCCTGGCCACCTGCACTTGAGCACCACCACCAATAGCAACATTTGAAGCAGCTACTTGGGCATTCTACAGCATGTTTGTCATCATGGTATTGAACATCACCTGCAAGTATTGTTAGAAGCCCTGAGCCTCACTTTCCTCCTCGACTCCTGATACAAAGTTTCTTGCAGCATTTCTTATATGTCGGCTCATTTTTGTTCTTCAACAAGCATGATCGATCTCTCATAAAGAAACTGCATCAATAGTACTAATGTGTGCAACATGACTTATATAGTATATACATAATACTATACAGTTTTAGAAAAAATATATATAACAAGTTCGCTTTCTTGTATATACTCCCGATCCATTCTAAGGGACAACTCCTTCTATCTCTAATGAACCGTGTATCAAATTAGGTTACAACGCAACCTAAGCTCTAATACCAAGTGTGACGACTACCCTATTCCTCTAGAAGCCAATATACCTATAGAGTGTGCTTCTCAATGCCCGATCAATGTAGGATGATTATCATGATTAAAAAGTAAATAAAGCAATCATAGAACCCATCGTATATCTCACAGCACATCAAATAAAATAAAATAATCATCATAGATATAAAACGTATGAGACATCGATAATTAAATGAAGTACAATATCATAGTTCATAGGTTCATAAAGTTATACATAATAGTTGAAGAGTTTATACAATTGGAAGTAAACTCAAAAGTTAAATGTCTATAAATAGAAATAAAAACACTACTAAGGCTCTATAGTGTCGCCAACAAAATAAGCAATAATGAATAACGAGAATGCACCGCCTTCTGCTCATCCATCTATATAGCACCACGTGTCACCCAAAGCCGCTATCTAGTCGACCCATTTAAAAGTACCCGAGATAATAAGAAACAAAGCATGGAACCTCAAGTCGAACAACAGTTGGGTGTGAGCATAAGAAATCTCAAAATACTAAATAAATCAATATAGTAAGGAACAACAGTATGAAGGATAATACATGACATATCCCAACATCTAAAGAATTAGCATGTAACAACAATAATATGCCAATCTACCAACATTATAACATGTATAAACATCCTAGTACACCATCGGGTGTCTAGACATCAATCTCCTAGACACCTACATTCATCCCATATAGTGAAAAACGAATATAGAAAACATAGCATCCATCAAAAAATACTCATTGTCACTCAATGTGCTTTGGATATATGATAACTCATATGACAATTCCCTTTCTAGAGATTAACTAAAAATCTTGATTTTTAGTGTGCCCGAACACCAGCCTATAGCTGACACTAGATCCATTCAATGATCCGGGTAGCCAACTAAGTACCGAATGAGTGTCCTCATAATACCCTTGCTTATGAGAACACTAGAAAATACTTCAAGTATCAATGTTCCCTTCACATGGGTATCCAAGCCCTTCTTCACTCCATCCAGCTTTATTCATCATTGCGAAACTCTTCAACATTCCACTTTTCATAATAGAACCCTGCAACATTCTATTCATAAGTTCCCTTCCTCAAATCTTCCCCGATCAATCATCATCACGACTCCATCTATCGAGTCACCACCATTGGAACAATCTTTATCGTCCACATTGGTCATAGAACCAACTCATCAAAGTTCGATGCCATCACATCAAACATCACTCCTCTGCCTTGTCGATTACAATCATACCTCATCATGCCATCATCGTCGAACACAATGAATAAATGCACGAACACACGTAAATGATCACTGGAGCATCGAGTATATGTCCCCCAAAGCCTTAACCATGCTGGCCATCACCTAAGGTGGTCGATACCGACCATGTATAGTCTGATCCGACCTTGTGGGATTACCCAGAACTTCACCAAATTGAAGTCCAAACTCTTCCTTGCATTGCTAAAGCCAATTCGAAGCTACCTAGCCTACGATCCGAAGCCATTGCACGAAATCCTCGAAGTACACATGGTCGGTATCGACCATGTGTCTTCCTCTCAAATTTGGCTAAGTTCCAATTTCCACTTCTATATAATATCTTGTGTTAATCCCGAAGATCTACATTGAATACCCAAATCTTTCATTTCTTTGCTTCGAAGCTTGCCTAATACCGAGTTGCTTTCCACCGACCGAAAATCACCTAGGTCTATAACTAAATATCGGCTATAGTTCCCAAGACTTAGCTAAGTTTTCCATCTAAACCAAAGCACCACTTCCTATGTCTCCAAGCACTTCATGCAGCTTAATTTTGGTCACCACCGACCTTAATTCTCCACTGCCAACCATAAATGATGACCATAATTTGGACAATCAAATCAACTCTAAACTACTTGCAACTTGTTATGGGGTCTAATAGGACTTCAAAATGCATAATATCCAAGTTGCATCGCGTTTTGAGCACTTTGATTCCATTTACACCAAACGACGTACCATAATCCTAACTATACAAAAAATTAGGAAACACATCAAAACAATTCATTCAAAATTCAAACATCACTCCATATCATCCAAGCAATACATATAAATTTGCCAAACATAATTTACTGGCATGAATTGTCCTAGGTCCTAGAAAATATCAACAATGGTTGGTAAATTGTGCAGAACATATCAAAATCCAAATCTATCTTTCTGAATACGGTTTTAGGGTATTATTAACATCAAATCTTAGTTTAAAACCATTTAATTTTTGGAAATCACTTTAAAGACCATAATTTTACTATGTCAGCATGCACAGTATAGTGAGAGAAGCAATATCACTCACCAAACGCTAAATTTACCCAATTTCCAATGCGAATCTAAGGTAACAATGATGACATGGATTCCAAAGCAGTCCAAACAGTAACCTTGAGATTCCCCTCACTAATTACCCCTTAATGAAGTGATTTAAGCTAATTAAAGTATAAAAAATAAGCTTATTTTTTAAAATCGTATTAATGGAGGTTGAGAGATGTTCTGGAATGTGATAAAATGATTTGGATATATCGCATCATCCTAGCTAGGCATAAATAACAAAATGGGTCAGTGGGCTTAAATTTGGGCTTAACAAATTACCGACTAATTTTGCCGGAAACAGCCTAGACTTAAAATAGCCATATTTCCTAAACAGTATGTTTGAGTTCTTAATATGACCACAAGAGAACCCATTATACAGATCTGATGGAAGTGGTTTAAGACCTAAACTCGATTCCAATCAAAAGTTATAGTCCTTACAAGATTTTCAAGGTCAAAATCATTAAAATTTTAACGATAGAAAATGTCGTAGTAGACATTCTCCAAAGTTATATAATCATGCAACCTCAAATGAATTTGAAAATGATATTTTATGACACTCAGATATGAAAAATATGGCTCATTACACTTCGGGGGATCGAGAGGGTTATCTAGAATCATGATGCCAGGTTGATCGATGATAATAGGTCCTTAGGATTTTGCAAAAGGGGGCAATTTGGAGTTCTTAAGGAATCAAGCATCTAACTCCTATTCGAATACAAAAGAGCGCAAGGGTAGAGGATGAACATGCTATCAGAGGCGTAGAATGAAAAGTAGAAGGGCAAACGCTAATTGAAAGATGAGGAGATTGTCTATATTCAACCATTTTATGACGAATGCTTCAGAAATAGCAAGGCCGGGTATAATATATTTTATAATCAAAATCCATATAGCCGATGTAAAGGATCCAATGGAGGTCGATGTGTGTTGACCAATTGAATTTTAAAAATAGACCGGTACAGTGCGACGTGTCAATCTATGCGGTATTTGCCTCATAGAGCTAGCACGGTGTATATAAGCACTCTATGTAAATTGTCCACTTGTGTAGGCGAATAAGCTTCGGCACATGATGGAACTATGTGTTGGATTTACCCATTATCTTGGAATCTTTGATAATGAAACCACTATTTGAGGTAGTATAAAGATTTTCTTTGTAGGATTGATGGATTGTAGCATGCGATTTCGGGTGTCAAAGGAATGGGAGTTCTAGAGTGTTGGTTTTTGAATTCGATGAATGCCGGAGATTGTTCAACGAGATGATTTTTGTAGAATATTTTCTACAAAATCTAGGCATTCATTCACCACCAAAGATAGGACATTGATTCATTTCTCCACCATCTCCCTCATCCCTTTTGGTTTTGACCAATCAAAATAAGAAACCAAGGGAGCCGAGCTTGAGATATGCCAAGTTTAGAGGATGCTGATGATAACATGAATCAACTGCGATAGTAATTAATTGAACGATATCAGTGTTGATAAGAGGAGCGTCGGCAGCGACAAAAACCATCAACAGCGCACCATAACAAGGAATTAGCAACACATATTTTATTTCATTGCCAACGTTTATGCGTCATTACAAAATAGCAATGGTTTATTACCATCGTAAGGTATTGACAACACATGTTTATATTACCAAATGTTTGAACCGAAATAGATTCTAAGTGAATTTGGAAGTTGAGACAAAGATAATAGATCAAGAGATTGAGGGCATGCTTGAAATGGCTGGAAGAAGCATCTCAAAAAATTTAGAGTCAATTGGGAAAATATTACATGGTTAGTACCAACCGCAATTATGGTCAATACCAAGTTGATTTCTCGAGGGATAGTTAAATTCTAACCTTGATGATTTGAAGCTTGAGAAAACATGAAGGAGTTCTCATTACTGCATCGAGCATGTGCATTGTGCCTACCAAAATTGTGGTTGGTACCGACATGATTTTTCTCCTTAGTAAAACTTGTTCTTCCTCCTTATTCTCTTAGATTTGAAGTTTTACCCGTTCTTTTGTGATTTGGCAACTATGATGGATGATTCTAGCCATAAGTGGAAGGGCTAGAATAATATAGAGTAGACATTTGATTTTTGGTCTCCATATTCTTCATCTTCTAATCTCTAATTTAATCGTTTCACTAAGTGCTAACGAATTCGAGCATACATTATTGTCCAGATCCAAAATCATTGTAAAGCTCCGGTATTTGTGAAAAATACAAATCTAGTGCTATTAAAGTGGACGTAGGAATGAGTTTTTGCCGAACCACTATAAAAATCATGTATTCTTAGCTATTTCTATTTGATTATATTAAATTTATTCTCGTTTTTGTTCGATTGGCATGTTGTACCACTTTTTGGTCCAATATTTTTTGTACTTTCGCTGAGAATAGAGCCTCTTAAGAGTAGATATATATTAGTATTATGGATTGCATGCGTCTAAAAGTTAGATTCGAAAGATAGTTACTATAGATCTGAAAAAAAGCCCCTTAAGAAACCTTCCATAAGATCTTGAGCCACAATCGGAGAAGATAAAGATTCTCACTATAGCGATGAAATTGCTCAGCCATTGAAAGCTTTACAAGGACTATCTGCCTCATAGGAGATGGCATCAAAGGTTGAGCTTGATATGATGATGGCTGAGCTGGACAAAATAGTGCTTGATACTTAGATAGTCCTCTTTGATAAGATGGAAGAAACTTTTGCTTTACTAGCCTAATAGATAGGAAGCATAGGAGGAGCCATCGGAATTCATCACCTTCAAGTTTCAAAGAAGAAAACTCATCTTCATCTGACCAGAATAGGAGAGAAGGCAAGCAGAAGATGAAAGGAATGACAATTAGGACATCGAAGAGGAGTACAAAAGGAACCGACCAAATGTTGGCCATGACCAACATGGCCGGTACCGATCAAAATCAGGTTAATACCGAGCAAGTTGGGGGTGGTTCCAAAGTGCAACTAGCTGATGTGTCAATTTATTTGATAGTGAAGATCACTTATAGGACACTGGCAATGACTTTGGACAGAATGCTGGAACGTAGAATGTTGTTACTTTCATTAATGCCATATAACTAGGAAGGCCTCAAATAAGATCAAGACGAGTGGCCTTCCTAGAGACAATAGAGCCTAGACGTCACTAAACAAACTAGAAAGTTTTCAAAGTCAAAAGGTTAGGTCTGTTCTTGACGGTCGTCATTCATATAAACAAGATATTTAAGATTATATTGTTGATACGGTAAGGAAATTGTTAATGAAAATCAGTAGAGAGAGAATGTTAAATGAGGCGTAGCACTTAGCGGGACCCAATTTACTAGTGATTTTTGCAGGAGGAGTATCCTAGAAAATCTATTATGCGAACAATGTCATCGTTTAATGGGACAACAAACCCAATTGCATCTATTGAAATATGAGTGGCACATAGATGGCGCTTGAGTAACTAACGTGAGGTGTTGGTGCTTCGACATATTTCTACATGGTATGGCCACACTATGGTTTACCCAGCTCGCGCTAAAATCCATATCTTCATTTGATCAACCCACTAGTAAATTTATGGAGTAATTCAGGTTCAAAATCGCTTAACCGATGAATGTAATGTCATTGTCGAATGTACATTAGGGTGCCAAAAAGGCCCTAAAATGTTTTCTGAGTCAATATAACGCTATCGTAACTGAAGTAAGCATTCCAAAAGAGGATATTTTATTGTCGGTGGTAATCCGAGGGATATATCCAGATATAGAGTTTGGTAGTGTAACGATCCATGTTTTACATATCGAAGGATCGTAAAATACTTTGATTTTATTCGTATGAGGTCATATGATTCTATAATTTAGAATATGACTCTTAGGGACATTTTATACGCCTATGATTTTTCTCGAATTTCTGTATGACCATTTTAACACTAAAAACCTTGTTTCGTCCATAAATTTTGAAAGTAGTCAAATTAGGGTCTCAATTCAGTTCCATTACTTTAAGATGATGGTTTACCATTCCGTAGATTGGTCATAAAAGAAAAACGGACCTATAATTAGAAAATTACGCTTGTTTTATAATTTTAAAGCCGTTGGCCAAAATTAGTGTGTAATTAAGGAAGCCCGTTAGTTGGCACATTAGTCTGACTAGAGAATGCCATAAGTATAGGGCTAAAGAGTCAAGTTAAAACTTCTCCTTCTCATTCAAAATCTGGCCTAACCCCTAATTAGCCCTAGGTCCATCTTAATTTCACTTAAAATCACCTAAATTGTTCTCTAAGTTAGACTAGATTGCAGACTAGAAATTAGATCATCAACTAGAAGATAGAGATCATCATTTTGCTTGATATGAATATCATTCCATTGCCGTTCGAATTGGATTTACACTCATATTGGGTGAACTTGGTAATTGGTGAGTGGTTTATGCCTTCTCACTATAATATACATGCTTATATGGTAGAATTATGGGATTTAACATGTTTTAAATTGATTGTTGGCATAAAACCTTTTCTAACTTTAATGAGATATTAAACTATGTATATGGTCTAGATTGATTAGAAATAACTCTTGATTATGCCCATATATTCATGATATATATCGATCTATGTTAGAAATTGACTTATTTTTCTTATTTTAATGGATTGTATGTTTGATTGGATGATATTGCCTGGTATTCTATGTTGGATGATATGATTTGTTGTTTTTTTGCTAGTGTTGTAATTGCATAGAAATTTTGGTCGGAGAATTGAGCAAATTGGAGCCAAAGTTGGTCGGAATTAAACGACACTTGGAGAGGAAGCTCTGGAGTGTGAGAGGAGCTTGGGGTTCAAATCATAGGTCTATACTATCTAAGCACAGAAGACGGCATTGACATGCGAGTTAGGTTCCAAGTTCTATGGGTTGGTCTGACAAGTCAGTGTTTTTAGGGAAGCAATAATGTTGCCAGTATAGGTTTCCTATGGTGATGGATAGGTGATTGGCCAAGTATTGGAGGCTTCGACGACTTGTTTCTATAACATGAAGTAGGATAATTTGAAAAGAGAACTTGTTCTGATGACTTAATAAGTGTTGAGAAGTCAGGGTCAAAGCATCAGGGCATGGAGCAATGGAAGCAAGGAATGAGTAGGAGAAAACTTAGCCATAAATTAGCTAAGTGGAGGGGTCGGTGCTGAGTAGAGAGGATGGTGTCGAGTTCTTCGATTAGGTCCAAATAAGTTGAAACTTCTGGGAGGTAAAGTTGTGGTCCTATAGGTCATGCTGGAGCTGTTGGCTCGTTCATATCGTGTTGGATGACGTTATAACGGCATGATAAAAATTTATGGTCTTGGATATTTGCTCGTGTTAGGAGTAGGTTTTGAAGATAGCTACTCATAAAGGAGGTAGGCCATAGGATAAGGGAACGTGGAAGGGTTCCTCCTGGATAATGGAAACTAGATTGAGCAAGAAGGGCTCAGTATCCAAAGGAGAAAAGGAGGGCTCGAGTGTATGTGCTAAAGAATCCTTAATGCTCGAAGCGTTTTCTTTTATACTTGAAGCAGGGGTATTGTAAGTTGGTACGCTAATGGGTCAATAAAGGGACTCGTATACCCTAGACCTGTAGCTTTGGGCCTAGTCCAACTTTGGGCCACATGATACGAGAGTACAATAGAGAATCAAGGTTTCCATCAGTCCTTGGTAGAAAAGAGGCAATACGAGCTATCATATATTCAGAGCACATGGAGTGATAGTTAGGATTATTTGATGGATCCTATGGATATTATGGTTTCTTTGTTTGCTTTCTTTAGTCGTCCATCACTCATAGATATCAACGGAAGTAGGATTGGAAGATAGGAATACATGGATAATTGATATCCTTTATTTCGTTTGTGGTATATCTTTATGATATTGTAGAGTAGAATATTATAGTGTTGTATGCTAACACTTTGGTTGCAGAGATAGGTCATGTATGGTTCGTGTACTCTTGTTCCTTACCATATTTACATGTTTAGTGTTTTGAGATGCATTTACCACTCACACTGGACTGTTGTCTAACCTAAGGTTGTATGCGTTGCTTCTTATTATCTTAGGTACTCTCAAATGAGTAGATTATATAACGTGTCTAGGTGACGCAGTTGTTTTTTGGAAGATTAGCTGGATGGAGCTATCTCGTATTATGTACGTATATCGAGTCTACGCTTGTTCCGTTGAGCAATGCTACGGAGCCCGTGACATTGCTTTCTTATTACTATTTGTATTAGAGACAGTTATTGAGTTTCTTTCCATTGTATAAACTCTACTATTGATGTATAACTCTGTGGATGATGATGGTATGTTCACATTGTTATTACTGTCATTTTTGTTATATCTGTGATATTATATTTTATCCATGCGTTGTGAGATATGACATGTTATATGTTATATCGGTTCATCCTAATCCCTAATAATTGTTCTATGTCGATCAAGCATGACAGCAGTGCACTACTTATATACTATTGGTGCCAGTGGTATAGGGCGATCGTCACATTTGGTATCAGAGCTTTGGTTACACGATTAACTAGAGTTGATACCATTATCCAGTAGAGATAGAGAAGGTGTTGTCGCCTTATACTAGATCGAGTGTGTGTGTGTAAAAGAGAGTACGTACTTTTTATAAGTTTGGTTTTCAAAGCTATATAGTGATATATTATATAGTATAAGTCACATGCTCATGAGAAGTGTAGACACGGTTTTCTTTATGAGAGACTAATCATTCTTGCTACAAATAAGAATGAGCTGACATACATGGAACACTATGTAGAATTCTACTTCAGTAGTAGAGGAAGGAGCAGGATTAGAGCTACTACAACTAATGTCCAAGCCATGTTCAATACTATGATGGATAATATGATGAGGAATGCTCCTAGAGTAGTGATAGGTGAAGGTGCTCCGGTGAAAATGCCTAGGGCTGATTTCGCCAAGCTGAGCAATGATTACTCTACTATGGGAGGGAAGTCGTTCCATGGGACAGAGTCGGCCATAAGAGTGAAAGATTGGTTGGATGCTTGTGATTGCATCTTTGATGATATGGAGGCAGTGGATGCTATGAAAAGAAAGTTGGCTATAAGATAGCTTCATGGCCGAGCCATAAATTGGTGGAATACTGTTACTATTGCTACTCCATAGGATCAGCTCAGTTAGTATCAGTTCAAGGAAAGGTTCGAGGAGTTGTTTATTCTGGCAGCATAGAAGTTGGTTCTATTTAAAATATTTGACGATCTTAAACAGGGAAAGATGGCAATTTCTGAATATGTGGCAAAATTTGATGCTTTATTTATGTATGGGATGTCGTTCATCAATAATCCATTAAGGAAGAATGAGAAATTATCATTGGTTTAGATGACTACTTAGGGGAAACACTAGCGAACCATATAAATGAGCTATTTGAGAAGTTGGTAGAGAAGACACTTCGCCATGAGAGCTTGTACCCTAAAGCAAAGACTGCTATTGTTGTTTCCACTGAGAAAGAGGAGCCAAACCCATAGTAAGTTGATGAACGCAAGAAGAAGTGGAATGGAAAGAGGAAGCAGTCTCATGGTAAGGGTGGCAAGAAGAAGGGTAAACGGGAACTTGTTTGTTTCAGATGCATTGAAAAGGGTCATCTAATTAAAGACTGCAAGACAAGTGAGATGAAGAAATTTTACAACTGTTACAAGCCTTGGCATTTGAAGATGAATTATCCAGAACCGGTGAAGGATAACCAGGTGATGAAGGCATATGCTTTGGATGCAGTCCCGACCACGTCGAGTGCTCCCTCGTTGAAGGAGAAGGAGCAAGGAATTATCATTCAAGTTATGCTTTCTATTGGTTGATGTTCTCGTTCGAGTTTTTTTATACATGTTCTTCTCATTCATTCATCTGTGTGACATAGTAGGTAGATTAGGATTGCAAACTAAGATAATAGATCGACCCCTAATCATGACGAACCCTATTGGAGGCTCTACTAATTTTGGCATGGTTTATCATGGTCATATTTTATTGAATCATGGATGTTCCTTGGTTTGTGTTTGCTTTGTTTTGAACTTTTTTGGGTTCGAGATTATTTTGGGTATGGATTGGCTTAGAAAGCATGCGGCCATAGTAGTTTGCGAGGTATGGATTGGCTTAGAAAGCATGCGGCCATAGTAGTTTGCGAGAAGCTGCTGGTGACAGTTGGAGATGTGGATGGGCGAACAATAGTGATTAGTTGCCTACCAAAGGATGGGGTGATGGTTAGCTTTTAATATTCACTTGAGGTTCCATAGGAGGTATTGCCATTTATGTCTATCGCTAGAGAGTATCCATATATTTTAGAAGAAGTGACTGGATTGCAGCTGCATAAAGTAAACTTTCAAATAGACTTGGTAAAGGAAGCCAGACCTGTACTTATGCCTTTTAGGCATATGGCACCCAGAGAGCAGAAGGAACTGGAGGTGCAAGTGAATGACCTATTGAGAAAAAGGTTCATTTAAAGGAGCATATTTGAGTTGGGCGCACCTGTAGTATTCGCAACAAAGACAGATGACTCTTTAAGATCACATGTGGGTTATTGTGAGGTAAATAAAGTGATGAAGAAGAATAAGTATCCACTCCCATGCATCGATGACTTGATCGATCAGCTACACAGTGAAGAAGTAGATTCTTGGGTCACGTTATTTTGGGATAGGGTATAATTGTGGATCCTATGAAGATGGTAGGATTCCAAGATTGATATCAGCCCAAGAATGCTACGAATGTAAGGAGTTTTCTAGGATTGGCCGAGTACTATAGATGCTTCATAATGGACTTCTCAAAGGTAGCGGCGCCGTTGACCAATTTGACGAAGAAGAATCAGACCTTTGTATGGGATGCGAAGTGTGAGCATGTGTTTGTGAGCCTGAAAGAGAGGTTGATGAAGGCACCAATGTTGACCATTCCAAGTGGAAATGAAGATTTGAAAGTATACGTCGATGCTTGTGGTACTGGATTGGGTGTGTTGTTAATGCAAAAGGTAAGGGTTATTTCTTATGCGATTCGGCAGCTAAAGCCATACGAATGGAATTACCCAACTCATGATTTGGAATTAGTGGTAACTGTTTTTGCTTTGATGATAAGGATGCACTATTTGTTGGAAGAAAGGTTTGAGCTATTTACGAGCCATGAATCCTTGAAGTACCTTTCATCTCAGTAGGATCTCAACCTTGGATGGCAATGGTGGTTGGAGTTCTTGGGATCTTATGATTTCAGTATTTCCTACACTCCAGGAAAGGAGAATGCAGTCGCTGAAGCATTGAGTTGTAAACATGCGAGATTGGGAGGAATATTCTTGGAATGGAAGTAGATTGAATATATTGTTGGATTTGATATTAGGCCTTATTGCGACTTAGGATCTAAGGTGTTGGCAAGTTTTTCAATTAAACCCATTCTAATCGAAAGGATTGGTACTACCCATTAGCGGGATGCTAGGCTAGCCGAGAGCATAGCAAAGATAGAAGGAGTAGAGTCCAAAGACAAGAAGCAATACAAAATCGACCGAGAAGGTTGGCTTCATAAGGATCGAAGATTATTTGTTCCTGGTGTTGATGGATTGAGAGATGAAGCGCTAAGATAGTATCATCATTCCAGATTGACAATTCATCAGGATAGTAAAAAAATGTAAAGAAATATGAAGCGAACTTACTACTGGGAAGGTATGAAGAGGGATGTTGCAGCATTCATCTCGAAATATATAAACTGTCATGAGCATAAAGGCAGAGTGAAAAAAACCTTGTGGATTATTGCAACCATTAGAGATTCATGAATGGAAATGGAAACAAGTATCGATTGATTTCATTAATGGATTGCCATGGACTCAAGAAGGATACAATGGAATTTGGGTCATAGTAGATTGGTTGACCAAGGGTGCAAGATTTATAACTTTAAGTCAACTAGAACAACATCCAAGCTGACAGAGTTATATGTAAAGTGGATAGTATGATTTTACGATGAATCGAGGAACATTGTAAGCGACTGAGATTCGTTGTTCACTAGTGGGTTTTGGAAGAGCTTAAAAGAGGAATTAGGGACGGAGCTACATCTTAGTATAGCTTAACACCGGCAAATGGATGGGAAGACCGAAAGAGTAAATCGTTTATTAGAAGATCTCTTGTGAGAATGAATTATAGACTTTGGTGGATCATGGGATGACCATGTGCATTTGGTGGAGTTTGCACACAAGAACAGTTATCACTCGTGTATTGGTATGGCTTTGTATGAAGCTTTATTGTATGTCCGATCATGTAACACTCCTTCATATTGGTAGGAAGCGGGTGAGAAACCGATACTTGGGCCGAAAATGATTAGAGAGACTTCTGAAAAGATTGAGGTCATTCAATAACAAATGAAAGCTGCTTTGGATCGACGGAAAAGCTATACGGATAAGAGGCGAAGGGAGTTAGAGTTTTTTGTCAGAGATATGGTGTTTGTGACAGTTTCTCCTCTAAAGAATGTAGTTCGATTTCATAGAATTGGGAAATTGGCATCGAGATTCGTAGTACCTTTTTCAATTGTCGAGAGAATCGAGAAGCTGGTATATAGGGTCGACTTACCTCAAAGATGACTGGTGTGCATAATGCTTTTCATGTCTCTTATCTGCGGAAATTTGTGCGTGCTATGTTAATGGTATCCACAGTATAGCTTCTGGTGACGAAATACAGTAATGTTAATGGTATCTATAATATCAGAAGCACTTGAATATGAACAAAATCACAGATCTCCAAAAAAAATAATTTCGTTGATTACATTTCAAATAATATTATATTCAAGTTACAAAAATACCCAAACATAATCCCAGGCAATAATCAAATATAAGTTACAATAATACGCCAAGAGTGACATATGAAGATGCTCCCTTGGACAATCAAAGCAATATAGATATATATATATCATGATAAACAGTGGAAACAATTTTAAAACAGAATTCCTAATTTAGCTATGTGTCAGCTACCTGCTTGACTTCGGATGCTTTATTCGCCAAAATCTGCTAAAACCAAAAAAGCTAAACCCTAAGCCTACTCAAATCAATTTTGAGCACCTAAGAGTTTAAGGAGAAACAAAAAATTCGAGTCAGAAATAAAAAATGGTATGAATAACTTTTGTTACATCTTTTTTTACTGGTATATAGTGAAACCATGCTACTTAGTGGAATGGGTTTCCCCTTACTAATATCTCATTCCAAAACATATCTTTTGCAAATCCTTTGTTGCAACCAAACTGATTAATCAAATTATTATAATAATATAGCAATTTCCTTTATGCTAAAATAGGAAATAAACAAACAAACTATCTAAAATTTGATCTATCAGTTCTTTACTGGAGTATCTATCCTAAATTCTGATTATACCAAAATAGCAATATCTTTTATGCTACATAATGGGCTATGTGCCCAAAACTGGTAAAAAGGGTGGACTATCTGTCCTTAAGAAGCAGCAAGGTCCGTTATGCTAACAAATGATTAACTCTTCATATCTGGGCTATTTCCGCTTTCTGGACTAATTGTCCTCTGGACTAACTATCCTCTAGGTTGACTGCCCTCAAAATGGACTCACTGTTCGAATTTAAATGAGCTAACTTCCCGAATTTTTTTTGGGTTAACTGCCCTTCAAATTTTCCTTGAAAACCTTATCAAAATGATTTAGTCCATTAAATCATATATGTACAAGAAAAATATATCTTCAGCTTTGCTCTAAACTGTTTTTTCGATGTTATATATACTTTACTCAAAATAGTGTTAATGATGTTCAATAAGGATTATCTATCCTTTTAAAATAAGTTAAAGTCCTTTATAACTTAAAACACTTAGGCTATCTGCGTAGTTATTATGTTCGAAACCTTTGCTTAAAACCTTTAAAAAACCTTTTGAAATCATTGAAGGTAACTCCTTCAAAACCATTAGTAAAATCTTTCAAAAGCATTCAAGGTAACTCTTACATATCCTTTAATAAAACCTTTCGAAATCATTGGAGGTAACTCCTTCAAAACCATTAATAAAAGCCTTTTCTCTAAAAGCACTAAAATATATGACATCCTCCTTTAAATCCTTTAAATTTTAGCCTTCCGAAAACATTTAAAAACCAAACATTTCAACCTTATCGAAAGGTATCACCTTTCGACCTTGTCGGAAGGTTTCTTTTCATCCTAGTCAAAAGGTCCTACCTTTCGAATTTATCGAAAACCTAGGGAACAACCCCTTTGAAATCATTGATAAACCTTTCAAAAGCATTAAACCTAAAACCTTTTGAAGATATTGGGTTCAATTTAAAACAAATGGAAACCTTTCGAAACCATTCAAAGCTCACTACTTCAAAACCTTTAAAATGTTTCGATCTAAAACATTTGGATTATGCTTTCAAGTAGAGCAAATGGATCAGAAAAACATTAGAGTCGAAAGCAATTGCTTCGAAAGCTTTCCAAAACCTTTCGAAGACATTCGAAAACAAGGAAGTGTGGTGTTGGAATCAACCCTTCGAAATCAATAGAGAGGCAGCAAATTTCAGAAAAGAAAAGAATGCCTTAGAACCCATCTGGGTCGAAAGGTTTGGAAGCGGCAACTATACTTTCAACCTTGTCGAAAGCTATACCTTTCGACCTTGTCAAAAGGTTTCAATTAAAACAAGAAAGCAGACCAATCGAAACCGTTTATTTTAAACCATTTGACAATGTCGAAAGCTCTTTGTCAAAAGCTAGCAGGCGTATTTTCTTTAAAACCAAAACAAAGTTTCATTTCCTTTGAAAGCTCTTACCTTTCGTCCCTAAACCTTTCGACTCTTCCAATTCACTACGTACCAGTTGCCTGATACTATGTGCATTGGTTATTTGACCAAGTCGAAAGGTTTGATACCTTTCAACTTTGTTGGAAGGTTTGGAATGGTGGCGGAACCTCTTGCCGAAAGAGTTGAAATAGTAGAAAACTATTTCTTTGTACTTTAAAATAGTTCTTCTGTACCCAACCTGCCTTAATTCTCTAAATCTGCATGGTTGACAGAATTTTATATTCAAAAAGCCTTTTCTCCCTTGTAATTATATAAAACATTTAAGTCTTATACCTTAAATAATTTTATAGAACTATTAAATCTTTTTAGAAAAATATGGAAAAATTGCAAAAGATCAATCAATATGTTCTTTTCCACTTATAAAATTTTCGGATCCAAACAAACAATTATTTTCTCGTAAATAATTTTATAATCCAAAATACCATTTTCTTCCTTAGAAAATTCATAATAATTCCACAAAAATTCAGAAAAATTTTAAAATTGAAACCCATCTCTGAAATAACTTTTTAGATTACCATAAAAATTCGCAAGGCTAACGGATGTCATTTAATAGGGTTTTCATCTTAAAACATGTCATAAAATCTATATGAACATTAATAAATCATCAACAAGTATATATAATCATTTTACCATTCAAAAACATGGCAAAACTATGAAAAATATTTGAATATAATCTTAAACCAAAACCAATATAAATTTAGAGATGTAAAGATTATTCACCTTTGCTTTAGAGATTAGGAGCTTGAGAATTGAATGATTTTGATTTGAATTTGGTTATCCTTTAGCTTTTCTTTAGTTTCCTCTTCTTATTTCATTATTAATGGCGGCTGGCCTTGCTTTTAAATTTTAAAATGAGAATGAATATGTGTAGTGATACAAGGCCTAAGGAAGTTGATATAGGAATGGCCTCTTTCCCATAATACCCCTCATCTAATTCATTCTAAACCATTTTTAATTCATTAGCTTAAAAAGCACGGCTACCTTAAATAAATTGAATCTCAATCCCCTAATAAATACATTATTTTATTTAGTTTATCTAGCTAAATATTCCAAGTAATGTTACCAAAAATCTGGGGTGCTACAATGACAAAGGCATGAAGATCACAATGGATAAGCTAGAAGATGCCGTGATAGAAGCAGAAGTTTCTATACCTCGTAGGCCGCTTCGTATGTTGGGTACGATATGAAACAAGTTAGGAGAAAGACGGTGAAGCTATTGAAGGTACAATAGAGAAAAAGTGAGGATGGTTTTACATCTGAGAAAGAAGAGAGCATGAGGACTTCTTATCCGGAGTCTTTGAATGGTTAGACCCATCGTTTATCGTTTTTAGTTTCATATTTTTATACTATATTTGATAGGTTAGTGTTCTGTGTGCTAGGATAAGTCACTTATACTATTGATTGCATGGCTGCTTGTTTGAGATGTTTGATGGTTGCTTATGATTGATAGGCATGCACGGTGACCATGGTTGCTTACACTTTGGCCTGTTTGGGGATTTCAAGGGCAAAATTCCTCAAGGGGAAGAATATAGAAACACATATTTCACGTATCGAAGGATCGTAAAATATTTTTATTTTATTTTTATGAGATCTAATGATTCTATAATTTTGGAATATGACTCCTAGGGACATTTTACACATCTATGATTTTTCCTGAATTTCTATATGACAATTTTGACCCTGGAAATCTTTTTTGGGCTAAAAAAATGATCGTAGTCGAATTTCGGGCTCAAACCAGTTCCATTGCTTTAGGATGATGGTTTCCTATTCCATAGAGTGTTTATAATAGAAAAATGGACTTACGTCTATTTTAAGTTTTTTAAGCTACTGGCCAGAATTAGTTTGTAATTAGCGAAGCACATTAGTTGGCTTATTTTTCTAACTAAATAGTGATATAAATAGAAGCTGGATAGTCAAGTTAAAACTTTTTCCTCTCGTTCTAAATCAGGTCTAAAACCTAATTAGCCCTAGATTCATCTTAATTTCATCCAAACTCACCCAAATTTCTCTCTATATCAAACTAAATTACGGATTAGAGATTAGACCATCAACTAGAAGATAGAGATCATCATTTTGCTTGATTTGAAGTGCATTCTATTGCAGTCCAGATTGGATTTACATTCATATTGGTTAAATTTAGCAACTTGTAAGCGGTTTATGCCTTCTCACAATATTATACATGTTTATATGGTAGAATCATAGGAATTTACATGTTTTAAATTGATTTTTGGCCATAAAACCATTTTTAACTTTAATTACATGTTAAACTGTGTGTATAGTCTATATTGATTCGAAATCACTCTTTCTTATGCTTATATATTAATGTTATATGTAGATCTATGTTAGCAATGGACTTGTTTGTCTTATTTTGATAGTTTGTTTCTTTGATTGCATGATATTTCTTGTTATTCTATATTGGAGGATATGTTACTTGATAGTGTTGTGATTGCATAGAAAGCTAGGTCGAAGAATTGTGCAAATTAGCATAAAAGTTGGTCGAAATCGGAAGGAACCTAAAGAGGAAGCTTTGGAGTATGAGAGGAGCTTAGGGTTCAAGCCGTACGTCTAGATTGCTCAAGTGCAGAAGTCAGCACCGAAATGAGAGGTCATGTAACATCCCCTTACTTGGAAGCCCAAAACTAATGGCTACAGATTATATAGTCATTCATAGTTATTAATCCTTGATGACCAAATACGGCGATGTTAGATTCATTGATAAATAGGAACACATGAATATGGAATTTTTTTTAAAACATCAAATAAAATCACGCTCCATTTCAAAACATTTCGAATTCATTATGTAACCCCATAATCACAAATTACGTTCATAGAAAAAATATCTTTATTACAACATAAGCCAAGAGTGTAATATGAAGATGCCCTCTTGGATGATCATAGTATTTACAGGCAATATAAAAAAATTTCCAAACAACACAGTGGAACCAAATAAAAGAGAACTCTAAATAGCTATCATGCCTCCTGCACGTCTCCAGAAGCATTATCCGTCTAATGAGGTACCTAAAAACCTCAACTCTCAAAATACTCGAATTCAATTGAGTACCCAAGTGTTTAAGAGAAAAACATAAAATTGAGTCAGACATAAAGCCTGGTATGTATAATAATCTACCATCTCAAATCATTTAGATATCTAGTAAGACCATGACTCTTAGCGGAATGGGTTTTCCCCTCATTAGTATCCAAATACCTTTATAAAACCATATACTATGTTCCTGCATCCCCAATGGTTAAAACATAGTCATTTTAAAATATTATGATGATATGCAAACATAATATAGCATATTGGATTACCCATCCTCTGTTTAATTGACTACCCATCATATTTATAATTTCTCGGGTCAATATTAACTTATAAGTTTTCATGGGCTTACTAATAACCTTTATATAATATATGGACTCCCTGTCCTATTTCATAGTTTTCATGGGTGCACGATGAACCTATTGGTCCCTACTAATTAACTTAATTCATGGGTTCTCCTGAACCTATTGGTGACTCTAATAACTTCTCTCATATCCTAATTTTCATGGGTTCTCCTGAACCTATTGGTGACTCTAATAACTTCTCTCATATCCTAATTTTCATGGGTTCTCCTAAACCTATTGGTGACTCTAATAACTTAATTCATGCCTTTAGGAAGTGACTTAAGACATCTTTAAAACAAACATTACCTTTTGAAAGCATTGATGACTTCAACACCATCGAAAGCTAAAGACGGCAGCAGGGCTTTGACTAGGTCGGAACCCCTTCTTTCAAAAGAATTCTTTCATAAGCAAAGTAACCCATTTAAAAGCAAACTTATGTTAACGGAAACCCTTTTGGAACCTTTTAAAACCTCTTTCGAAAACATATACTTCGACTCATTCGAAGGCTTAAATAAAACAAAGGCAAGCGTTTCCCTTTTTAAAACAAGCCAAGGTATCAACTCCTTCAGAAGCCATGCTTTTGACACCTAACTTTTTGCCTTTCTCCAATCCACTACGTACCATCTTTATGATAACCTATGTATTGGTTTCGGCTTAGTAGGTTTCGACTGGGTCGAAGGCGAAAGCTCTATGTCGACAGGTACTTCTAAAGAAGGCGAATCCAACTTTTCTGAGTAAACCTGGTTTAATACTACTTAAAGAAAACCTTTTTCTAACTAACCTGCCACATGTCAACACCAGATTGGTTGCCTTAAATTTTTTAAATTCTTTTCTAAAATTACCACTGCTAATTTCAGATCTAAACCATAGTTAAGTTAATCAAATAAGCCATTCGATTAAGAAAAACCAATAAGAAGTCCCTCTTCTAAAATAATTTAATTTTCATAGCAAATCATTTTGGAAAGTTTTCCAAAAATTCCAAAAATTTACTTTAATCATGTTAACTAACATAACAAAATTTCAGACCTAAATTCTCAACATATTTCCTGAAATAAATTTATAAAACCAAATAACCATATTTTCCTTAAAAAATTCATAACATTATTTCCATAGCTTGGAAAATTTTCAAAATTAAAACCCAACTCCAAATTCGTGTTTTATAAAACATAAGAATTTTCTATGGCAATTAGATATCAATATAAACCAGGTTTTCCATAAATTTGTGTATAACCCATTTAAACAATCTTGTTTAAATTAAACAAATTAATATTCTAGCATATCATCATCCAATTCACCATAAAAACGTATTTACCCTTAATTCAAAAACATATAATTAAAAATAAAATAGAGATTGAATTATTATTCACCTTGATTTGGATAAGGAGATTGGATTGAGATTGATTTCTCCTAAGCTTGATTCTCTAGCTTTCAATTGAATTCATTTTCTCTTAACGGCGACCCTTCCTTAAGCTTTTGGTTTATGTTTCAAAATGACGTGAATGGGAATGAAATTGTAGGAAAAAAATACATATAATGGTAAGGGTTATGGGCGGCAAATTCATAATATACCCTTATGCAATTTGATTAACCCAAAAACCATTCTTAAGCCCATTTAATTATTTTATAAAGCACGACCTTAATAAGATTTATTCAAACTTCAACCCCTTATCATTGAACATTTACATTATTGTATAATTTTTCTTATCAAATCTCCTATATAATGTTATCAAAATTAGGGGTGTTACACGCTCCCCTTCTTAAAGAATTTCATCCTCGAAATTCAGCAAGGACTAAACATTAAACATAACAGTCATCTGTAACGACTCCTAACAATCATACTAGTCTACCTGACTAGGAATTATCTATATAAATCTAATATAGACATACCCTCTAAGTGGATCAGGATAAGTATCTCAAATCCCATCCTCTGTTTCCCAAGTATAGTCTTTCTCATTGTCACTCCACTAAACTTTCACCAACTTGACTATCTTATTTCTCAATCTTTTCTCATCTCTCACAATAACCCGAACCGGTTGTCTCACAAAAGTCAAATTATGCTCTACTACTAGATCTTCCAACCCCGTTGGAGGAATAGGGTCCTCTGGATCATGCACATACTTGCGAAGATGAGACACGTGAAATATATTATGGACACCTACTATGCTGCTCGGCAATTGTACTCTGTAAGCGAGCTTTCAATCCTTTCTATAATCTTGAATGGACCAATATATCTCGGTGCTAGTTTCCCTGACTTCCTAGACCGTACCACACCCTTCATCGGTGATACCTTAATAAAAACCCTATCTCCAACTAAGAACCGTAGGTCTTTATACCTCTTATCTCCGTAACTCTTCTATCTGGAATGAGGTTCCTTCATCCTTTCTCAGATCAAATCAATCTTCTCTGATGCCTCTCTAACCAAATCCGAACCTAAGACAAATCCGTCTCCATCTCCAACTAACATACTGGCGATTTACATGGCCTTCCATACAATGCTTCAAAAGGCGCTATTCCAATACTAGTCTGGTAACTATTATTATAGGAAAACTCAACCAAGTATAGATGATCCTCCCAAGATCAACCAAAATCCAACACACAAGCTCTCAACAAGTCCTTGAGTACCTTATTGACTCCCTCTATCTGCCCATCCATCTGAGGGTGATAAACGGTACTCATCTTAAACTTAGTGCCTAACACATCCTATAGGCTCTTCCAGAATTAGATGTGAATAAAGCATGTCCATCACTGACTATGCTACTAGGAACTACATGAAGTCTAATTATGTTCTTCATGAACAACTTCGCCAAAATAGGTGTCGTCTTGGTCGAATTTACTAGAATGAAATGGGCACTCTTGGTCAACCTGCCCACAATAAGCCATATATTGTCATTTCCTCTACTTGACCTTGGCAACCCAACTATGAAATCCATGGATATCGAATCCCTTTACCAAAATGGAATGTCTAAAGGCTGAAGTAACCCACTCAACTTTTGATATTCGGCTTTCACTTGTTGACAGTTTACAAACTTCCTAACCCACAAGCCAACATCCCTCTTCATGCCTTCCCAATAGAAGCTTCTCTTCATATCTTGATACATCTTGGTCCCTCCAGGATGAATCATAAAGTAGGACCGATGTCATTCCCCAAGAACTTCTCTTCTCAAGTTCTCAACATCTGGAACACATAATCGCCTCTTCTTTCTCAACCATCCTCTCTGGTTAAGACTAAAATATTTTAAATCATCGATCTCAGTTCCAACCTCAAGCCTTCTGATCCTCTTAGCTAATAGTAGATCCTCCTTCTACTTAGAAGCAATTCTCTCGATCAAGACTGGTCCAATTTCTAAACAGGACAACATGGTAGCACTCTAACTAGAACTACCAGTCTACCTTAACTTCACACCACAGCTGGCCAAAGCTTCTAGATCCTTCCATTTTGCTAACATAGCCAACACCACATTCTGGTGTCTTCTACTAAGAACATCCGCTACTTTATTACCTTTCCCTGGGGTATACTCTATACCAAAATCATAAGTAGCCAAAAACTCCAGCCACCTTTGCTATATCATATTCTACTCCTTCTGGGAGAATAAATACCTTAAAGACTTATGATCTGCATATAGCTCAAATCTCTCCCTCGAGAAATAATGCCTTCAAATATTTAAGGAAAAATTACTACAGCCAACACCAAGTCGTGAGTAGGATATTTAGTTCATGCGGTCTAAGCTACCTAGATGCATAAGTAATAACTTTTCCCCTCTACATCAACACTGCTCCCAATCTAGTCCAACATGCATTAGTATACTACCAACCCTTGGTTTCCATTTGGAACTACTAACACCAGTGCATTGGTCAACAAATGCTTTAAATTAAGGAATGCGTACTCACATTTGTCAGACCAAACTAACTTCACCTCCTTCTCGGTAAGCTTAGTCAATGGTGCTGCTATCCATGAGAAATCCTTAATAAATCTCCGGTAGTAGCCAGCGGGTCCAAGAAAACTTTTAATCTCTATCACAGTCTCTGGTCTCTTCAAATTGTTAACAGCTTCGACCTTATATGGATCGACAGACAACCCTTTCTTTGAAACCATGTGATCAAGAAATTTAACCACTTTCTTCGAAAAATGTCACTTGAAAAACTTCGCCTTTAGCTGATTCTTCCTCACCATCTCAAGCAGCACTCTAAAATGATCTTCATGCTCTCTTTCATCCTTAGAGTACCAAAATGTCATTTATAAACACTAACACGAAGCTGTACAAATACTTTTGGAAGATTCGGTTCATCAAATCCACAAAGAAAGCAAGTGCATTCGTCGACCGAAATGGCATTACTAACCACTCATACGAACCATACCTAGTCTGAAATGCTGTCAAAGAAATGTTGTCCTCTGCCACTCTCAACTGATGGAACCGTATCGCCAAATCCAACTGGAAAATACTATAGCTCCACTCAATTGATCAAACAGTTCATCTATCCTCGGATGAGGGTACTTACTCTTTATCGTCCTTTCATTCAGCCTCTGATAGTCGATACACAACCTCAACAACCCTTCTGGTTTCATCACGAACACTACGACCGCTCCTCAAGGCGAACTGCTTGGTCCAATAAAATTCTTTCCTTCTAGATCCACAACTACACCTTCGGTTCCTTTATCTCTGTCAGTATCATCCTGCTAGGTGATCTACTTACAGGTCCAACTCCTGGCACGAGATCTATCCAAAACTCAACAGCTCATTTCGGTGGTAGTCATATGACTAGCTCAAAGACATCTGCAAATTCTTTTGCTAGTTGAACTTGACTTATCTCGTCTCCCACTTCCATTCCACTTAACAAAGTACAACTAATCCGATCAGAATTTTCTATTGAGAATTTTATTCGGTATGACTATCAAGGTGTCTTAGTGATATCTCCTCAACCTGGCAAAATATCTTGGCTTCAAACCTTCTCAACCAATCCATACCCAAAAATGATTCCTAAATCTACGAAATCGAAAACATACAGACTGCATGCAAACTTATGAACTAACAAATCAAGTTCTAACTGGTCACATCTCATCCCCAAAGTTGCATACTCTCCTATTGGATTTGCAACCCTTAAGGGAGTAACAAGGTATGTGGGTGCTAAGCGTAACCTATCAACCAAATACAGTGATATAAATGTATGTGATGCACCGGTATCAAATAGTATCCTAACTGGTATACTCTGAATAAAAAGGTACCTCCATTACAGTCTTTTCTTTATCAACTACAATAGGCTTAGTTGATGATCCAATAGCAAAGACCTTTCCTTTGTCCGCCCTGACTGGCGCTGGGAACTGGTTCTTATAATGCCCAACTTGATCACAGTTGAAGCACTATACATTCTTCTTGTCTGCAGCTTTCTTCTTCGTGCCTGACCGGCACTCATGCGCATAATGACCCTTGTTGTCACACTTTAAGCACACTAAATCATCTTTTTCCTTCTTGGCAGCTTCCACTTTCTAGGCTCCCTTCTTCTCAAAGAATTTCCTCTTCTTACCCTGAGGACCTTGGGATTCAACTGGCTTCTCTCTAGCACAACCAGCCAGCATCTCTTCATTGCGGATGGCCATCTCCACCACCACATTACAAGGTTCTCGAATATGGGTCATGGTCATTCCTGCAAGCTCGGGTATCAGTCCTCTAATGAACCTCTCATTCCTTTTGATGTTAGTGTCAACCATAGCACATCCATATCAAGACAGCTCATCAGACTTAACAGCATACTCGGCTACTGACATCTCTCCTAGAACTAGATCCATAAACTTTCACATTAATTCGCCTTAGCAACCTTAGATAGAAACCTCTGCTCAAACCTCCTTCTAAAATCAGCCCATGTCAGTTCTTCCTCCGGAACTCCGGCAGTCACACTATTCCACCAGTGAGGCCAGCCTCACGTTTACCATCATCCAACCCTAGATCAGTAAAGATCCTCTCACAATGCAAAAGCCAATTCTCAACTTCTATAGCATCCTCCATTCTAATAAATGGCTTTCCACCCAGACTTGTGTAGTCTTTGCTCAACTTAGCATAGTTATTCCCAACTGGAACTACAGGATTTGTTCCTCCAACACTACTAGCAAAACCCTAGCTTTCAATGGATTGGCTAAAAACTAATACATCATCCCCGCATCTATTTCAGCATTTGGGTTAGCATTAGCCTGTTGACCTTAATTCCTTTTGGTGTTAAGTCAAGCATTTCCGTTGGTTGTGGTGCTTCGTCCACCTAGATTTCCTCTTCTATTTCCAACTTCCATATCTTCTTTCTCATAAATCTACATACAAGCCTTAGTAAGATACAGAAGAATGATCCAAAAGAGGGAGGAACACGTACTTATATATATATATATATCAATATATCAAATACAAGTACGTTACTATAACATTAACCCAAACCTCGATCATATTTTCAAATTCACTGGATTATGTTTGAAAATCTTTTAGGTTTAACTTTCCTTTAATGTTTCATAAACCTACGCTCTCATACCAACTTGTAACATCCCTTTACTTGGAGGCCCAAAACTAATGGTTACGGATGCTATAGTCATCCATAGTTATTAATCCTTGACGACTAAATACGATGGTGTTTGATTCATTGATGTACAGAAACACATGAATATGGAAAAAATTAAAACATCAAACAAAATCACTTTTCATTGCTAAACATTTACAATTCATTACAGAACCCCACTATCGCAAATCACGTTCAGAGAAAAAATATATTTATTACAACATATGCCAAGAGCGACATATGAAGATGTCCCCTTGGATGATCAGAGTATATACAAGCAATATAACAACTTTGCCAAACAACACAGCAGAATCAAATAAAGGAGAACCCTAAATAGCTATCATGCCTCATGCACGTCTCCAGTAGCTTTATTCGTCTAATGAGGTACCTAAAAACCTCAACTCCCAAGCTACTCAAAATCAATTGAGTACTCGAGAGTTTAAGGGGAAAATATAAACTTTGAGTCAGATATAAAGCCTAGTATGAATAATAATCTACCATCTCAAATCATTTAGATGTCTAGTGAGACCACGCTGCTTAGTGGAACGGTTTTTCCCTTACTATTATCCTAAACCATAAACCATATACTATGCTTCTACATATGTAATGGTTAAAACATAGCCATTTCAAAATATTATGATGATATGCAAACATAATAAAACATATTGGATTTCCCATCCTCTTTTTATTTGACTACCTGTCATATTTATAATTTCTGGGGTCACTATTAACCTATTATTTTTCATGGGCTTACTAATAACCTTTATATAATATATGGACTCCCTGTCCTATTTCATAGTTTTCATGGATGCACTATGAACCTATTGGCCCCTAACAATTAACTTAATTAAAGGGTTCCCCTGAACCTGTTGGTGACTCTAATAAATTCTCTTATATCCTAGTTTTCATGGGTTGACTTGGAACCTATTGGCCCTTGCTAACACCTTTCCTTCTTATCCTAGTTTCTATGGGTTGACTAGGAACCTATTGACATATCGATAACTTAATCTGGACATAGTTTCATGGGTTCACTATGAAACAGTTGGCTCATGCCAACCACTCTTTATAACATAGTTTTCATGGGATCACTATGAACCTATTGGTAACTCCAATAACTTCCTAATCATAGTTTTCATGGGATCGCTATAAACTTTTCTCCCTAGCAACTTCCATGTTTAGGCATTTTATGTTTTTGTCTCCCTGACCACTTGGATGCAAATCTACTCATCCGTAAATTTAATTAGGTTATATTGACTAATCGGTCAACCTAGCTGGCTCTTTTACCCTTTTTCCCAAAAATGTAGTTATGGGTCCATTATAATGTGAATATATTTATATTTGAAGAAGCAAACATTATTATAAAACAACACCACTCCTATGAGTTTAATGTCCTTGAAATATTTTTCATATAAAACATTATTAATTCCTTTAACCTAAAATTTTTATCAAGGAAAGCATCTTTTCAAAATCATTTCAAAACTCCTCTAATTTAGCCATGGGTTTTTCTTTTAAAAGTTGAGTTTAGGTTACAAATCCTTTCGAAACCTACGATACTATCCTTTCAACTTCATAGGAAGACCTCCTTCGAAATCATTAAAATTTATCTTTAAAACTTTAAGTTTCTGCCTTTCTAAAACTTTAAAACCATCCTTTCGAAACCTTTGGATTGTATTGAAGTATTAACTTAGAAGCATAGCTTCAAAGCCAATTGAAATATTATTTGTGCTAAAGACCCTTTTCGAATGCATTGGGTTTTTACTTAAAATATTATCTGGGTCAAAGTGAATATAGGGGAAAGCATCTCTTTTGAAACCATTATTTACCATATAAAAATATTGGGAATAACATGATGGCGTCGGTACCATCTCTTTCGAAAGCTTCAAACCATTAAATAAAACATTGAAGGATAGCGTCGAAACCGCTTTTGAAGCCATTGCCTTCGAAACCCTTGGACCCTTTCGAAAGCCTTTAGGAAGCGACTTAAAACATCTTTAAAATAAAAACTACCTTTAGAAAGCAGTGACAACTTCAACACCATCGAAAGGCTAAAGAACGGCTGTAGGGCATCGATTAGGTCTAAACCCCTTATATCAAAAGCATTCTTTCATAAGTAAAGTAACCCATTCGAAAGAAAACTTATGTTAATGGAAACCCTTTCAAAACCTTTTAAAACCTCTTTCGAAAATATATGCTTCGACTCCTTCGAAGGCTGAAATAAAACAAAGGTGGGCGCTTCTCTTTTTAAAACAAAACCAAGGTATCGACTCCTTCGAAAGCCATTCTTTCGACGCCTAACCTTTCGTCTTTCTCCATTCCACTGTGTACCATTTTTACGATACCTTGTATATTGGTTTCTGCTTAGTAGGCTTCGACTGGGTTGAAGGCAAAAGATCTGTGTCGAAAGGTACTTCTAAAGAAGGAGAAACCAACTTTTATGAGTAAACTTGGTTTAATAGTACTTAAAGCAAACCTTTTTCTAACTAACCTGCCACATGTCAACACCAGATTAGTTGCCTTGACTTTTTCAAATTATTTAATAAAATAATTGCTGCTGATTTCAAATCTAAACCATGGTTAAGTTAATCAAATAAGCCCTTCCATTAAGCAAAACAAATATTGCAAAGAAGTCCCTCTTCTAAAACAATTTAATTTACATAGCAAATTACTTGGGAAAATCCCCAAAAATTCCAGAAATTCACTTTAATTATGTTACCTAACATATTAAAATTTCAGACCCAAATTCTCAACATATTTCGAGAAATAAATTTATAAACCCAAACAGCCATATTTTCCTTTGAAAATTCATAACAATCTTTCCATAGCTTAGAAAATTTTTAAAATTAAAACCCAACTCCAAATTCATGTTTTATGCAACATAAAGATTTCCCATGCCATTTAGACATCAATATAAACCGGCTTTACCCTAAAACCATGTATAACCCATTTAAACAATCTTGTTTAAATTAAACAAATCAATATTCTAGCATATCATCATCCAAATCACCATAAAAATGAATTTACCCTTAAATTCGAAAACATATGATTCAAAACAAAATAGAGATGGAATTATTATTCACCTTGATTTAGATAAGGAGATTAGATTGAGATTGATTTTCCCTAACTTTATTCTCTAGCTTTTAACCGAATTCCTTTTCTCTTAATAGCCTACCCTTCCTTATGCTTTTGGTTTGCATTTCAAAATGACATGAATGCGAATGAAATGGTAGAAATTAAAATATATATAAGGGTAAGGGTTATGGGAGGCAAATTTCTATTATACCCTTATGTAATTTGATTAACCCAAAAACCATTCTTAAGCCCATTATTTATTTTATGAAGCACATGCTTAATTAGATTTATTCAAATCTTAACCCCCTTATTACTTAACATTTACATTATTTTGTTTAATTTACATAATTAAATCTCCTTAATAGTTTTATCAAAGTTTGGGGTGTTACAGGTCATAATGAGTTCTTTGGGTTGGTCTAATAAGTCGGTGGTTTTTTGGGAAGCAAGAGTGTTGCTAGTAGATATTGCCTATGGTAAGTGATAGGCGATTGACCAAGTGTTGGAGGCCATGATGACTTATTTTTAGAATATGAAGTAAGATGCTTTGAAGAGGGAACTCATTCTACGACGATTTGATTTTCGTTTAGAAGTCGGAGTCAAAGCATCTAGGCATGGAGCACTAGAAGTCCGGAATGAGTGGGGGAAAATCTAGCCCTAAATTGGTTAAGTGAGGGGTCGATGCTGAGTGGAGAGCTTGTTGCCAAGTTCTTGGATTATTTCCAAAGGGAATGAACCTTCTTGTAAGTGAAGTAGAGGTCTTATAGATCATGCTGGAGGTGTTGGCTTGTTTGTATCGGGTTGGATGACGACATAGCAGCATGATGAAAAGCTATGGTCTTTGGATGGTTACTCATGTTGGGATTAGGTTCCAAACACGATGGCTCGCAAAAGGGGGTGGGACATAGTTACGGGGAATGTGGAAGGATTCCTTGTGAATAATGGAAACTAGATTGAGCAAGAGAGGTGCGGTATCCAAATGGAGCAAATAAGGGCTTGAGTGTATGTGCTAAGGAATCGTTGATGGTCGAAGTGTTTTCTGTTGTATTCGAGCAGGGGTATTGTAAGTAGGGATGTCCATGGGTCAATGAAGGGACATGTATACCCTGGGCTAGTAGCTTTGGGTTTATCATCTAGTTTTGGGATGCGAGACACGTACCCATCTTTGGGCAATGAGATACGAAAGTACAACGGAGAACCAGGATTTCCATTATTCCATGATAGAAAGGAGACCGTATGAGCTATTATATATTCGGGGTACATCGAGTGATAGTTAGGATTTTTCGATGGATTCTATGGATTCTATGGTTGCTTTGGCTACTCACTTTAGCGGGCTATCACTCATAGATATCAGGGGAAGTAGGTATAGGAGGATAGGAATACCTAGAAGACTGATATTCTTTATCTTTTTTGTGGTATATCCTTATGACATTGTAGAGTAGCATATTGTAGTGTTGTATGCTAACTCTTTAGTTGCGGGGACATGTCCGGTATGGTTCATGTGCT
Organism: Allium cepa; assembly: GCA_030765085.1. NCBI lineage: Eukaryota > Viridiplantae > Streptophyta > Magnoliopsida > Asparagales > Amaryllidaceae > Allium > Allium cepa. The sequence goes on along the minus strand of CM060934.1, from coordinate 368,428,024 downwards.
CTTGTTCCTTACCATATCTACCTATTTAGTATTTTGAGATGCATTTACCGCTCACACCAGACTGTAGTCAGACCTAAGGTTTTATGCTTTGCTTCTTATTATCTTGGGTACTCTTAAGTGAGTAGACTAGATAACGGCTGTAGGTAATGTAGTAACTGTTCGAAGAACGAGTTGGATGGAGCTATCTCGTATTATATACGTATATGGAGTCTATGTTTATTCTGCTGAGCAATGTTGTGGATCTGATGATAGTGGTTGCTTATTACTATTTGTATTAAAGACATTTGTTGAGTTTCTTTCCGTTATATAAACTCTGTTGTTGATGTATAACTCTATGTATATTGTACTCGGATGATGATGGTCTATTCACAATATTATTACTGTCTCTTCTGTTATATCTATGATATTATATATTGTCTGTGTCCTGTGAGATATTACAGGTTATATGCTATATTGGTTCATCTCAAACCCTGACGATCATCCTATATCGGCTGGCGCGACATCAACGCACTATTTATGTACTATTAGTGTCGATGGTTTAGGGTGGTCAATCATAGGAAGTTGACTAAAGTGAAAGAAACCACCTACTATGGAAGAGCTCTATTGCATGGTGTCCCAGTTTCTACACTTGGAAGAGGCAGATCTTACCACTAGAAAGGCTAGTGGTAGATTGTCGAATGAAGTTGTATAGAGCAATATCACCATTAAGAAAGCTGGTGAAAGCCTCGGTAATTTTGTGGTGAATGTGGGAAGTAATGATAATAATTAAAAAAGAAGAAATCATGGTGCTGTTGGTAAGAGAAATGGTACCAAAAGGCTTTCAAGGTACTTGAAGCTGAAGGATTATACTTAATTGAACGATATTATTGAAAATATATACCTTTCTATGCAAGGATTGGATAATTACAAGAAACTGCCTCAAAGGGAGGCAGTCGAAGCCGAATGACGCTCGAGGAAACTATACTTGAGAGACCCACGGAATAAGGGCCAGAACGCTTGACCTCAACGGCAGAATCCTCAAAGGGATCAACCTAGATCTAGTAGAGAGGGGCTTATATGACTTGAAGGTAGGATTGTAAATAACATAATAACTAAAGGACCTCATCTACCAGAGAAGAGTTTGAATGAGATGAAGCAGTATGGAACCTCGTTAAATCACGTGTTGTAGGAGAGTTTTTTTTCCATCAAATATGGAGCTTAAAAAAAACTAAAGATGATGAGTGATGATATTGTTTTTCTGAATTAGAGACGCTAACAGCGAGCAAGTGCCCAAGCTTGAAACTATGGTGATTACGACCATTGTAAGGCCACCAACCATGCATCAAGTTCTCGGTTGACCGTGGAAGCTCGGTTAATATTTTGTTTAAAAAAATGTTCGATTGGATAAAGATTAGTCTGAAGGACATAAATCCATGAAAATGTCAAACTCAAGGATTTACCATAGAGGCAAAGGAGCCTATAGGATGTTACCTGTCGATGGAATTAGATGAAGGGGACTGCAAGATTGTGTAGGTGCAGGTCTCTACTTATAATGCTTTTTTGGGCCGACTAGCCCTTTCCAATTTCAAAGTAGCTTTACTCATAGTGTTTGATAAAGCAATTTCTTATTAAGAATGGGGTTGGAGCTATTCAAGGCGACTAGAGCACTAGTTCAAAATGCCACGTTGCTAAGCTCAGAGAGGCAAAGTGACACTGAAGGGAAAGATGCAGAGAAGGCTCTCTGCACCAAAACTGTAGATGCATAGAAACTACCTCCCAAGCCCTAGCTTGGGTCCCAAAGAAAGCTCTAAAAGCCATAGACCTCGAAAAGAGCCAAAGGATGCAAGGGTGGCACCAGTGAAGATGGTGACAAAATCCTGATTGATGAGGATGATCCTACTAAGGTCCTTAAAGTTGGATCTCAGCTTGGCATGAAGATAAGAAAGGATTTGGTAGGGTTACTCCAAGTGAACCTAGATCTGTTTGCTTGGAAACACTCCAATATGTATGGAATATTACCGAAGATAGCATGTCATGCATTAAATGTGGACCCAAGTTGCCCTCCTATCAAACAAAGGAGACACGGCTGAAGGCTTGAGTGATCCACTAAACTAAAAGAAGAGGTGGATAAGCTGAAGTCAAATGGCTTTATCTTACATGCCTTGCATCTTGAATGGGTATCGAATCCTGTGTTGGCCAAGATGCTAATGGAAAATGTCGAACATGCATCGATTATTCATCTTAAATAAAGCATGGACAAAAGACAACTTACCGCCATCTAAGATCGGTCAACTTATAGACACAACAGCTAGACACATATTGTTATCCATTATGGAAATGTATTCCAGCTACAACCAAATATCAATATGCATTCCAAATCAGGAGCATATGAGTTTCATCGTTGATTTGAGCTTGTACTACTAATGAGTAAGGCCATTTAGTTTAAAGAAATCTGGAGCTACCTATAACCAATTAGTGAATAAGATGTTCAAAGATCAAATCGGGCGAAAAATGGAGGTTTATTGGATGATATGCTAGTGAAGTCACAGTGATCGATGTATCAAATGGATGACCTAGCTATGATGTTCGATGTGCTTTGGAAGTAAAGAATGAAGCTTAATATTTTGATGCATTCTTTTGGAATCATATCAGAAAAATATTTTGATTTCACGTCGAAGTTTGTCCAAAGAAAATGCAATCATTGAAAGATGTTACTGCCTTGAAAATAAGGAGGGAAACGCAAAGCGTGAATAGGAAAATTTCTATATAGAGTCGGTTTATTTCGAAGGCGATGGATAAATGTATACTATTCTTTGATGCTACAAGAAAGAGATAGGAAAGTTTGTTTGGACAAAGGAATGCCAGGTAGCTTCCCGAAAATTGTTAGAGATAGGGAGCGACCACCAATCTTGTTGAAGCCTTTGGAAAGGGAAGAAATATTCATTTATTTAGTGATATCTACTCACACACTAAGCGCGGCCTTGCTATCTAAAGAGTAAAAGGTCTAAAGGTCCATATATTATATCAGCAAGTGGTTTATCAGAGCAGAAAAGAAGTACTTAAATTTAGAGAAGTTGTCATACTGCTTGTTGAATGCTTCATGGAAGCTATGACTATACTTCCAGGCTCATGGAATAAAAGTGCTTACTGATCAACTGCTAAGGAAAGTACTGCATCAACCTGAGACCTCGGGAAGGCTATTGAAGTGGAATATCAAACTGAGCCAATATGATATAACATCTATGTAGTTGAAACCCCGCTTTGGCCTCTCAAAATTCATGCTCTAGCCCCTAGCACTCTTCGACCGCTACATGTTTTCAATTTTGTGCTATTAAATAGTAGATCTGCTTTAAGCTCTGCTATTTTCTGCTATACCCACTAAATCAAGGCTTTTTAGCACCCGCTTTAACAAAATTTCTGTAAATAAGTTGATCTGACATGTTCTCTTTCAAACCAAATCAACAAAGTTAGGGTAAAGACATAATTTTAAGGCATAAGTGCTCAATATAAGTTAGAAATCTATTATAGTGACTAAATCCGGATTGCATAAAACATGATGTTCTTCGATTTCATTATATAAGATTAAAAATATCTCTTTTTCCTATACAAATGAAGTGAGAATGAGGATAAATTAACTTTAAATATTTGTTTGTATATTTCATGAAGTTTTTTGCATCTCCGCTATATCCCTGATATAACTTTTTGCACCTCCACCGCTATGCAACCGCTAAGCATTTTAACCGTACAGTATAACATACCATCATAGAAAGGTGATACAAGGACAGGTGTTAGTTGATTTCATTGCTTAATTCAATATCTAAGATGGAAAATAGGAGGAAGATATGGTCCAGGTTTTCAAGTGGATATTATAGGTAGTTAAAGCTTCTAATGAACAATGTTTCGGGACAAGAGTAATTATTAGGGACTCGAAATGATGGATAATACACTATGCATTAAGGTTAGCGTTTTTGACAACGAACTATGAAGCCGAATATGAAGCGTTGATTGTGGTGCTCAAGATAGCAAAAGAACCGTAGGTCTGGGCATTGGATGTATTCAGTGACTTCCAACTAGTGGTCTACTAATTCAAGAAGGAATTTCAGGCAAACGTAGCGAGACTTACCCCTTACTTAACAAAGACACATGAGCTATTAAATGATAACAAACACTATACAATCACATAGATATCCTAAGAAGAGAATACAAAATCTAATTCACTAGACAAATTGGTTAGCTATGGAGATGCAAGGGTTTTGGGACTTGTTCCCATGGAAATTTTATTGGCTACAAGCATTGACCAGATGGATACCGATTGGATCTTGGAGGTCGAGGAATAAAGAGTGTCGTGGATGAATCCAGTTAAAGACTAATTGTTGAAGTGAACCCTTACAAATGGATGTGTTGAGTGGTGCAAACTCCTTCATAAAGCATCACAGTTCATAGTGCAATAAGGAGTGTTGTATAAGAGAGGTTTCTCAACCCTCTATAGTGATGTGTCATCAAAGCTGAAGCTAATAAATTCCTTTCGGATGTACATGAAGGAAATGTGCTGATCACACCTAAGGGTAGACTTTAGCGAAATAGATACTTCACTATGAATAGTTCTGGCTAACGATCAGCCGAGACGCGGCTCACTATACTAAACAATGTGATAGGTGCCAAACCTTCGTTAAAATACCGAGATCCCCATCTATAGAGCTTACACAAATGGTTAGCTCTGGGCCATACGTTGTTTGGGGAATTGATATAATCGATGTGCTACCGATTTTGAAGGGCAGAGCGAAATGCGTTATTGTAGCTGTGGACTACTTCACAAAGTGGGATAAGCAGAACTGCTAGACACAATTATAACGAAGAAAGTGATCAACTTTATGGTGAAGAACATCATATGAATATTCAAAGTCCCATAGAACATTATTACAGATAACGGAAGTCAATTTGAGAGTAGCGAGTTCAAAGACTTCTATAAACAATACTGAATTACAAAGAGCTTCTCGGTAGTAGCACACCCATATGCGAATGGATACGCACAAGAAGTGAGCAAAATCATCAAATTCATCCTAAAGAAATGATTGACAAAGGAAACTAGGTTGTTAAGTTACCACTGACATTGTAGGCTTATAGAACGACCCGTAAGTCCCGACTTGGCCTACTCCATTTACTTTGGCCTGCGTAGAAAAGGCTATGATCCCAATAGAACTAGAAACCCTTCTCATTGGAGAAAATATTATGACCCCAAGATGAATGAGGAACTCCTGCATGAGTCCATTGGCTTGGTCAATGAAAAACTAGAAGAGGCTAAACTGAGCGTAGCTGCTAACTAAAAAATTATAGCAAGCCATTTTAACACCAAGGCCAGGAAGCGTACCTTTGAGGTAGGGGGCCTTATTTTGAAATGAGTCCTCCCTATTTCAGGGGCACTTAGTCTGAATTGCGAAAGTCCCTATGTAAATAAACAGAAGCTTAGAGATGGAACTTTCAAGCCATCGACTGTTGATGGTATCCCAATTTCGTAGGCGTGGAATAGCAAACACTCATGGCGCTTTTTAACTTAGATATATTTATTTTATTTTCTATAAATAAACCAAACTAGTTGACTTAGATTTGTTTGTTTTACTTAGATTTCTATATTATTTTCTACAAATGAGTCTCCCTAGTTGGCTGGAGGCAATATAATAAAGCAGGACTTGCTATTTCCATTGTTTATAAATAAAGTTGGCTTTGGAACCAATGGAACCGTGTTCTTATAAGCTAAAATTTATGTTGAATGGCTAGCATCATAATCAAGTCCTTCAAAATAGGTATCGACTAACTCCTTTGACCTATGATTGGGTCAGGGAAGTACAATTACACTGTGGTCAATCGAACGTTTTGCCCTTTTCCCTGTTATTTTTGACGAATACTCAAAGATAGACAGTTAATGAGGGATGCTCTTCATTGGGCAGTTGAAACACCGGTCCTCAGAGATAGGAAGTGGTGTATAATTAAAGATTTCAAGGCTATGGTTTATGGCTCGGTGAGACATTCCTAACCGAACATAAACAATAATAGTCAGCGAGCGATTTCAATCGATGCCCAAAGATAGGCATGGTAGAAAATGGATCCTCAGAGACAAGCATCTGGAATACTAATCCCTGGAGATAGAGGTTAATGAATGATTGAATCTTTTACAACTTTGACCATATTTACCACCTAGCGAGCCAACCCTGGCCGGTGTTAAGTGAAGAAGGTTAGGGAACATGTTCAATCAATGCCTAGAGATAGGCGAGATCGAATTTCGTTGTCCAGAGAAAGATGCCCAAACTATTGTTTCCTACAGAGAAATGATACAAAGCTTAGTGCTTCAATGACTACAACTTTGATATTAGTCAAACAAAACACAATCGAAGATAAAAAAATGTTGTTCATGAAGTTGGCTGAATAAATAATAAGTTTTGTTTAGTTAGGAGAGAAATACTTTGATGATTATAAATAGAAATGAATAATGAGACATTGCTAAGCAATTGTTGAGAGTTATTTATATGTAAGATTTACAATAAACAACAGCATTGCCTAAGCACAATATATATGATATAAATGTAGTTAAATTACAACTAAATATATTATATTCAAGCATTTACATGGGTTGTTAAAACAAAAGGTACAAAATAGAGTAGAAAGGCAGTCTTTTGTTTACACTAACTTTTTGTGCAAGAGTTTTGGGGGCCGCTCCTTAGCAATGTCTGCTTGTAAGCGCAAAAAAAAACAAAGTACATCAAAGGGCCAAAAGAAACTATCCACCAGAAGGCCAAGCCAGTAACATACTTCTTCTTTCCTTGCTTGCTTCTCTTTATCTCAAGCTTACAAGGCACTTCCTCGAATTCTTTGAATCATGCTCCTTCCCCTTCTTCGGAGTTCATTCCTCATGTAGTGAGGATTCCTCTTCAGTGTTCCAGTTGAATGGTCTTCAGGCATATCAAAAGGAAGAACAAAAGATTTTAAAATGCCGTTAGAACCGCAACACTTAATTGGCCTGATTTTCAAAGAAGGAATCTTAGGAGTAGTGCATGGCTTTCTAGAGCCAATTGCAGACTTTTCAATAATCGACATTAATCCTATTGAATATGCACTTTAGCATCTCTAACAGGGTGATGTGATCATCTGGGTTCTTCGCGCTTGTGATTATGACATCTTCTTCCTAGGGCTGATTATTATCCTCTAACCTTTCCGATGCTCCTATCTTCTGAGAGTCTGGACTAGGGCCAAAGCTGGAAGGGAGAGCTTGTATGATTAGCTTGTGTAGGATCAATTTCACCCCAGAGGGAAGGTGAATAGAGTGTACTATTAATTATAAAACTTAATTGCGGAAGCTTTTAAAATAATTTCAACACAGATCATAGAATAATAGCAGCATAGATAATAGCAGAATAATAAATGTAGAAATAGAACGACATTGAATTTACCCAGCTTCGGCAAAACCCTGCCTACGTGTTGCCCCCAAGGTTTCTACTAGAAATTAAGTAGTCACACACTTACACACGTAAATTCGCGACACCAGCTACTGACTAACCTAACTCTACGCTCAAAACCCTGCCACAACTCAGCCATTGAGTTGCGAATTCTCAAACTACGCCACGTAGTTTGTCCCCTAGTCACACGATTAGAAATTACAACAGTTTAGAAAGGAAAATACAAATTTAAAACAATTAAAATTTAAAACTAAACCCTAAATATATTTATGAGCCTTATTATAATTTTAAAATCCCAAAGCTAAACTAAAGGTCGGCCCAAACTATCTTTTCTCTTTATCTTCTATCGGCCCGTTCCTTTGTGATAATGGCGGCTCTGTTGTTCATTCCTCTTCCTTCAAAAATTAGGGTTTTCGTGTAATTCGAAGAAGCCGATTTTAATTGCTCGATTAAATAGATGATTTGGCGTTCCTTTTATGTCAATCGATGGTCTCTGTTAATTACTTCGACTACTTCGAATTGATTGAGTTCGAGAAGGCTTCGGTATGTTATTTTTGCTCTTTTTCTTTTCTGATTTAATGCTTGAACTCAATTGGTTTTAGCCGATGATGATTGTGGGTTTTTATATGAGTTCGATCTCATTTATTTGCGTTCATATATATTTGTTTGAATTTGTCAATCGATTTGCTCGGCCGTTCGATGTTGCTTGGATGTTAATGATTTCTCTAACTTAATCAAATTCGTATAAATTGATACTTGCTTCTCACGGTATTGATTTTTGACTTGGTTCAATTTCTTGTTTTCTTGGTCATCACAGCACTGTTTGATTTCATGAATTTCTGATGGCTTCGGCCTTGACTTGAAACTTCATTGACCTATACGCTTGATCGTTGTTCATCATTGGCATTCAGTAGTTTGCATTGGTTTCCACTTGTATACAGTTGCATTGGTTAGTTTTTTGTGTTGTTCATTTTATTGGCATGTCTGTTCATCCCTGTAGCATACTTGACTTGTTCAATTTGCCGTGTGCACTTTATGCTATGACTTCGGCTTCTCTGTTTAATTTGAAATTCCTGATGCCATGAGTTGGTCTGGTTCATTATATTTCACTGGATTGTGTTTGACTGTTGTATCACTTTGTTGATGATGCTCGACTATTAAACCTGGTGGCCTTGTGGCACTGCTTACTGTCATACTACCATGTTGTATTGTATTTGGTCATTACAATTTGAACCGAATGCTTCTGTTTAGTATTGGTGCACTTGATTTCTTCACCTTGTTGTACATATCCTTGAGTCAGATTCCTGGTCTGGTCTGTGTAGCATTAAGTTTGATCATCCTGTAGCATAAAATAAAAATCTCTGTTTCATTCTGGAAAAGCATTATATTTTATTTGTTGCACTTGCTCGATCCATTTCAATGTTGTTGGCCTTTGAGTTTCACTGACCACACATGTACATGCTTGCATCTTTGAATTTGGTTAGATGGTACTGTCCAGTTTTGTATGGTCAGTGATGCACTATTGTTTTGGTTGCTGCATTGATCTTTCTGGTAGATTGTTTATTCAAGTCTGCATTTATGTTGTAGTATATATGAACTTGGTTCATATGTATGCTGTGCATTTGTGATTGACTAGTTGTCTTGGAGTTTTAGACCATATATGTGTGTTCATGAATGTTTGCATCGGCTTGTTTTGGTACAACTTCCCTTGTGCACTGTTATTTGTTGTGCCTTGGTGTGTTGCCTTATCTTTGGTGCACTTGGTCATTCGAGCCTTTGAGCTTTGGTGTTGTCATGTTGGTTCAGTCTTGCATTTGAGTTGAGTCATGGTAGCAGTGACTTGACCTTTGCATTTTTTTTGTGGTTTGGTGCCTTCTTGAATTATGCAGTCTTTTGTGAGCATGTTGACTTTTAGTTGGACTATGCATTACACTTGAGTTGAATCCAGTTTGTAGCTCGGACTTGACCTTGTGCTGAAAGTTGTGACATTATTTTATCGCACTTGAGTTGAACCCGGCGTTTTGGGTTTGATCTGTGCTCACCTGTCCCTGTAAATTTATCAAGTGTATATATCGGTGTGCACGGCCTTGTGGCATATACAGTGATACACTGTGTATGTCACAAGCTGTTCGTGTATGATGAGTTGAAAATTAAATGATGACGAACAACCCAAATAACTGAGGAAAATATTATTTTCAAAATCCACATTTTGTTTTATACTGCAAAAATATTTCCTTTTCGACTTTACTGCGTCAATATTTATTTTTGCAGATTGCTCAGATGCTGGATTCAATTTGGAATAAAGTTGAAGATAAATACGAGTGTGAGTGATATGTAGTGAGGTTAACTATAAATGTGAAATTGTGATGTAATCAAAGTTGTACTATAATTGAAATTGAATATATAGTGAGAGCTTGAACTTTGTACTATTCAAAAATTGTAATAAATATTTGTTTGAATAAAAATTCTGTTTGAATTAAAATTCTGTGTTATTTATTTTTATTCAGGAAATATTTATTTAATCTATGAAACATAAAATAGTACATTAACAAATACATTTACACGAATATATATATGTTTATTATCATCAAACAAAAATCATATAATCGCATATTTAACAATCTCCCCCTTTTGATGATAACAAACATATATTTAAGATTTTGAATATGTTAAATGTATTTGATCGTAGATATACTCTAATTGCTCCCCCTATTTAAATGCTTCCTCTCTACATAAAGCTCCCCCTACATATATGCATACAAATAAAAATATGCAAATGATTTATACACTTAAAAATCAAACATCTACATGTATAATATACTTTTAAAATACAAATTATAAAATTGAAATATCTATAAACCATATTTAAACACAGTAAACGATTTATATTCTGATGTCATCAATTTTTTTCCAAAACAATGCAAAACATCGCTGTAAGTATATCTATGAACTGTAGACATATTCCCATAAACTAATTATATATAACACCTTAAATATACCATATGCTGACATATATATATATATATATATACATACACACATATTATATAAACATACTGTTATATACTATACACTATCAGATCTAATTGTAACCTTATATTAAACATACATATACGCATAATACTATATATATACATTACTTTAATATATATACAAATGAAAATTTTGAGTTGCTGAAGCTTGCATATATATATATATAAAACATCTTTTGAGATACTTTAATATACATACATATTACAATAATATATATACATGCACGTCATAGATTAACTTCATTATGTAACTACAACATATAAACTTACATACACTACAATAATATATAAAGTAGAACATACAGGGTTTGTGTAAACAAAATATTAATAAACCCATACTTATCAACGTTTAATATATAAGTAAAATATATCAGTATAAGCAAATATATGTAGTTAATATACTTTTAAAACAAACAAACCTTTGTAATATATAACAGTATAGGCTGTAGCTTTTATTTCAAATAGATATATACATCAAAAATCATATTTAACAAAATTTACCTAAAGAGTTTTATATGAAAACAAAATCTATAAACAACAACTAATACATAAAATGAAGATAGCATTTATATACCGTATGAACAACATAGGCTGCAAGCTCGAGCTAGGAAACAACAAGGCGGGGTTCGGTTGAGACAGATGGCGGACGACCATGATGGATGATGGTAGCTGCCGGGTTTGGGAGAGGGTTGCGGGCAAGGTGGCGGTTGCACCAAGGAGGCTGGTGATGCATCTGATGTGGGTTCTGAGCTCAAAGGGTGGTATCTGTCGGTGAGGGTTGGGCGTTTGGCGTGGTGAGGGGAACCAGAGGCCGTGATCGGTTTTGGGGGCGCATGAGCGCGGCGACCCGGAGGGAAGCGGGCAAGATCTAGTTTGGGTTGTTGCTAATAGACGAGGCGTAAGGAGGATGCACGATTTGAGGGGAAAGGTTTCAAGCACTTAAATATTTAGTTAGAAATGTTTTTAAAAAATTTTATAAGAAGCTCAGAATAAACTGGAAATAAGAAGGAGAGATGGCAAGATGAAACAGTTCACAGGCAAAAAGGAATTGCCAGGCCAATATAAACTCTATTATAAATTTTCTTCCAAAAGCAACGTAAGATCCGAGAAAAAGAAAGGACGAGCCCATGTTTATTTTACGGCTGGAAATGAAAGGACATTGGTTCAATTCAGGAATTATTAAAACTACCGACTTTTTAGTTTACTCAGTGGAAATGTAAAGACACATGGACAAAAACAAAACCAAAGTTTAAATGAGTAACAATACGACAATTGATACACTGATTTCGCCGCGAGCACTGAAACCCACAAATGAATATACCGCGGAGATCAACACAACGAGACGATCAAAACGGTATACAGATATCAGTGGTACGATTGTTCTACCAAAAGTGAATAGTCAGTTCTGAAAATGCTGCTAATTTGACAGAAATAAGATAAATGAAGTCATAGCAGTTCACATTTCGAGAAATGAATTATGACGTCTCACACAAAAGATGATTTAAAAATTTTCCATAGAAAAATATTCAGGTTTGGAAAACATTTTATTATCATCTATTATTAACTGATATAAATTGAAATAAAGTTACATAAGAAAATAAACTTCCATATTATCTGATGAAACTTACCATTCTGTTTAAGAAGATATATTCCAAGTATCAAATTTATATTTCAAAATTTTATTATTCAAAATTTCAAAAAATTTCAATTGAATATATAAATATAACAAATAAAATTATTAAAAATTTACGGGTCGTTAAACTTTATTTCCTTCATCTTGTCGTGACTTTTAATTCTTGATCATAATATAGACATCAAATATTACATTATTAAGATATGTAAGTTACCAAGTATTTTGTTTTATTTTATCAGCTTATCACATTCAAAAAATGAGGTTATTTATATTTTGGATCCTATTAGTTTTATTTCGCATGGTATTATGTTAGTACATTATCACAACGAGAATAAATTTCGTCTTTGCGTATTATTGCTGAATCAGGATAGTAATTTTGTTTTTCCCTTGAAACTTATGTAATTTTTCTTCTTGATTTATGGCTTTATTTTAATTCTTTTATTTTCAATTGGTACTAATCTTGTTTTTTTCTCCATATGTATATTTGGTTTGAATCTTAGTTGGAGCTTGGTTTTTTAAGTATGTATAGCGGATCAACAAACTTTTGTATTTTAGTTTCGAAAGCAAGATTGTATTTTTGTTTATTTGATACTCACCTTTTCTTTTTGGAGGAACAAATAACTACCTTGGATAGTGTACATGAATTAAGGTCTTAGTTTGCAATTGCTCAAGTTATAATTTTTTAACTATCGTCTTTATTGTGAAAGAAATTGCTTGCAAAAATAAATATGTTTTATACGTCATACGGTTTGTAGCACCCTGCATTTTTAGATAATTAAATAACCAAAATATTATTAAACAATGAAAATGAGCATTTTGGAATTCAGAATTTAGCTACGGGAGTTGCACCATTGGATCTGTGGTAATTTTTTAATCAGTTTCCATATATAACTTGTCGAAATCCGAGCTAGTATAAAGAAGTTACGGGAAGAATAAGAAAATAAGTATTATATAATTAAACGAAAAAAAAGGGGCATAGGTCGACCCATAGATTGACCGCCAATGAACACAAGTCGGCTTGCCTTTCTTCCTGGATGATATTTCGTCCACATACGAGCCGAAGAGTGTAAATTCGATTTTTGTGAAATCCTATGCGTTTGTAGCTACATCTGATGGTTCCTAGTGAGCCTATGATGTGGTTGCACCATATCAAATCTTCAGATCCAACGACCTGAGATCCCTAAGCTACACTATAAGTAGAACCCTAGGCTTAGCTATTTTTCTCATTCAGATTTTCTCCCAATTGGGTTCATTGCCCGAGGCTGAACCCTAAATCGAAAATTTTATTAGGGAGGAAATCTTTTTGATAAAAATACTTTACACACTAGAAATCCATCTGGAAGGCCTAAGACTGGAGCTAAGGACCACATGTGAGTTTTTTGTAATTTTTTAGATTTGTAAGCAATTTGAAATAATAGGGTTCTTAAATGTTCTAGTTTTTCTACGATTTTGAGACAGTTTTTATGTAAGTCTATTTATAGACAATTTTTAAGTAAATTTTAGGAGTTCTTTTCAGTTTACTTTTATTCAGCTATTTTATTTAGTAATTTACAGTTTTTTACATCTGTTTTAAGTTATAATTTAGCCTCTAAATGTTAGTTTCTATTTATGGAGATTTTATCCTTTTTATGGCGAATAAAATATTAAAAAGAGAAGAGTTCGCAAATATGGGTTAAAAATAGAAAAACATTAAATTTACAGAAATCAGATGTAAAATGAGAAAAACTGAAATAAAATGGAGATGGAAAGAAATAGGAAAATTTGAGATATTTGCAAGCATGACTATAACAGGTGATTATAACTAAAAAGAGAAAATAAAAGAGAAACAAATGCAAGAAAAATTATAAAACGTAGGTTATAATTAGAAAGAAAGAAATACCAGAAGGGTCTTATTTTAAAACATAGATCTTGGATTAAGTTAATAAGCAAATATAGCAGTAGTGGCCCGTACCAGCAACATTCCCTTTCAGGCCTAGGACTGATGGTCTCATATGTGGGTAAGGCTAGGTATGCTTATGCTGATTAGGATAAATAAGTGGTTAATGGATAGAGGCTCAAATTTGGGGATTCGGGCAAGGGGCGCAAAGTTAGAAGATTTGTTTGTTAGGACCAATACAGGAAGCATTCCCTTTTAGGTCGAGGACTAATGGTCTCACACGTGTGTGAGGCTGGGCACGCTTATGCTGATTAGAGTAAATAGAGGGTCAAATAGAAGGCGACAGTAAGTGTTCATCGGTGATGACCGAGCGTGCAACATCGATTAGGGTAAATAATTCGCAACTACGTCCTAAGCGCTAAAGGGTGTCTTTTGCTGTAGGACGAATATGAGTAGTTCATAGTGGCACAACAGAGATAGGAAAGACCAATCAATGGGTAGGATTAGGATTTCAGCCTAATCAAGTTAGTAATTGAGATAGGATTAGGATTTCAGCGTAATCACAGCAGTTAAAGACAAGTGCAAACAATAAAGCAAACAGTCAAACAGAATCAGAAACCGTATTTTTATGCAAGTTTTATTTTTTCCGTATCTTCCTTTCAAGCTAGAGCTATTACTTATTCTATTATATTTATCTTGCTTAGAAATGCTAGTAATTACTTTCACTCACCAAACTTATTGTCCGACCCACTCCTCTATCTTTCCTTTCCCCCAATAGGCCAGTAGAATTGAGGATAGTTGATTCAGGTTGCTTGGAGATTCATTTTCGGAGTTTTCTCATTTCAGATGTATTCTTCTGCTTTTCATTTTTTCATTTGGCTTATGATGGATTGCCACTTGTGAAAGGGATTATTATTGCTACTTTTACTCTGATTGTGTGAGATCTATTTTCATAATACATGAGAGATTTTGAATTTTTGAGACATGTTACGTTTTTATGACTTATTTTGAGATGAAGATTAATTCTGAATCATAAGTTATAATTTAAAATTTTCTGCTACTTTTACTTATTTGTCCTGTGAACCTTAGTCTCTGTGATGTTTTAGCTATATCTATAACGCACCACATCCTTTGTTGTGCCCTTTTTGGGAATACTAAGGAGTGTGGGGCGTTTCATTTGGTATCAGAGCCTCAGGTTACAGGATTCCTAAAAACTTGTTTTAAAATTAAATTATTTTTCGAAGGTAATATCTTCAAACTAAAAGTATTTTTCCAGAAGAAACTCTTATAATAGAAATAGTTTTCAAGTATAAGAAAGTTTTTATAAAAATCCCGTCAAAGCCCAGTTCAACCTTCTTTCAATTCTTTCGAGCCTAAAATTTTCTTTTCTTCGCATAGAATGGCAGATGCCCTAAATCTTCCCAAGGGTGCCCAAGTCTCTAGTTGGTTCCGTAGATACCTTCAAGCTACAGCACCAGTGGTGCAAGGGCAAGCGCCTAATGCAGCACCGATAGGTAGAGGTCCCATTAATCCACCTGTAGCAGCCAATTTTTCTAAGCTATGCAAGGAATTCACTAATCTAAGAGGCAAGATGTTTTCTTGCGTGGAGGATTTCATAGAGGCATGAACTTGGTTGAGGAATACAGACCGAATATTTAAGGTATAAGGATTAGAGAACCGAAAGTGAGTTCAACTTGCATCTTGGCAGCTGAAGGGAGAGGCATATTACTGGTAGGAGATTGAAGAGATGGAGGGTAGAGACATAGGTTGGGTTGAATTTCGATAAAGGTTTGAGAGAAAGTTCTTGTCGCAAGTCGACGAAAGCATGCAGTTAGAGAATTTCATTATTCTGAAACAGGGGGAGTCTATTGGTGGAAGAGTATTTAAATCAATTTAATGAGTTATCAAGGCTCGGGATGGAGCTTGTTAATACACCTCATAAGAAGGCCACCAAGTTTGTTAAGGCTTTGAACCAGCCCCTCCAAGGGTTGGCTTTGACACGTGTACCTATGGGAGCAACGTATTAGTCACTTGTGGAAATGGCCCTCATATCATATGTTACTAAGATTGAAGAGGTTAAGGAGGTTCCTAAATCAGAAAACTATAAGAAGCGGTGGTGGAAAAATAATAAGGATAAGAACAAGAAGAAAGGAGGAGGACCTCAAAAAGGATAGATCAAGAAGGGCGAGAAGTGTCACAGTTATGGATTGGTTGGGTATTACTTAAAGGAATGTAAGAAGGAAATGATGAAGGGGAGGTGTTACAGCCATGGGTAGCCTAGGCACCTTATTAGAGTTTCTCCTCAGAGGAAAGGGCAGAGAGCAAGCGCACCGATGGCGTAAGTGCAGGCTTTCGATGCAGCACCTTCTAGTAGTGAACTGGACCAAGGTAGGAAAGTCTCTGTAGAGGTTTGATCACTATTTTGGATTTTTCTATTCGAACTCTTTTTGATTCCAGAGCGTCGCATTCATTCATTTCTAGTTCCTTGATTGATTGTTTGCACTTAGATATTTCTCTAGTTGTGGACCCTATAGTTGTTTAAACCCTATAGGAGGATGGACACATTTTTCCATGATTTATAGGGGTTCAAAAATTTTTATACTAGGCATAGAGTTTGATAGTGATGCCTGTGTACTGGGATTTTTGGGATATGGGATGATTTTACGGATGGACTGGTTATCCACTTATAGTGCGATGTTGGACTGCGAGAGGAGAGTCGTCAGGCTAGGGACATGTAGAGAACGAACCCTCGAGGTTGCTTGCGACCCATAGGGGACAATCGTGTTGAGCTTTCTTTTTTTCCTTGATTCATCACTAGGAGAGTTAGATTCGGTTCCAGTTGTTAGAGAGTTCCCAAACGTTTTTGAGGAGGTTAGAGGGCTACCCCCTAAGAGAGAGATCGATTTTAGGATCTATTTGAATGACAATGCTAAGCCAGTGGCATTCCCCATGAGACATATAGCTTTAGGGAGAGGAAGTTGTTAAATAAGCAGAGTTGTGAGCTATTAGAGAAAGACTTCATCAGATGGAGCATATCTGAGTGGGGGCGCCAGTCGTCTTTGCTACAAAGGTGGATGGTTTTCTTCTACTTGCGTAGACTATAGAGAGTTGAATAAGCTCATAAAGAAGAACCGTTACTCGCTTCCTAGGAAAGACAATCTTTTCTAAAAGTTTGTTGGCTCTTTGGTATTTTCTCAGCTTGACTTATCCATTGGATTTCATCAGCTTAGGGTCGTTGACGATAGCATCGATAAGACAACATTTAGAACTACCGCACCCATGATTTGGAGCTGGCTGCTATTGTTTTCTCTTCCAATTCCTAGAGACATTACTTGCTTGGAGAGAGATTCAAGCTTTTCACTAACCATAAATCATTGAAGTACCTGTTCTCACAAAAGGATTTAAAATTGAGGCAGCAGCATTGGACGGAGTTTCTGACATCATATGACTTTGACATAGCTTACATCCCAAGCAAAAGAAACGTGGCTACGGATGCATTAAGTAGGAAGAGAACAACCCTTAGCCCAATGATCATGGAGTGGAAAAGCCTAGAGTTTATTTCCACCTTTGATTTTAATCCCTCTACGGACATTACTCCTGGATTATTGGCAGTATTTAAGGTTAAGCCTACCCTCATAGATCAGATTGGCTCAAGGCAGCGAGAGGATTTAGAGCTTGTGTATATTCTGGATAGGATTAGTATAAGAGAGGTCTCTAGACATCTCCAACGCTATTCCATCGTTAGTAAAGGGTGACTAAGGAGAGATGGAAGACTTTGTGTCCCCTGCACCGGTGATTTGATGAGTGCAGTTCTATCAGAAGCACACAATTCTCGGATGACCATTCATCCGGGTGGAGACAAGATGCATAGGGACATGAAGAGAGTGTTTATTGTGGAGTTTGTGGCAAAATGTTTTGTGTGCTAAAGGGCTAAGGCAGAGCAGTAGAGGCCTGGCAGATAGCTTCAACCATTGGATGTACCCGAATGGAAGCGGGATAGTGTTTCGATGGACTTCATAGATGGTTTACCACGATCTAGGAAGTGGAATACCAGTATTTGGGTGATTGTAGATTGTCTGACTAAGAGTTTGTGGCTAAATGTGATTGTAGATTGTTTGACTATGGAAGTTGTACCATTAGGTACGTAGACATTTTCTAATCAATTTCCATATATAACTTGTTGAAATCTGAGCTAGTATGAAGAACTACTAGAAGAATAAGAAAATCAGAATTATATAATTAAACAAAAAAAGGAGGACATAGGTCAACCCATGCCAGGGTCAGGTCGACCCATAGGTTACCCCCAATGAATACAGGTGGATCCGCCTTTCTTCCTGGATGATATTTCGTCCAGGTACAAGTCGAAGAGTGTAAATTCGATTTTTGTGAAATCCTATGCGTTCGTAGCTATATCCGATGGTTCATAGTGAGCCTATGACGTGGTTGCACCATCTTAAATCTTCAAATCTGACAGCCTAAGAACTCTAAGCCACACTATAAATAGAACCCTAGGCTTAGCTATTTTTCTCATTTAGATTTCTCCCAATTAGGTTCATTGCCTAAGGTTGAACCCCAAATAGAAAAAATTTCTGAAGAGGAAATTTTTTGATAAAATTATTCTACACTCTAGAAGTGGATCCAATAAGGCCTTGGACTAGAGCTAAGGGACACATGTGAGTGTTTTGTAATTATTTTAGAGTAAGCAATTTAAAATAATTGGGTTCTCAATAGTTGTAGTTTTTCTACAATTTTGAGACAGTTTTTACGTAAGTTTATTTACAGTCAATTTTTAAGTAAGTTTCATAAGTTCTTTTCAGTCTGTTTTTATTCATCTATTTTATTCAGTTATTTACATATGTTTTAAGTTAGAATTTATCCTGTAAATGTTAGTTTCTTTTTATAGAGATTTAATTCTTTTTGACGTGAATAAAATATTAAAAAGAGAAGAGTTTGCAAATATGGGTTAAAATAAAAGAACACTAAATTTACAGAAACCAGATGTAAAATGAGAAAAACTAAAATAAAATGGAGATGGACTGAAATAGGAAACTTTGAGATATTTGAAAGCATGACTATAACAAGTGGTTATAACTAAAAGAGAAAATAGAAGAGTAATAGTTGCAAGAACAATTATAACACGTAGGTTATAATTAGAAAGAAAGAAATAATAGAAGGGGCTTATTTTAAAACTTAGATCTTGGATTAAGTTAATAAGCAAATATAGCAATAGTGGCACGTACCGGTAGCATTCCCTTTTAAGTTTAAGACTGATGGTCTCATACGTAGGTGAGGCTGGGCATGCTTATGCTGATTAGGGTAAATAAGTGGCCAATAGATAGAGACTAAAATTTGGGGATTCGGGCAAGGGGCGCAAAGTCAGAAGATTTGTTTGTTAGGCCCAGAACCAGTAGCATTCCCTTTCAGGCCGACGACTGACGATCTCACACGTGGGTGAGGCTGGACACGCATATGCTTATTAGGGTAAATGAAGGGTCAAATAGGGGTCAACAGTTAGTGTGTATCGACGATGACCGAGCGTGCGACATCGATTAGGGTAAATAATTCGCTACTATGTCCTAAGCACTAAGAGGTTTCTTTTGATGTGGGACCAGCATGATTGGTTCACAGTGGCACAATAGAGATAGGAAAGGCCGATCAATGGGTATGATTAATATTTCAGCCTAATCAAGTTAGCAGTTAAGATAGGATTAGGGTTTTAGCCTAATCACAACACTTTAAGACAAGTGCAAACAATCAAAGCAAGTAGTTAAATAGAATCAGAAATAATATTTTTATGCAAGTTTTATCTTTTCTGTATCTTCCTTTCAGTCTAGAACTATTGCTTAGTCTATTATCTTCATCTTGCTTAGAAATGCTAGTAATTACTTTCACTCACCAGACTTATTATATGACCCTTTATTTTCCCTCAATAGGCCGGCAGAATTGAGGATAGTTGATTCAGGTTGCTTGGAGATTCATTTTCGGCGTTCTCTCATTTCAAATGCATTCTTCTTCTTTTCATCATTTTCATTTGGCTTATGATGGGTTGGCACTTATGAGAGGGATTATTATTGCTATTTTTACAATGATTATGTGAAACTGAGATGTATTTTCATAAGACATGAGAGATTTTGAGTTTTTGAGACATGTTATGATTTTATGACTTATTTTGAGATGAAGATTAATTTTGAATGATAAGTTATTATTTAAATGTTTTTCGATGCTTTTACTTATTTGTCTTGTGAACCTTAGTTACTGTAATGTTTTAGCTATACCTATAACGCACCACATCCTTTGGTGTGCCCTTTTTGGAAATACTAAGGGGTGTAGGGGTATTTCACTCTTTGTCAAGAAACTAGCATTTGTATATTAAATTTCATAGCTAAGAAGTTTAAGTTTGTTGCCTTATATATTTTACTATAGTTATAAAGTTGTGGAAGTAGTCGTCTACAATGTTTATTTAGCAATGGGATCATATAGTTTTGTTCAACTTTGTTCAATTAATTTTTCTCTTAAAATATTACATTGGATATTTTTGTAACAACCCGGTATTTCGTGCCATTCGCATCCGCACATGTCAGACTTAAATTGCTCAAAATATCAGATTGTTAATTTATATTTGGCAAAACTCAACATATACAGTAAATAAAATAATCACAGAATCACAGACACAGACTAATATAACAATAAGCAGCGAAAATAAAAGAATAGTAGTTCATGAAGCTGCTATAAAAAAAACAACAGATTTGAAATAAAATACAACAGAATATCTTAAATACAATGTAGTCTTGAATACAAACAGATGAAAAGTATGAACTAACAATCTGGGTAGCTAAAAGCTGAATAGGCATAGATGGATCTTCAGATGAAGCTCCAACTCCTAAGGTTAGTCTCAAATGCTATGTCACTCAGTCTGACCCAAGCGTAAAGCAAAAGACAAAACACTCAAGTCAGGATTAACATTCTTATATCAATAAATTCAACTCAAGTGAAATATCAACTGAAATACAAGTAACTCAAAGGATGTTTGGGATAACCAACCTCTAAGGATCTGTTAAACTATCTACTATGTAGTAATATAGGCTATTATAATATATCTATAGTAAAGTAAACTATTAAAATAGCTTTAAGACGATACCCATATCCCCCTTAACACATTTTTATAATGTCGTAGTCTATACAAATACTATAAACTCCACCAGCGGGTGGGTTATCAGGGAGCACTCCATAGGTACGATACAAAACAAACTCATAGAAGGTGCGATAGGGCATGCAACAAGGCACTCAAGGAAATGCCAGGGTAGATATACCGCTTGTGGATCCGGACTGGTGGTAACGCATAACAGCTACTACCGCCCACCTCGTGACACACTCCCAAATCAAAAGGTGCACCCAATCAATCACAAAAGCAATAGAATGGTGTCGAAGAAATGTGTTCGATAGGAGGAATGATCTCACTTGGCCCGGCATGGCTCTTGTTTTAGCCGCATCAAGCTAACTCATGGGAGTCAGGGCTACATAAATACCATATAGAATCGTCACCAAACTATCCTACTTCATTCTGGAATCTCCACCTCGTACATAGTTGTTAAAGTGGTTTTCATTATTGGCAGAGAGTATGACAATATCCGATCCCTGTCTCTTTAACTACCAAACGTAATTATAACACCGTGATCATTTCAAAAAAGTTTATACTTCAAAATCAGAATATCATATCCATTTCAAAACCATATCAATACAATATCATTTTTCACAAAAAATATATTCATTTCCAAATCAATAACACTTTCGACATTACAAACTTAGAATTTATAATACTTTGGAAATCATAACACTTTGAAAACATAACTTTGAAATTTATAACTTTGAAATCATAACTTCCCACTTGAACAATTTAGATATTAATAATTTTATATATAATAAAATAGTTTTGTAAAATTGTTTATATAAAAATAGTTTATATTAAAAATGGTTTATACTAAAATAGTTTATATTAAAAATAATTTATAAAGTAAAATATAATTTAGAAATACTTTATATAATAAAATAGTTTCCTCAAATTTAACAAATCAGTTCAAATCAACTCGAATTCCAAAATTCCAATTTAATTCAATCTCAATTCTTCAACTTCGATTCATTTTAGTTTTTCAATAAATCATTTCAAATTATATCGATTTCAAATATAGATTTGAACCACAAAATAAACCATTTAAATTTCAATATATTTCAAAGCCTTAATATTCAAACATTTTCAAAACTAGATTTCATAATTTCATATTTATCAAAATTTAACTTCGTTATTATTTAATTTTGAAATGTTTACTTAATAATTCCAGTATCATTTAAATAAAACCCCAAATTACAAATAAACTAAATATTTCCTTCAATTTTTCTAAACTTGAAATATTCGTTTAATTACCTTAAACCAAAATCAAATTATAAAATCGTATCCTTTAAATTCTCAATTTCAATAATTTTCAAATCGATTTAATTAAATAAAATTCTTAATGAAATACAGTTTCAAATAAATTCAAATTTATCTTCTCAACCTTACTTATAAAAATTATTATAAATCTATCTTAAAATATAATTTCAAAACTAACTTATGACCTTAAAATTTTCAGACATGTAAATTTCAAAATCTAAATTTTAAACCCTTATAAAACAACATATATATATATAATATCTTAAAATCAATATTTAATGAAACCAAAATATTCATTTCAAAACCTTAGAAATCATTTTTAAAATATATATATATATATATATATATATATATATATATAGACCAACGGTGTCTGTATAAAATATTTTATCCTATGGCCAAGTGATACAGATATTTATCATTTCAATCCGCAATTTAAATATATATGGGTATATATCATTTCAACCCGCAATCCCAAATTCAATTCAATGAAAATTGCTTGGGTTTATCATTTCAACCCATAAAGATGTTCTTCTATTCTACAAGATCATTCGGGTATGTATCATTTCAACCCATAGGGAATTCTATACTAACAGAGAACTTGCAGAGTGAGAACATATATGACATATGACAACAGGCATATACCATCAGTAACGAACTGAACAAAAATATAAACAACAAGATATGGTGTCATATCTCACAGGTGAACAAATACAGATAATGGCATAAATATAACAATGTAAATCTAATGGCAGCATATTTCAATTGTCATTTCAATTGAAATCAAATTTAATAAATATAAGAACGTTAATCATGAGTGATTGATCACCTTTCGAGGCTAGCAAAAATAGGCAATTAACTAAGTTATAAATCCAAGCACGAATTCCAAAACAAAGCTAGATTGGCACGAATTCGAGGAACAGATCAGATAACAGGAATCGATGGGAACAAATCGAATTAGCTTGATATAATATTTAGACGAGATGTATACTACATTATTATTTTCTTAAACCCAATATTCAATTTAAAAATACATATACATTGTAAATTGAACTTAAATTTAAACATATATATACATTGAAATCAAAATATATACATACTATATTTCTCAATACACACACACACACTTTTTTAAAATGCCCGATACTCAAATTTTTATATTTTATTTATTGCAAATATCCACATATCATATCATATCATATCATATATTTAAAATACTAACATACCATATTACATATATTCTTCTTAACATAACTATATATATTTTAACCACATCAAATTTACTCTAAGCGCAGGGTTATTGTAAACATATATAGAATTAACTAATATATAAACCTACCCACATATACACCAATATATATATTCTTCCATATTATCACATATACCTCAAAATACAATAATATATACTTTCCAAACTATCAATATTGATGTAAGTATAACATATTATAAAAATATATAATTTCACAAATACCAATATAACGTGTATATATAACATATGTATTGAGATCTATAAATATACTATAAATTATATAGAAAGGAATCAAACACTAAACTGAATATATATTATGCGACTTATACACATACGAGCATACATAGACTTATAGCAGATAAAATAAAATTATATATATATATATATATATATATATATATATATTCAGCAGGTCACATGATCATATATACATATGCTATAAAATCAATATAGTCATAAACTAATAGAAATCTTTACATAACATAACCCACTAATATATATAGATACTAGTATATAACTAAACTGTTAAATATACTATCATATTATACATACAGACTATAGCATATAATATACTATATAAGCTGTATAACTATAAATCTATATAATATATATATATAAACCAAATTTATAGAAAAAATGAAACATTCAGACATAAAGAATCACGCAAACCCATATATATATATATATAAAATGAACCTTTACTATATAAGTTGTAATATATATATATATATATATACACATATATATATATGAAACTTATGCATATAGAAAACATATATATACAGCAACCACAACATGCAAAAAAGTATATATCTTCAAAAATTCCCACGTATCAATATATATATATATATATGTATAGCTAAAGATGTTATCATGCTATATAAAATAACTTACATAACTTCCATATGCATATCATGTGCTAACAGTTAATAGTATATACATCAATTAATATAATATAGGTACATATTATATATATATACAAGGTCTAATATCAGATATTGTACAATTTATATAAATATTTATAACAAATCTATATATATTAAATAAAATACAAAAGCAGGCTTTCCCAATTATATATAGACTCATATATATCCTTTAAATTTAAAATATATGCTGAATTGGAATGCAAATATACTTTAAAATGCATGTTATGAAGACATTACAGCCAGCCTACCATCAAACGAGAACCTTGACTTAAGATCTGTTATCCCCTATGTTGACTTAAACGGCATGTCGGATGGATCATGGTGGCATTGGGCTGCGGTCCAAGGGCGGCTGCTAGATGCGGCCAGAGGCTTGGATGATGGTTTTTCGGCAAGGGATGGATCTGGAGATTGGCTGTTACGGCAGTTCAAGGCTACGCATTTCATGTTTTTTCCGCAATGGGTTTGATTAGAGGGAGTGCCACGGGTAAATCCAAGTGTTGGATCAGGTGATGCGGCAGTGGCAGGTCATGGTCTTGCATGGAAAAGGTGAAGGAGGCTGGGTCGCGTGTGTGGTGGGTGTAGGCACACAAGTTTGAGAAAAAAATTTCTTTTGATGAGTGGAAGAACGACGGGTTATAGATGTGGGGGAAGATGAGCATGGTTCTATGAGGCCAAAAAAGGATGTTATATCAGAGAGAGAAGAAGGTGAAACATTTAAAAATGGAAGAATAGCAATGGTCTGAAGCTTTTATTCTAGGAAAAATTTATTAAAGCAATTAGTTGTTGCTTGGATGACACGACTGGCGTTTGAAACGCAAAAGAAACAAATGGTCATGGATCCAGTACCGAGACGGTTACCAATTCCGTGGATTCCGCTGTGTAACAGACTTCAAAACACAGAATTGAATATATCGCAGAGATCAGCACGACGAGACGATCAAAACGGTATACAAATATCTGTGATAGGATCAACTGATCAAAAGTCGATATTCGATACCGAAAATGCTGCTAATTTGTCGAAAATAAGATAAACAGAGCAATAAAAGTCCAAATTTTAGAAAATGAAATATGACGTCACACTTAGAAGATGATTTACAAATTTTATTGTGAAAAAATGTTCAGGTTTTGAAAACATATCATCATCATCATCAAATTTAACTGATTTACATTGAAATAAAATCACATAATAAAATAAATTTTCATATTATCAGATGAAAATTTTCCATTTTCTATGTTTAAATAGACGCATTCCAAATATCAATTTTTTTTGCTTAAAAAAATTCAATTTAAAATTTCACAAAAAAATCCTGTTAATTACGTTAATAAAACCATTAAATTTTACGGGTCGTTACACTCGCCCCCACTCAAAACTTTTCTTCCCCGCAAAGAAGGAGACAGGAGAATAGAAACAATTAGAAAGAAAAAGTAGATTTGAAATACCAAATATAACAATTAATTTAAAACCATATAAACTACATTTATTTTAAAATTGGTTCATATTAAATTAGTTAATTCCAATTCATTTTATTTAAATCAATCAGATTTATTGTGTTTACATTTGATTGGTTTCATTTCCATATTTTTATTCAACTGATTTGTTTCATATTAATTAACATTTATTGCAATAATTTCACAACAAACTTTGTTTTATTTTACTCATTTATTAAATCTATTAGATCAACCGTAGTTAATCCCTCCTCAACATTCAACTTCAATTATTCAAAAATTATAAAGATTTCAATTTTAGATAATTAATATTCAATAATGTGGCTCAATCCATTTTATTAAATTAATAAATAGCCATTCAATTTAAAATTTATTTTCTTTCATTATATCAACATTCCTTTCAAACAAATTCATTTTTAAATTAACTCATTTATTTTACCTATTTATCTTCAGCTAAGTTGATTTCACTAAAATTAAAGTTCACTATTCTTAAATTCATACTTATCTGCTTAAACGACATCCTTTTTCTCATTTAATTTATTCCACTTGACATAATTTACAACATATGTTAAGTATATAGACATTTTATAACCATATATGATTCACCAAATAAATTCTCCTTTTTATTATTCAATTTATTATTTGTAACTTCCCTTAACAATATATCATTTTGATAACCTATTATATATCATAATGTATACTATCCAATTACATTCTAATTACTTTTAAACTTTTTCAGATAAGTTATATTAACATTTCATAATGTAATTAAATGCTAAACAAATTTTCCTTTTGTAACGACCCAGAATTTTGGGTCGCTAGATTTGAACATTTAATTCATTTTAAATGTTGAATATGTATTGTATTTTGGTTTTGAATAAAACATTTTTATTAAATTAATAGAATTAGTTAAATTTCAAATACGGTAATTTAATTGAAATTTGAATAACAATAACTTAACACTAGAATTGGGATAATTGGTAATTCTGAATGAAAATAGATATAAAATTAGATTTTAAAATTTATTTTAAGTCTATTTGGATTTGAATTTTAATATTGGACCATTAGATGAAATTAAAAGTCGATAGATTAAATTTGGAATTATATATATATATTTAATAATGGAATTTAATAATATAATAATGCAAATAATCAAATTTTGATTTAAACTGAATCAGAATGATTTATAATGTGAATATAAATTTTATACGAGTTATAACAGAGTTAATAAAGTTTTGAAAAGTGAAATTTTAGATGATTTCGAAGATTGTGAAAATCGCTCGATTTAATCGACGAGTTAAATTAGCCTTCCGGGGCTCAGTCTCGGAATTCGACGAAACAAGTTCCATTGGATCCGTAATAGTTAGTTATTATCGGATGTCAATTTTTGTAGCAATTGGAGTTGTCGTTTGACCCCGGCTGCTTAAAACGTACAGGAAATACTTTAATCGATTTAATTTAAAATTGATCGTTTATTTCCATATCTCGCGCATACGACAAGATTAGCCTCCGAAACGCGTTCCATTGTGTTCGGAACGTGGGTAAAACATTATAAACGTGTGTCGGCACGCGTCGTTTGGAGATCATTAGAATAAGTTGATTTAAATTGAATTTAATAATAAAATATAGGGGTTATACTATATACGTTTAAGAGAGCCGAACACTAATTCTATTCTCGGGCCGCCGCTTATATTATTTCAATAGCCGAAAGTCGCTCGTCTTCCCCCTAAATTATCTCTCAATCCATGCCTCTATACGCGAAACCCCCAACATGAAGATCGAAGAGCTCGGTGACGGTTTACATTCGTACGGTGGAAATCGACTATCGTCGACCAGAAGGAGATTCCACATAAATAGAAATTTATTTATATTCCATAATATATCACATTTATATTCTGTGATAAAATTTGTTTTAGATCCGGGTATGCTATGCTCTGTTTATTACTGTGATAGATAAATTGGACATTTAATCGTGTGTGCTCTGATTTGGTGAATACAACCTGGAAATTTAAATATAATAAACTGGATTTAAAGGAAAATTAAAGAAATTCTTAAATAAAGAATTTAAAGGGAATTAAATTCAAGAAATTGGTTGAAAATATGAAGAGTTTGAATTTGTGGTTTAAAAGGGAATTGAAAATTGTTAAAAATAATAGCTAGATTTATTTTAAAGAATGGGAAGTGTGCTTTCTCATGGAAATTTTATTTTTTTCTTTATGAAAGCTTTCAAATTATAAATTTGCAGTTTAAATATGTTTAGAATATTTTTAGAAAGAAATATTATTGTAAAATGTTTTTAAGTGAAAGCAAATATTTGATTAAGTAATTATGGTATTTAATTATTTTAAAAAAAGGTAAAGTAGTATTAAGTTTTCAAAAGAAAATTTTAATATGAATATTTGATTTAATAACCTTATTTAAAAGTTAAATTTTATTTAAAATACTTAATAAACCCCTATATATTTCCTTAAGTATTATTTTCAATTAAATAATTTCTAGAAGCTTTATTAAATATTTTAAATGTATGTTTGAAAGTGATTTCCAGGAAATAGCAATGTGTTTAAAATAAAAGGAGCTATTTTTAAAGTATGGAAAGGATTTTATGGGATGAACGTAAAATGGAATTGGGATAAAACGTGTTGGATTGATAAAAAGAATTCTTTAGTTATTCTAAGATGGAAGTGTATTTCGTTGAAAGCCAAGTATGTTTTTAAAATAGAATTTTGAAACGTTAGAGTATGAAGTTATATTAAAGAATGGTTTCAAGAAAATTATTAAGTTGTAAGAATTTTAAAAGTGAACATATATCAAAGTAGTTATAGAAGTAATTATTTTTAAAGGGTAATTAAAATTATGTTTTAAAGAATATTATTATTATCTATACTTTATAAAATGGTTCTATTTTAAAGACAATCAATCAAAGTATTATTTAGAAATGGTATAGAGTTTCACAACTTTATTTTAAATTTAGTATGACTTAACTTTATTTTGAAGAGAATAGTTCATACTTTCTAAAGCAATTTGATATGAGATATTTTTAAAAGTATATATATATATATACATATATTAAATCAAGTATGTAAGAAGTTTTAATATGAATGTTTTAATGTATTTTCAAAAATAAAGAATTTAAATTATTTTAAGTCTTAAGGATTGGTACTTGGACACTTTCAAGGGAAGAGTAAGAATTCGGGAAATTTATTCCATGAGAAATTGAGTTTGAAAGGTGTTTTCAACGGGATTTGAAAAGGGATAGTTATATCTCGTGAAGGATATTTTTGTGGAAAATAAATAATGTGGGAATTATTTATTGTGTGATGGATGTTTGTGAATGTTAATTGATAGTTAAATCACCGACTATCAATATTGGACAAATGCATTTATCATTTCGAAGAGACCGGGATCGAGATTTATTTCTCGAAAACCACTTCGATCCGGTTTGTACGTTTTCGTGGGAAAAATGAGTTCGAAGTCGAAGATGGAGCAGTGAAGTGCAAGGGCTAGTGGCTACTAATCCTGAGGATATTTCCAAAATGGGTGTAGTAGGAGTAGTGCCTTCGGTTCCGTTCGAACCCGGAACGGACTTGTATGGATGAATGCTTTCGGAACACGTCAGGTGGGCGATGGGCATTCTAAGTGAAACGTTCTAAAAGGTAACGCTTAGCCTCAAGCCTCATCAATCGGAAATGACTGAAAATCAAGGGATATGCAGCAAGGCTTGGTGGGCAGCACCCATTTCCGGGTAAGGTCATTCCTATCTAGATGTCCCTTTAATTTCGGCTTAGTGCTGCAGTTGCCGATCCCAACCGCGGGGTGATCTTACTCGGGATTATCCAGTAAGTGGTAATCCGGGCCTTGTGTTACAGGGGATCGGGCATGGTCCTCGGTACACTGATCTAGACCAGGTACTGTGACAGGTGGTACCCCGGTGCCTAGTCATTAGTTGGAAATCCATTCTCCCTACGAGCCTTTTACGAGTTTTGTTTGTATTACCCACTCTGTAGCTAATAGCGGGAATTTAATGAATGTAACAATGTTGGCTATTTTATAAGTATTTGTATATAGACCCTATTATAGTATCTGAGGATTTCTATAAAAAGTGTTTTAGCTATTGTAAGGTAAAAACCTGACATGTTTATTTGTGGCGTGGTCTTACGAGATGCTTTTGCTTTCAAAAGGATTTTTGAAACTTTAATAATCAATTTGGATGCATTATTATCAGCTGGTATTACAGACCGACTCGGATGTTATTTCATTATAATACACTGGTCGGACCGAGTATTATATGTTCAGGACAGGATGCTTTGAAGCAGGAATGGAGCTGGAGCCGAGGCGTATTATCCGTACTTATATATATCCGCTGCTGTGATTGTATGGAATTGTCTGACTGGTGAATGTTGTTTGTATGAGATACTCTGATGAGATGGTGTATTAAACAGATATAGTTTCATTTTGTGTAAAGATCTATTATTTACTATTATATTTTATTCCGTTGCGACTGTGAGATTCTGATATTGTTTAGTTTCTTCTTCCTTCTACCTCTTCTTCTTTAACCCTAATGGTTCGTATTTCTATTCCACTTGAGTTAATTGATGTAGAATAGTGTTGACTTAAGGGGTATGGATTTGCAGGCTGTTACACTTGGTATCAGAGCTTAGGTTGGCGAAAACCTAGGCTTTGTTGGGGAAATTACTCGTTAAACAGAGTCAATAGTACTCTATAATGAGTTGAGCGTATTAATAAATATGAGAGCGTACTTGTTAGTGAATATAAAACTATTTTATACTGTGTCGACTTATCGGTTGAATGTTTATGAATTCTGGTCGGTTCGGGAAGTACAACCGCATCGATAGGGGTTTCTAAACTCTTAAACAAGATAAACTAACATAGTATTGTTTTTAAAGTGGGTAAATGAAATAATTTTACCTAAAATTATATTTTGATATAAAGAAATAATTTTCTGAAATTATTATATATGTTTGATTGTTTGGACGTGGATATCTTAATCAACTAAGAATCTAAAATTTAATCTAAATTTTAAAAATGGTTATAACCATATAAAATTCCATGAGTATAAATTATACAAAAGAAGAATAATTAAATTTGAATTAAACCAGAATTTAAATCCCAAAAGTTTTGGAAAGAATTTTAAATGTAATAAAAACAAAAGTTTGGTAATTCAAAATCCTGGGAAAGTTTGAAATGTTTGCTAAGGTGTTTGAAGGCAATAATGGAATATTATTTTGGAGGTATTTTTGAATGGTGACTGTTTTGAAATGAATTTGGGAAAGTAAGGAAGCACTGAACTCACTTCAGTCGCTGGAAAATAATCCTGATGATGCTGGCCACATCATTGGAATTTATTTTCGAGTTTCTTAAGTGATGGATTGCTTCCATGGTAATAGGGTACGATATCTGTTAGATTTGTTGGATACAAGTGGTTTTAGAAGTTTCAAAAAGGGAAATTGATTTGGTAAAAACAGATTGTTTTAGAAATCTGGAAGTTTTATTTGATATACCAAGAGAGTATGAGTTATTTATTATTTCAAAATGGTTTTGAAATAAAACCGGGTAATTAAATTCTGGAAAATTCTATTTAAATAACATGAAGGCTAAAATGGATCAACCAATGAACTTATTAAGTAAAGTTGATATTAATAAGCAAAAATGAAAATATTAATCTTGGAATTAAAATTTAACTCGAGTAAATGGAAGTGAATAAAATGTATTGAAGTGAATAGAAAATTTGAATTTAGCTTGGGATAAGTTAAATAAATTGGACTTAGAATTAAATTGATTTGGATTAAATTGAAATGTAAAATGACTTTGTAATTGTGGGTCATTGTGTAATAAATTGTACCCATAAGCTATTAAGTGTTATACTTATAATCGGAGATTGTGGATTTAAAATTTGCAAAGGATTAACGTGAAAGAAAATTTGTATCTTTAAGAAGTCAGTGATACATATATATAAAATTAGGATATGCGATTATAAGATGTAAATGGATTAAAATGAGCAATATGAGCTCTAACATAAATAAGTTAGTGAATTTAATAATAGAGAATCAGGTTGTAAACCCGAGTAAAATGAATTATAATCACAAATGGGAAATAGTTGAATGATATGGTGAATTCAAACTTAATCTCAAATGAAATGTGAATTGAAATATGATGAAGCAAATATAAAATATAAAAGATGTGATTGAACTTAAGTCAGTAAATAAATTTTGGACTTGTATATGGAGAATTAAAATTGGATTTAACTTCGATTAAATAGAACTGAGCTGAATTTGAAATAAATTAAAATTAAAATTCAGTTGTGTTATGAATAAAATTGAATGTAATTAAATGCTTTTGTAAGATAGTAAAGGAAATGGTATAAATTCAAGATGGCTAAATAAATTTGGTTGAATTTGAATTAGAATTGGAAAAGAATTAAATTGAAAGGAAATTTAATTTAGAGAAGTAAGAATGATATTGTGTGAATAAAATTTTAACTCAACTAAATTCAAAGGAATTGTTTGAGAGTGAATTTAGCATAGTTAAATTAAATAAAGAGAAGCTTGAAAATGAATTTAGTGTAAACTAAATTAAATGAAATTTGTATAGGCATGGATGAAATTTTGGTGGTTTGTTAAGAGAATTTTGAAAAAAAAAACCCAGTTATAGTATGGGATTTAATTTTGGCAATGAAAAGTTGAAAGTGTGAATGAATAATAGAATTAGATTATAATAGTGATAGTTTGAATTGTAAAGAAAATTCAAATGAGTGAAATGATTTAAAGTGGTCTCATTGTTAACAAAATAAGTTTAAATGGATTGAGTAAGTAAACAAATTGAACTAAAATTTGAAAATGAATTAGAATTTTATTTAATGAGAATCAAATGAAAATAAAACAAAAATAAAATTAATTTAAGAAGAAATAAATATTGTGAAAGAACTTAAGCAAATTGAGAAGAAAAAAATTGTGGTCGGGCTTTATAAGGGGTCTTGAATGGAATTTGTTGAGATAATAGAATTGAAATGCAAGTGAAATGAATTTTAATTAAATATTGAGATGAAATAAGAATGTATGAATTAAATATTACAGAATGGGATGATATTAATATAAACTTTAATTGGATGATGAACTTGAAGTGAGAATAAGAATTTGAATTAAAAATTGCAAGGAAATAATAATATTTGGGTTGTGAATAATTCCGAATGGAATAAAATTAATATAAATTTGAACTGGAATTAATTTTAATGGTTATATGCTTAAGTGATGGTTACTTGCTTGGATGACATTAAAATTTGCATAGAAATTGGACATTTTGTTGTAAACAAAAATTTAATTGACTTAAAGAAGCAAATTGAAATTTTATTAAGTGATTTTGCATATGAATGAAAATGGATCATAAAAGAAATGAAAATTCTTCAAATTGAAAAACAAGAATTTGATTGTGAATCAATTTGGAATTGAATTGAAATAGATTGATGTTAGTAAAGCCCAGGTTAATCATATTGATGAGAATATGGTTTGAGAGTAGTAAACTTGAATTTAAATCATTCAAGTCAAATAAAATGAAGTTTGGACTTGTATAAGGAATTTAAAAAGGTTATTGAAATCGTTGAATTGCTGATAAAATATGGTTAACATTATAAAATTATGAAGTTTGCTTGGTTAAACTATGAAATTGATGAGTTTGGTTTAGTTTAATGAATAGAATGTTACTAAAATTCTTATATTATTGAAAACTGATGCGTTTGTTTGAGTAAGTACAGGTACGGGAGGCAGTAGATAGAGTTGGAGTGCGCATATGCAATATAAATTAGCCACATGCTTTTAAAATGCTAATAAAAGGTACGCCTACACAATAAAAATCGGAATTATGAACTATTTTTGGTTTTTCCGACCGTGTGGGTCGATGTATATATATTTATATCTATTGTGATATGGCATAAGCTCCTCCGTACAGGGGAGACTCTGCCAAAATTTTCCAGAAATTTTGGGAGTTAGAAATTTTTTGAAAAATTTGAAATGTTTCATTAGGGACAAAATTGATTTCAAATAATAATTTAAAATAAAAAGGATTTTGGGATAGGAATTGAGACTAGTAATTTTGATTTGAAACTAAAGAATTTAGGCAAAGAGAATTTGAGATTTCACTAAGTAAGTTTTGCTATTGGATTTGGAACATTCTTCTACCTTAGCAAATTTCGGGGACGAAATTTTTTATATTGGGGAAGGAATGTAACAACCTGGAATTTCGGGTCGCTAGATTTGAACATTTAATTCATTTTAAATGTTGAATATGTATTGTATTTTGGTTTTGAAATAAAAGGTTTGGTTAAATTAAGAGAATTAGTTAAATTTCAAATACGGTAATTTAATTGAAATTTGAATAATAATAACTTAATACTAGAATTAGGATAATTGGTAATTCTGAGTGTAAATAGATATAAAATTAGATTCTAAAATTTATTTTAAGTCTATTTGGGTTTGAATTTTAATATTGGACCATTGGATGAAATTAAAAGTCGATAGATTAAACTTGGAATTTTATATTAATTTAATAATAGAATTTAATAATTTAATAATGCAAATAATCAAATTTTGATTTAAACTGAATCAGAATGATTTCTAATGTGAATATAAATTTTATACAAGTTATAACAGAGTTAATAAAGTTTTAAAAAGTGAAATTTAGATGATTTCGACTATTGTGAAAATCGCTCGATTTAATCGACGAGTTAAATTAGCCTTCCGGGGCATAGTCTCGGAATTCGACGAAACCAGTTCCATTAGATCCGTAATTGTTAGTTATTTTCAGATTTCAATTTTCATAGATATTTGAGTTTTCGTTTGACCCCGGCAGCTTAAAACATACAGGAAATACTTTAATTGATTTAATTTAAAATTGATCGTTTATTTCCGTATCTCGCGCATACGACAAAATTAGCCTCCTAAACACATTCCATTTTGTTCGGAACATGGGCAAAACATTATAAACGCCTGTCAGCATGTGTCGTTTGGAGATCATTAGAATAAGTTGCTTTAAATTGAATTTAATAATAAAATATAGGGGTTATACGTATATATATACGTTTAAGAGAGCCGAACCCTAATTCTATTCTTGGGCCGCCGTTTATATTATTTCAACGGCCGAAAGTCGCTCGTCTTCCCCCTAAATTATCTCTCAATCCATGCCTCTATACGAGAAACCCCCAACATGAAGATCGAAGTGCTCGGCGACGGCTTTACATCCGTACGGTGGAGATCGACTATCGTCGACCAGAAGGAGATTTAGAGGGCCGCGTTCGTGAGTGTTTTGTGCGTAAATTTCTGCGCATCAGGGAGGCCGAGCGTCGCGAGGTCTGGGGCGGTGGTGGAGCAGGCTGTGGTCTTCGAGAGGGTAGGTTTCGATCGTCCTAGAAGTCGTCGAAGAGGGAGCGGCTTTAAACCCTAGGATTCTTTTTGGGTTCGGCAATTCATCTGTAGCTCGTGTGAGGAAGATGATGGGTAGGTATGCGGCCGTGTTATTTTGGTAAAAAAAAGAAAAGAAAAACTCGTTTTAAATTTTATATTCAAACTTTGAAAATTCATATCTAGCACATACGTTATCAGATTTTGACGAATTTGGTAGCGCCAGAATCGCAGAGACGCGTACTACGCAGTGGAGTAGTTCTGGAATAATTCCGAGCGTAAAATATTTAGATTAAATCGAACCTCGTTCGATTTAATTTAAATTTGAACGCTCGCCGAAAACCCAAGGTGAGTTTAACTCACTCACATCTGGAATACTGGTTAATTTAAATAGTCAATATCTAAATGTTTGCTTGATTCATTGGATATGATAATTATTATGAAATTGAATCGATATATATTGTTGTGCTAATATCTGTGGATGCAGGGAAAATAGGTTGGAGGGATCCAACTGGATTCCTCACAAACAGAAATTTATTTACTTTCTGTAACATATCACATTTATATTCTGTGATAAAATTTGTTTTAGATCCTGTTATGCTATGCTCTGTTTGTTACCGTGACAGACAAATTGGACATTTGTGAGTGCTCTAATTTGGTGAATACAACCTGGAAATTTAAATATAAATAAATTGGGTTTAAAGGAAAATTAAAGAAATTCTTAAATAAAGAATTTAAAAGAAATTAAATTCAAGAAATTGGTTGAAAATATAAAGAGTTTGAATTTGTGGTTTAAAAAGGGAATTGAGAATTGTTAAAAATAATAGCTAGATTTATTTTAAAGAATGGGAAGTGTGCTTTCTCTTGGAAATTTTATTTTGTTTTTAAGAAAGCTTTCAAATTATAAATTTGCAGTTCAAATATGTTTAGAATATTTTTAGAAAGAAATATTATTTTAAAATGTTTTTAAGCGAAAGCAAATATTTGATTAAGTAATTATGGTATTTAATTATTTTAAAAAAAAAGGTAAAGTAGTATTAAGTTTTCAAAAGGATATTTTAATATGAATATTTGATTTAATAACCCTATTTAAAAGTTAAATTTTATTTAAAATACTTAGGAAACCCCTATATATTTCCTTAAGTATTATTTTCAATTAAATAATTTCTAGAAGCTTTATTAAATATTTTAAACGTATGTTTGAAAGTGATTTCCACGGAATAGGAATGTGTTCAAAATAAAAAGAGCTATTTTTAAAGTATGGAAAGGATTTTACGGGATGAACGTAAAATTGAATTGGGATAAAACGTGTTAGTGTAACGACCCAACTTCCAAAACACCAGAAAGTCGCATCACTAATAAGAAAGAAAGGGGTAGAAAAGAGAAAGAAAGAGTAGAAATAAGAAACAACACATCAGAATCTAAACAGCGGAACGAATAAATTATATTAATAACATAAAATATTACATAATTTACAACCACTATTAAAGTACACAGATAATACAACACATACTGGACGGTTATAAACACCTGTCTGGTATTTACAACATAATACAACTCAGAGATGACAAAAAACACACAGCGGAATACTATATATCTAACGCAGAAGCCTCCTGCTCTATTGCTCCTCCAATATTCGTCAAAGCTAATCTGAATCCTATGGCTACTCGTAAAAATTTGCGTATCCAAGAGTTAATGAAAAACAAAAATAAACTCCGGGTCAGACATGGGTCTGGTGTGAGTAACAGGTTAAAGTTGCTTAACTTTCAAAAACCTTTTGAAAAGAAAAGTATCACGTAAGACTTCCCACACATAAACATGGAAAAGTTTTTACCTTACGCTAACTAAAACATTTGATAGGAAATCGAGTGATATTATAATAGTGTCTAGGGTTTTCAAGTAAAATACAGAAATAGCTGGAATGCTTACATCTCACGTTCCAACATAGTTGGGCACAACAAAAACGTACGACACTCATTTGATTTTGGATTTCATCAATGGCTGGGCTACTGGGGTACCGCCCGTCATAGTACGTGGCCTAGATCAACGTACCGAGGAGTACGCCCGCTCCCCTGCAACACAAGGCCGGTCCCATTCCTTACTGAACAGTTCCGAACAAGACAACCCCGCAGTTGGTGCGCATATTCAACTGCCCACTAAGCCGAATAAAAAGAGACTTCTAGACATGGGAAAATCTAGCTCTCTGGTGGGCGCTACCCACGAAGCCTTGCTGCACCTCCCCTGTTTTAGCCATTCCCGGTTGATGAGGCTTGAGGCTACGATTACCTTTATAGGACCGTCTCTTAGAATGCTCATCGTCCTGCTAACGATGTTTTGAAAGCATTCAATCGATACAAGTTCGTTACGGGTTCGAACAAAACTGAAGGCATTATCTCGTTACACTCGTTTTGGAATCACCCTCAGAGTTAACGATGATAACCCTTGCATTCTGAATCTCCATCCCGAGCCTATAAGTACTATTTCTGTCAAACTCATCACGTAATCACCCCTAGAGTTATACTGACTAATAGTCCTTACACCTCGAGTCTTCACTCTTCACATATGATACACGACCTATCGTTAATTTGGATCGATGTGGTTTTCGAATATCCAAATATGGAAACCCGATCCCGGTCTCATCGAAATCCAAAGCGTGTCTTTTAGTTCCAAGTTGTTCTAGAGTTTAAAACAATTCAATTACATTATCCGTATACACACAGATAGATAATTCAAAGATTCACAACAGATAATTATCATTATCATAACTATAGATAATCGACATTTATCATTATCATTATTAAAAGATGTTCCATATCATCATCACAATGCAACCAATGCATCCAATCACTCAACATTATTAATCTCATAGCTGAGATTCAAAACCATTCAAGGCAACCAATATTATCCACTTATAAGCAATGACTTATAATCATAACATCTATAATCAATTTAAAATGAATTAAATTAATTACATAATCTTTATTTAATTTAAAATGAATTAAATTAATTACTACACAATAGAAATCTTACTTACCTCATCATTAATTAATTACAAATTAATTAATTAACTAGC
This sequence comes from Allium cepa, assembly GCA_030765085.1. Lineage (NCBI taxonomy): Eukaryota > Viridiplantae > Streptophyta > Magnoliopsida > Asparagales > Amaryllidaceae > Allium > Allium cepa. The sequence continues at coordinate 368,389,530 of CM060934.1, read as the reverse complement.
CTCTAATTTATCATCTTAATTAATCACCCCTAATTAATTATACTTCAATTAATTTCACAAAATTAATTATCCTAAACCAAATACAGTAATTTACCTTAATTACTTCATTAACTAATTAACTATAATTAATTACATTTAACCTTAATTAATTACAATTAATTAATTACACTTAATCACTTATTAATTATTAATATTAATTAATCAATCTTAATTACATCATTAATTATATTAATTAATGATCCTTAATTATATTTAATTAATTACTAAATTAAATTACTTATTTCAATAATTAATCTTACTTAAACCATAATTATTAATCACCTTTGATTAATCTCATTTTGTAATTAACTTCCCTTAATTACTTATCAGATTAATTATTCCTTAATTAATTTCTTAAATTAATCCCTTGATTAACTATACAAAATAATTTAATTCAAATTATTTCCACAATCCCAACATCATCTACTAATATTACATCCAGTAATTATCTCTAATTACTTTACTGAGTAATTTACTTTATTAATTACATCGGGTAATTATTATCAAATCCAATGTATAAAATTAATTAAACTTAATTAATTAATTTAAACCAATCTCAATAAACCCCATTAATTTCATTAAGTAATTAATGTCTTAATTACTTTTACTTAAGTAATTAAACTTAAATAAATTTCAAAATTTAATCAAGCTAATTAATTATTAAAAATAAATCATATTAATTAATTACTAAATAAACCTTAGTTAATGACCATCATTAACTATTATTAATTCTTTAATTTCTTTTCCTAATTTACTTCTTAATTAATTTCTAATTTAAATTAATTCAAATTATTAATTATAAATTAAATAAATAAGTCACTCCTTAATTATCTTATTTATTTAATTATTTTCATATCCTAATAATTTCTATAAAAAAATTCCATTCCTTATTATTAATTTTATTAATATTAAAGTGTACTTAGAACATTGCATTTTAAAATTTAAATTCAAATTTCATTTTGAATCTAAAATTCAAAGTAATATTTATTTAAGCATTAACCGATTTAAATTCATTTATATTCCCTTTTTGAATAAATGTAAATAACATTTATTACTTATAATTAAAACTTATATAAGATAAGTCATTAACTAATTTACTTAATTTCATTTAAAATTAAGTTTAAAGTACATTACCATTTAAATTCCAAATTTAAGTTAAAAATAATTTAACTTCCTTTTATAAACTTTTATAATGACTTCATTCAAAAGGAAAATCAAATTAAAATATTTATTTGAAAACAAATTTACTACTAACAAACAATTTAAATTTAAACTGGTTTGAAAACATTCAAATTTTAAATCTTATTCAAATATCCAGTTTTAAATTCAATACACTTGCACCATTCCTTATTTAAATCATTTGAACTTAATCTTGAAATTGAACTCCTGCTTTACACCTTTGTTTTAAAACTCCTTATTTAAAAATACAAATTCATTTTTTTTTAAACTGAAGATTTAAAGAACTTAAGAAAACTGAACTTAAATTTAAATTCAAACTGCTGTTTTGACTCAGGATTCAGATTTCAAGATGAAATTGAAATTCCCAGAAAAACTGTCAGGTTTTATATATATATTTTTTATTTTAAAACTGGAAACCACCTTTAAATTTTAAAGAAAAAATTTATAGGATTCAAATTCATTTGAAACTATAATACAAACTAGATTTAAACTGAACTCAGATTTAAAAACTTTACTTTCATTTGAATTTAGGATTTAAACAGAATAACAGGTTTCTGTTTTAAACCTATACTATACTAAAACCCCTCCCTGCCTAAATTCTTCTTCGAGTCATCAAACTCACTTCTTCAAGCAAGACACAAGAATACTCGAGTTATACTTCGAGTTCAAATAAAAACACCACTATACCCAGAAAAACATCAGACCAAAAAAATTGCACGGTGCACGTGCACCGTGCCTTCGGCCATCACCACTACCTCCGGCGACCTCCAATCATCAACGACCATCCTCACAGCCCCATACGATCATCAACCCACTCCTATCTAACTCGAATTTGAACTCGAGTTCGAAATCATAAACCTGGAACAGAAGATACAGGTTTTAACCCAAAACCTGTAACTCGCCTTCTTCTCCACCTTCTGACCACCGGAACAGCAACGACTCCGGCTACGACTTCATCAACCAACCTACTAACATTTCCCAAAATCTTATTTCACTCGATTACTTCTTCATGAAGAACTGGCCAAAGCAATCTACCTATCTTAAACTAGGGTTACAGGCAAGAAAACCACATCACTACTTCCATGGTGATTTTCATCACCATCGCATATTTTTCCCGACATCAGTCATTACTCCTCCACCTAACAGATGAACCCCGACACCTTAATTTTCCTAGATCACGCAAAAACCCAAATTCCCCCTCTTATGTTCAATCTATATCTGCATGTTAAACCTAGCTTTGAAAACTGTGAATTTAGTTTTAAAAATCATAATTTTGAATATTGTTTTTGATCTTTTTCCTAAAACAATGAATTAGTATGTTTGGTATTTCATATATATTTCAAATTGTCCCTGTTATCTAAGTTTCAGAGACAATTCATAAAAAATTTATTTTATTTAAAATGAACAAAATTTAAATTGATTCCTGATTCTACAACACATTTGCATGATCCTTAAAACATTAACATATATTATATTATGTGATGATGGAGGTTGAACAGATTCTTGCATCTGGAAAAAAAATACAGAGGACAGCATGATCAAGTTATCCATACATGTCTACAGAAAAACAACTGATATAAATGCATATATCATTCACACTGAAACATTGAAAGCAACAACCAACATTCTAAAATACTTAAATTTCAATAATAGGATGTTACGCACCTTAATCTTGATGGCAGAGCAGAAATTTGAAAAAGACTCGTGCTTTATAAAATTGGAAACTTCATTTCAAAATCCTGAATTGCTTCCTTAATTTTTGATTAAAACTTGAGTGCTTGTTACAGAACTCTTGCATGCATGCTTTGTGTTTTTAATTTGAAACTACAGTTGCTTTTACATTTGAAAAATATGCAGGATTGTTTGAATTCCAAAAATGCAGAATTTTCTTCTCGATTTCAAAATGGTGACAGATATGCTTTTAAACTTGAAGATGTGGAGGATTTTGAAGATGATTTTGTTTCGGAAAGTGTTTAACAAAGTTTTGATCACAGATTTGGATCTGAAAAATAGTTTTCAGATTTGTTTAGCATTTTGGGTTTGAAGATTTATGTTTGGCCTTTGATTTTGAGAAAAGAAAGAAATGAAGAGGGTGGAAGTGTTTTATATGGAATAAATTTTTGTTTAATTAAAATTTTAAGAAAATAAAACAAATATTGACACTTGTAAAGAAGTAAACATTTGTCACTATGCCAAGTTTATGGATTAACACTTGTTCTTTTAATTAGTAAAGTGTTTACATTTGTTTTTAAATGTAAATTTGTTATAATTATGTTAACTTATATTTTAAGTAGATGTTTAAAATAAGATATATGAAAATCCATGTTTAAATAAATTAGTTAACATGTATTTATTTACATGTATATAAATTTTAAAATGAATAAATCAAATTTAATTTATAAAATAAAGTTTATACAAATATTTCAAAATCAAAACAAATTAAAAACATTTATACTTTAGATTTCAAAGCTTTGAATTCAACTTCAAAATAAATTTTGAAATCCAGCCTATTTACAAATATAACTACACAATTTAAATTTTGAAAACATTTATTTTTATTAAAAAAAATTATTTGTTAAAACAATGTATTATTATATAAAAATAACAACATTTAATAATTATAAATAACTTATTAAAAGAATAGTCCTCTTATTAATAAATTATTTATTTTATCCAACTATATTTAAAAGAAAATCAAAATAACCTTATTGTTATTTATTTAAATTTTAAACTTGAGTTTAACATATTTCAAATCAGTTCAATATTTATCTTATGTATTTAAAAACATATTTATTTATTAAATATCGTTTTTAAAAGTTTAACTTTTAAATAACATCATAATTCACAATTTACTAAAGATATATTTTATAGAAAACAGGATTTATTTATTAATTAAATTTAAAACAATATCTTTCTACAATATATACATATTCTATATATATTATAAATATAAAACAATTATTAGATTTAAAATGATAAAATCTATCAATTAACTATTTATTTTATTGAATTGTTAAATTAATTTAAATCTTATTACAAAGTTTATCAAATCAATTTAATTTTTATTTTAGATTATTAAATTGATATTGCTTTCAAATTCCGGGTCATCACATTCCTCACCCCTTAAAAGAATTTCTTCCTCGAAATTTAAAACAAAGGTAATTTAATAATCTATTTAAAGATTAAATTTTAAAACACAAGCATATACCAATGATATGCTAAAAACCATAGCAATCAATTCACCCAATCAATCAAATCTAATTATCCAGAAAAATTCTAGATAGAACTTCCACAAGTTTCCCCGGTATAAATATCGGAATACTCGCTTAAGATTCCAAACAATCAATACTATTAATCTATAAAGCTCCTACTCATCTAGGTCTACAAAATTAGACAACATATCAGACTACAGACGAGTCTTATTCAACTACCAACCTCTATAACTGCTGGTTCTAAAACCAGAGATAGACCATACACGTACTCCTTCAGAGATACGTGAAACTCATCGAATTCCAGTTGTCCAAACTGGCAATTCAATCCTGAAAACCAAATACTGATCCAACCAAAACAGAGAAAATATCCAAACATCTTGAGTTAGTTTTCCAGTCTTACCCCATCTTATAGCTTCTTCGATCAGAGAAAACTTATCCAAAACAAAACTCCGACTCCAGAATCCAAATTCCTTCGTCTCTTATCCACAAAAGTTTTCAGACAAATCCTGGGCTGCCAACATCCAAACTGATCAGCTTAACCCTTGTTGATTCCTCTAGAGCAAACAGAACCAGAAACAACCCACCACAATGATCTCCTCAAGATCAATCCAAAACCAAAAACACAACTCTACTCCATAACAAATAGAAGACTGAAGTTACTTCTCCTAATCCGGAAAAGACAACCAGAAACACTTCCAAACTGCTTCCGCTGCACAACTCTGATTCGAAGTAGACAAGAAAATACTGACGAAGAACACAAGCACCAACTGGACATCACCTTCCAAAAATACGGTTCAACAGAACCATAAAGAAAAACTCGGAAATTCCTCCGAAAATCTGAGCTGCTTCACCAACTCTATCTCCAGATGCGAACAAATCTCTGTATTCCCAAAAGACATCCAGAAAATCTCCAACCATTCTAGAGAACACTCAAACAATCGCAAGTCACTTTTGCGATTAACCCAGATAAATTTTTAAAGAAAACTGTCCTTTCTTTAACAAACAAAACAACTTACACTGGTCTAGTCAATCCATTGAAGAAACAGATTCACTCTGCAGCTTCTGAATTCTACCTCCAGAAGAACTACTCAGCTAAGACCTCACTGTCGGCTCACAGAACACTCCGAGCTGTACTACCGACACCAATTCCAAACTTTCTGATCCAAAGCTCTTCGAGAAACTCGGACTTCAAAGCAGACAGAAACACCACAACATCCTGCTGAATCCAGCCACAATATCGAAGCAGTCACACTTTCCAAAACTTATTCTGAAGAAAGCATCTTCGGAAACAATCCATAGTCACTACATCTCATCACGCAGTTACAACTTCCTGAGGTATCAAAATACCATCACTTGCTCCAGCTCAACCGAACAAATCAAACTCAACTCACTAAACTCTGTACTTCAAAGATGTCTCCGAACCTTAACGGGTTTCTTTCAGAGATCGATGAAATACTTCAACACAACAAAACTTACTCGAGGCGGTATTAGGTCTAATGTCTCGACAGATACACTTCCAACCTCAAACATCAGACTCAAACCAACGGTAGCAATCGTGTTACAAACACTACTACCTTATCTACCTTTATATCCTATATTGGAAAACCTGAACAGGTAACCCAACAGATAGGTAGAAATAAATGAATATATTTAAAATTACAAATACGCTCTCTCAAGATAGACACCACTCCAGAGCCTAGGTATTCACTCAACCTCGCTCTAATACCACAATAACGACCCAACTTCCAAAACACCAGAAAGTCGCATCGCTAATAAGAAAGAAATGGGTAGAAAAGAGAAAGAAAGAGTAGAAAGAAGAAACAACACATCAGAATCTAAACAGCGGAACGAATAAATTATATTAATAACATAAAATATTACATAGTTTACAACCACTATCAAAGTACAAAGATAATACAACACATACTGGAAAGTTATAAACACCTGTCTAGTATTTACAACATAATACAACTCAGAGATGACACAGAACACACAGCGGAATACTAAATATCTAACGCAGAAGCCTCCTGCTCTATTGCTCCTCCAATATTCGTCAAAGCTAACCTGAATCCCTTGGCTACTCGTAAACATTTGAGTCACCAAGAATTTATGAAAAACAAAAATAAACTCCGGGTCAGACATGGGTCTGGTGTGAGTAACAGGTTAAAGTTGCTTAACTTTCAAAAACCTTTTGAAAAGAAAAGTATAACGTAAGACTTCCCACACATAAACATGGAAAAGTTTTTACCTTACACTAACCAAAACATTTGATAGGAAATCCAGTGATATTATAATAGTGTCTAGGGTTTTCAAGTAAAATACAGAAATAGCTAGAATGCTTACATCTCATGTTCCAACATAGTTGGGCACAACAAATACGCACGACACTTATTGGATTTTGGATACCATCAATGGCTGGGCTACTGGGGTACCGCCCATCACAGTACATGGCCTAGATCAACGTACCGAGGAGCACGCCCGCTCCCTTGCAACACAAGGCCGGACCCATTCCTTACTGAACAGTTCCGAACAAGACAACCCCACAGTTGGTGCGCATATCCAACTGCCCACTAAGCCGAATAAAAAGGGACTTCTAGACGGGGAAAATCTTGCTCTCTAGTGGGGGCTACCCACGAAGCCTTGCTGCACCTCCCCTGTTTTAGCCATTCCCGGTTGATGAGGCTTGAGGCTACGATTACCTTTATAGGACACATCTCTTAGAATGCTCATCATCCACCTGATGATGTTCTGAAAGCATTCAATCCATACAAGTTCGTTCCGGGTTCGAACGAAACCGAAGGCATTATCTCGTTACACTCGTTTTGGAATCACTCTCAGAGTTAACGATGATAACCCTTGCATTCTGAATCTCCATCCCGAGCCTATAAGTACTATTTCTGTCAAACTCATCACGGAATCACCTCCAGAGTTATACTGACTAATAGTCCTTACACCTCGAGTCTTCACTCTTCACATATGATACACGACCTATCGTTAATTTGGATCGATGTGGTTTTCGGATATCTAAATATGGAAACCCGATCCCGGTCTCATCGAAATCCAAAGCGTGTCTTTTAGGTCCAAGTTGTTTTAGAGTTTAAAACAATTCAATTACATTATCCATATACACACAATAGATAATTCAAAGATTCACAACAGATAATTATCATTATCATAACCACAGATAATCCATATTTATCATTATCATTATCAAAAGATAATCCATATCATCATCACAATGCAACCAATGCATCCAATCACTTAACATTATTAATCTCATAGCTGAGATTCAAAACCATTCAAGGCAACCAATATTATCCACTTATAAGCAATGATTTATAATCATAACATCTATAATCAATTTAAAATGAATTAAATTAATTACATCATCTTTAATTAATTTAAAATGAATTAAATTAATTACTACACAATATAAATCTTACTTTCATCATCATTAATTAATTACAAAGTAATTAATTAACTAACCTCTAATTTATCATCTTAATTAATCACCCCTGATTAATTATACTTCAATTAATTTTACAAAATTAATTATCCCAAACCAAATACAGTAATTTACCTTAATTACTTCATTAACTAATTAACTATAATTAATTACATTTAACCTTAATTAATTACAATTAATTAATTACACTTAATCACTTATTAATGATTAATATTAATTAATCAATCTTAATTACATCACTAATTATATTAATTAATGATCCTTAATTATATTTAATTAATTACAAAATTAAATTAATTATTTCAATAATTAATCTTACTTAAACCATAATTATTAATCACCTTTGATTAATCTCATTCTATAATTAACTTCCCTTAATTACTTATCAGATTAATTATTCCTTGATTAATTTCTAAAATTAATCCCTTGATTAATTATAAAAAATAATTTAATCCAAATTATTTCCACAATCCCAACATCATCTACTAATTACATCCAGTAATTATCTCTAATTACTTTACCGAGTAATTTACTTTATTAGTTACATCAGGTAATTATTATCAAATTCAATGTTTAAAATTAATTAAACTTAATTAATTAATTTAAACCAATCTCAATAAACCCCATTAATTTCATTAGGTAATTAATGTCTTAATTACTTTTATTTAAGTAATTAAACTTAAATAAATTTCACAATTTAATCAATCTAATTAATTATTAAAAATTAATCATATTAATTAATTACTAAATAAACCTTAGTTAATGACCATCATTAACTATTATTAATTCTTTAATTTCTTTTCCTAATTTACTTCTTAATTAATTTCTAATTTAAATTAATCCAAATTATTAATTATAAATTAATTAAATAAGTCACTCCTTAATTATCTTATTTATTTAATTATTTTAATATCCTAATAATTTCTAAAAAAATCCATTCCTTATTAATAATTTTATTAATATTAAAGTGTACTTAGAACATTGCATTTTAAAATTTAAATTCAAATTTCATTTTGAATCTAAAATTCAAAATAATATTTATTTAAGCAATAACCAATTTAAATTCATTTATATTCCCTTTTAGAATAAATGTAAATAACATTTATTACTTATAATTAAAACTTATATAAGATAAGTCTTTAACTAATTTACTTAATTTCATTTAAAATTAAGTCTAAAGTACATTACCATTTAAATTCCAAATTTAAGTCAAAAAATCATTTAACTTCCTTTTATAAACTTTTATAATGACTTCATTCAAAAGGAAAATCAAATTAAAATATTTGTTTGAAAACAAATTTACTACTAACAAACAATTTAAATTTAAACTGGGTTGAAAACATTCAAATTTTAAATCTTATTTGTGAGGACCCGCAAATCCGTACTCCTTGAATATACACTAATCTCCATAGATTAACTCAAGATGAACAGAAATACGAATTCTCAATGTTTAAGAAAAAGAAATAGATAGAAGAAGAGAGGAAAAGATAGAAAATGAACGGAAAGAAAACAACAGAACAATATCAGAATCTCACAATCGCAGCGGAACAACATATAATAGATAAATGAATAATCTTTAAACAAAGAACTATATCAGTTATTACATTACATCTTATTACATTACATTACATCATCAGAGTGTACAACACAAACAACAACAAACAGCGGGAAAAAAATACTATATACTAGTGAATACGCCATGCCATCCAGCTTGCCTCCAGCAACTCCTGAATTCCAGAATATCCTGATAAACCTTACTCTTGACTTCCCGTGTGGAAATTTGTGGGCACCCAGAGTTTAGGAAGGAAAACAATAAACTCCGAGTCAGTCATGTAACTGGTGTGAGAACTCAAAACAGTTTATTTATCTTTAAAATCAAAATAGAGGAATATTTTTTAAAGTCAATTCGCAATGCTTTTAAAAATGAGACTACCATAAGGCCTCCCGCACACACACACAATGCAAACACAGAATCGGAGGAGATTTCTCCTTATGATAGTCAAAGATGCTTGATACGCATTAAAAAGAACATTTGATATTATTACTAGTGCATAGTGTAGGAAAAATTCATTTCGAAAGTAAATATATAAACCTTAGCCAGCATAGTGTGACGCCCCACCTCTATACCCACACTAGCAAAGAGTATTAATAGCTAATACCGTCTGCTAACACGGAGAATAAGGCTGTTTAGGAGCGACCATCTATGGCCTTGCTTTAATTACCCATTAAATACGCGGACAGTAATCATACCCAACAGATCGACATATCCAATGAATACTTAAAACAAAACCATAGGTGGCTAGAGGATCTATCAGAACAGAATATAACAACTCAAATGCAATATACATCACAGAACAGTAAACCATCATATACACACATATACTGATACAAAGCAGAGTATACAAAATAATACATGTCAAGTGGTATAGCAAACCACAATATACAGACGAGTCAATAGAATACATATCAGAGTTATAACCGAAAGGACTACACAAAAAGCTAAGACAAAAAGGAGTCAGCGGAATAGTCCATGCGGAAGCAAAAGAGGCTAAGTCCAAAGCACCTAACCTGAAACATCTCGGTCTGACCCGAGTATAAAATACCCGGGTCAGTCTAGCTAAACAAATCAGTTAGATAAACTGAACAACAATAAACCTGCAAGGTCACAATATATATCAAATATCTCTAAAAGAGATAACACAATCATCTAACATAAGACGAATCATATCATAACAAACAAGCCTCATATCATCGGCAACTCATAGAAACAAAGGATATGTATATCCCAAAACAAGCCAAAAGGCAAATGACAAATACCAATATGGTATACAAGTTCACAAGGTATCACTACATATCGTGTGGTTCAAAAAGACCTACACCGAGGGGCGATACCTAGGGAATATACATCTCAATTGAAACATCATAAAAATTGCTCGAGCGGTAACGAATGACCAACTCCGAAAGCAATACAATAGGGCAACCTAATATCACCCATGTGGCACATAATGGCCAACATCGGAAGCGATACAATAGCAACCCAATATCACCCATGTGGCGCCTAACGGCCAACATCGGAAGCGATACTATAGCAACCCATATCACCCATGTGGCGCATAACTGCCAACATCGAAAGCGATACTAAAGGCAACAAGCCAGAAGGAGACAGTCCGAAGACACTATCCCAAAGGCAATATGTGTCACAAACTCCCAGAAAGGAATCCGAAAAGTGGTAACGTGAGTCCCATAACCACCCGTTCGCACTAAACGGTTTACTATCCGTTAGTTTATTTCATACTCAAAGCAATACAAAATTCACCTCATATCATCGGTAAACCAAACCCGAAGTTCAAAACGATCAATTGAATAGGTCGGGGATTAATCGGAAAGATAAACGCACAGATTCATGGTCCGTGTATTGCCCAACCATTTAATCACCCTTCCACTTCGCTTGAAGTGCGAAATTGTACATGTGGTTTAAATAGAATTTATAAATCGGAGAAGCGAACTTTTAATACGATTTGAAGAAATAATTTATAAAAAACCCGTGAATGAATTCAAAAAGGAATTATCAAGGTCAAATATGCATAAGCAACTAATTGGAATCAATATACATCGATCAAATTTGGAAAATTAAACGAACAAGGCAAATAGGCCAAAAACAGCATATTCAGACATCTGAAAGAATGGATTCAGACGTCTGAATCTGGAAATCAATTGGTTTTTCCCAACAGAATTCGGACGTCTGAATCCAACCACCCAGACGTCTGAAATAGGCAATATTTTGCCTATTTCCTTTCTGGTCGAAATTTAACCAATTCAAACGTCTGAAATATTAAATTCAGACGTCTGAATCTGGAAGTAAATTTCTTCCAAGGATAATATTCAGACGTCTGAAATGGGAATTTCAGACGTCTGAAACCAGATGGCCAGGCAATTGCTGAACCTAGGCCAACTATGGCCAAGCAAATCGAAAGCGATCGGATGTGTGTTGATTATGGGCTTACGTCAAACGACTACCCGACCTTAACAACACACCCAAACATTCCGAACAACATAAACATCAACCATATAAGGTTTTTCATAGATTTGGCTTCAAAATCCAATATTTGGTAATTTCACCAAAACAATCCAATTCGAAAGCAATTGAACATGAACATATATTAGGAATTCATTCCTAACATCAATGATATCAAAAGAAATAGATGTGAGTTAGAAACTCACCTTTTTACACAATACAAAGAAGATGAAGTAGCACAAATGCAAGGAATCAACCAACTACACTCCACTTCAACACTACAAGCTTCAATCTAGAATCAAAGCAAGTATTTCCTAAGTTAGGGTTAGGAAATTACTGAGATTGAAGAGGAGAAGAGATGGATAAGATGGAGATGAACTTACCTATTCTTCTCTTTGAATTTGGAGCAAGAATTTGGATTATCAAGAGCAACTAGGGCTTGGGAGTTTCTATTTCCTCTTCCTTTCCCCCATTTCAGTTGGAGCTTGAGTTTAGAAGTGAAGAGGAGTAGGAATGAATGAATGGGAGGAGATGGGCTGAGTTAGAGGGTTAAGTGGGGTTTGGGGCTGAACCCAAAGCTAAAGCCCAACTAGAAAAAGTAGCAAAATTCCACTTACTCCAAACATATCAAAGATTATACTCAAAAAGATCGCAAACGATGTTTTGAACTCAATGGAAGTGGTTTCGAGCTCCAATTCGGCCGTTTGCAGAAAGTAACATTTCGGACCCCAAAATCCGACTAACGACGCTATACTTAAATAAATCATTTAAATATAAAATCATTAAATATACGGGTTGTTACACATAGGCATTCCGCACTTATGCCTACTATAGCTACCATGTTCAATAGCAGGTTACCGCCACATTCCATGGCAGGTTATACAACTAAAACCGTACAAGATCGTATTGTTTCTTTGGATTTCCAACAAATGGTCAGGCCAAGGAACTTTCCATTGCCACATGAGAACGCCTCTGGAAGGATGCCCCGAGTACCAAACCGGATCTCTGCCAACACAAGGCCGGGTTACCCCTAACTGGGTAACTACTGACACGAGTATGCCATCCCCCGGTCCTTTGGGACCTTTATCCGAGCGCTCGTAACCAACATTACACAATGATAAATAAAGTGTTTCAACATGAGTAAGTATCTGGGCTCCATACCATGATACCACCCTTTTCCAGATGGAAGTGCTCATACCCTAAGGGGCGCTACCCCCAATAACCTTGCTGCATCTTTCCAATTTTGACCATTCCGGGGTGTGAGGTTCGACGAAGTTTCGTCCACAAAGCCACGCTTTGGTACAAAGACATGCTTTGGGTCAACAAATGATCATAGAAATGATCACAAAGATAAGTGATCAAACAAATGATCATATCACAAATGATCAAGCAATGATCATTTCACAGCAACACTCAGCATGTCACATTACCAAATTGGGAATATATCGCTGATAACCATCAACTACATAACCTCTGAGCTCGTACGTCTCAGAGAAGGGTGTTAACCTAAAAGAATAAATTCTCCGCCACCAACAGAAATATATTTGAAAGAAATCAGCTTTATATCTCAATTTGTAATGTCAGACATACTATCCATACAAGTCTATTCCGGGCTCGAACAGAACCGAAGGCACTTACAAAGAAGTCCTTGCAATCCGGATATTCACTAATCACGTTCGAACTTCCCATCACATATGGAGTCTCTATACCGGGGACCAGTCGATGCAAAGACATTCGACGAGTTGTCCTTTCGCTTTCAAAAATATCCGGTCTTCAACACCGGTCATCAATGCTATCCATTACGTCGTATCACTATTCGGAATGGGTAATCCGAATAATGAGCGCAATAATTTAAAAAATAAGTGTGGCATTCAAATCCAAGCAAATCACAACAAATACATATTCAAAGGTAAATATTGATAGTCGGTTATTGAACTATCAATGGATATGCACAACATCACCAGATACCAAATAATTTTCCAAATTATTTATTTCTCAAAAATATCTTTACAAGATATATAATTTTCACACTTCAAAAATAAATAAATATTTAGTTTTAAACAAATTGCCCTTTCCTTTATAAATTCCATAGTGAATTTATATTCCAAAATATTTATGAATAAACGATTTCAATTATTCATTTTCAATTTATCTTCAAAAAGATAAATTCTCAAAACGTTTCATTTTACATTGGAAAAACATTTCCATACTTATTTATTAATAAGTAATTCACAAATCTATTTATTTTCAACACTTAGAAAATATTCAATATACTTGAATCGAAATTAAGTATATATTTCATTCTTTAAGGAAATCATTCTCTTAAACATATTTATTTGGGCCAAAACGAATGTTGCGTAAAACATCGTTACGACAACCCAAAATCACTAGTACAGGGATTCGAAATTAAAATAGATATATAAATCCCAATACTAAACAAAATATTTCCTTTCGGAAATCATTTACTATAACAACAATGTTATAGTCCACCATTTCCTTCTATTTCTCGAAAACGTCTATTTAAACAATGAATGTTGAAATCTATGGTTTCGAATCTTAACACATTTCAAAAACATCGTTAGATTATTTTAATCCCATTTAAAACATCACATCCAAAACATTTTCTTTAACATATTATTCACTATTCAAAAACGTGAATATACTTCGTTAACCAATTTCATCATTTCTATACATTTTATTTTAAAGGATTATTCACTGTCTAAAACGTGAATATAACTCCATTAATAAGTTATAACAATTAACTTATCAAAATAAGTCGTTTGCGGATTTATAAAACAATGTTTATAAATTCCATTTCTATTTATTTTATGACAACTTCCTTTTATAATTTCCTTTATTAATCTATTCAATTTCATATCTCAATGATATACTAAAAGTTCATATTATAAGTTAAATACTTATAATTTATTTGTTTACAAAAACGTTCTTTTAAACTTCCCTAATTTATAAATCTAATAACTTATAAGATTCATTTATTTACCCAAATCTATTCCTTTAAATAACTTTACAAATTTTATAAACCTACTGCTTATAAAATTCCATTTATAACTTCATCGTTTATAATCCTATAAATTTCATTCATTTATGAAATTCATTCACAATTCATTCTAACACTTATATAAACTCATTTTATAATTCAAATATGTTAATTTATAAATATCAATTTATAAATCTCTTATATAAATCAATTTATACTATTATTTTAAAACATCTTTAATCTAATTTCATCATTCTCTTTGATTTATAAAATAATCAAATTTCATAAATCCTATATTTAAACTTTTTATAATAAATTCAAAAATCCCAATTTAAACTATTTTATAAAATTATTAACCCCATATTTTCAAAAATTAACTTTTAACTATATTTCTCAAAAAATCATAATTTTATAACATTAAAATTTGTACGTTTATTTATTTAAAATGAATCGATTCCAAAAATATTATAAACGTATACTTTCAAAAATCACTTTAAAATTCTTTTAAAATTCCAAAATTTGGCCCAATGATGCTACACACCAAATAGTCAATCACGACAACAACGACATCATATATGGATATGATAATCAATCAAATATCAAAATATCTGAAATCAAATAAATACTGTTGAGGAATCCAGTTGGATCCCTCCAACCTGTTTTCCTGCATCCAAAGATGTTAACACAATACCAATTCCGTTCCAGTACGAAATTATCGCGGTATATAGGATTTAAAATATTATCCGCTTAATAGACAGCGCAATAGGGTCTCATCCGCTATATACTGCGGGAAATCAATTCCAAGTACATAAATAATACCAATTTCACTGTTTATGAAATATTCGCGGTATATGTTTTTAATAAATAACATCCGCTTACTAACGGCGCATAATATCTATTTTAACAATCAATAGATAACAATCATCATTCAAACATACATTCAAGAATTTTAAATCTAACTATTCATAAATTAAAATCGAAACCGATTCGATTGAGTGAGAAGTTCTCACCTTGATTTCTATTTCGTTTTAGCGATTTATTTCGAATAAAACTAAACGTGCGTTTAAATTTACCCGAAATTCTCACTAACTCCAAACGACTCCAATCCAATTCCGTAGCGTAGTGCTCGTCCATACGATTCCAACGCAACTAGTTTCGTGCGTTTTTGACCTCGTATGAAAAAAATATGAATTTTTAAAAATTCACGAATTTTTTTATATAAAATTTACAACATATTTTTATATTTTCAACCTAGGCCGTTGGATCTTGTTTGAATGCATCAGGGCCGCACCCCATCATCTCCTCACGCACACGTTCATCTTCCAGTAACAAATCACGCAACCAAGAACCCATAACATACGCCACTAGGGTTAGTAGTCGCGGCCATCCCCTTGATCGAGACGATGATCCAAAGCCATCATTCAACTGCTCGTCTCGCGCTCCTTCACTGGCCACCACGGCACGAAGCTCAGCCCCCCCAACGTCATGATTTGCGTGCGCAACTGCAGGCCTTTGAGCTACGATTTCGATCACTACACTGCTCCATTCACGATCTTAACCGTTGAATACGTAGAGCTCGAGACGCTCTACAAGTTTGTAGTTGAAGCTTTCTACTAATTGTTAGTGGATTTGAAGAAATTGGAGGGAGAAGAATATGTTTTCTCGGCCATTGATTGCTAAGGGTGGTGGCTACAGTTTCAAAACCCTAGGTCTATTTTCTTTTGCAAAAATGAAGATTCTAGGGGCTTTTATAGAAAATTTTCCAATTTACTATTCACCTGGAATTTTCGAACTTCAAATGAAGCGTGTCGGTTGGCGTTTTTAAGGTTTACCCCGCGTTCCGAACACAATGGAACGCGTTTCGGGAGCTAATTCGGTCATCTGTGCGAGTAATGGCAATAAACGTTCGATTTAAAATTAAATCGGTAAATCAAATTTCTAGGCGTTTTAGCTTGCCCCGGACAAACAGTAAATCCGATTGACATGAAATTTGAAACCATACAATAATATCACATTACGGATCCGATGAAACTAGTTTCGTCGAAATCCGAGACTGTATGAAAAATGACTATTTTAATTCGCCAAATTAATATTAAAACAATTTCGATGCGTTTCGAGCTGCTACGATTAAACGATAACTCCGATTCACACAAAAATTGTAATCCGATAATAATAAACTATTACGGATCCAATGGAACTAGTTTCTTCCAATTCTGAGACTGTTCGAAAATTGACTAATTTCACTAGTCGATTAAATATTAAAATATTCAATTTTCACAAATTAACTTTTAATTTGATTTTAAAAGTTCTATAATATCATTCTAACTCCAATATGATAAAATAAAATTTTACAAATCATTTTCAATCATATTTAACTCAATTTTTAATTATTTCTATATTTCCAACTATTTAATTATCGATTTAATTATCCAATTAGATCCAATTATTCGAATTAAAATTTATTCGACTTATAAATTTCACTTATTAATATTTAAAATTAATTAAATATATAAATTTTAATTAATTAAAATTCTGGGTCGTTACATTAATCAAATATCCAATTTTAAATTCAATACACTTGCACCATTCCTTATTTAAATCATTTGAACTTAATCTTGAGATTTAACTCTTGCTTTACACCTTGGTTTTAAAACTCCTTATTTAAAAATAAAAATTCATTTTTTTTTAAAAACTGAAGATTTAAAGATCTTAAGAAAAATGAACTTAAATTTAAATTCAAACTGCTGTTTTGAATCAGGATTCAGATTTCAAAATGAAATTTAAATTCCCAGAAAAACTGTCAGGTTTTATATATTTTTTTATTTTAAAACTAGAAAACACCTTTAATTTTT
Source organism: Allium cepa (assembly GCA_030765085.1). Lineage (NCBI taxonomy): Eukaryota > Viridiplantae > Streptophyta > Magnoliopsida > Asparagales > Amaryllidaceae > Allium > Allium cepa. The sequence continues at coordinate 368,371,769 of CM060934.1, read as the reverse complement.
TTTAAAAAAATTATAGGATTCAAAATCATTTGAAACTATAATACAAACTAGATTTAAACTGAACTCAGATTTAAGAACTTTACTTCCAATTTGAATTCAGGGTTAAACAGAATAACAGGTTTCTGTTTTAAACCTGTACTATACTAAAACCCCTCCCTGCCTAAATTCTGCTTCGAGTCATCAGACTCACTTCTTCGAGCAAGACACAAGAATACTCGAGTTATACTTCGAGTTCAAAAAAAACACCACTATACCCAGAAAAACATCAGACCAAAAAAATTGCACGGTGCACGTGCAACGTGCCTCCGGCCATCACCACCCACCTCCGGCGACCTCCAATCATCAACGACCATCCTCACAGCCCCATACGATCTTCAACCCACTCCTATCCAACTCGAATTCAAAATCATAAACCTGGAACAGAAGATACAGGTTTTAACCCCAAACCTGTAACTCGCCTTCTTCTCCACCTTCTGACCACCGGAACGACAACGACTCCGGCTACGACCTCATCAACCAACCTACTAACATTTCCCAAAATCTTAGTTCACTCGATCACTTCTTCATGAAGAAGTGGCCAAAGCAATCTACCTATCTTAAACTAAGGTTACAGGCAAGAAAACCACATCACTGCTTCCACGCTGATTTTCATCACCATCACATATTTTTCCCGACATCAGTGATTACTCCTCCACCTACCAGATGAACCCCGATACCTCAAGTTGCCTAGATCACCCAAAAACCCAAATTCCCCCTTTTAAGTTCAATCTATGTCTGCATGTTAAACCTAGCTTTAAAAATTGTGAATTTAGTTTTAAAAATCATAATTTTGAATATTGTTTTTGATCTTATTCCTGAAACAATGAATTAGTATGTTTGGTATTTCATATATATTTCAAATTGTCCCTGTTATCTGAGTTTCAGAGACAATTCATAAAAAAATTATTTTATTTAAACTGAACAAAATTTAAATTGATTCCTGATTCTACAAAACATTTGCATGATCCTTAAAACTTTAACACATATTATATTTTGTCATGATGGGGGTTGAACTGTCAGAAAAACTAAAGATGAAATTTAAATTCCTAGAAAAACTGTCAGGTTTTATATATATATTTTTATTTTAAAACTGGAAACCACCTTTAAATTTTAAATAAAAAATTTATAGGATTCAAAATCATTTGAAACTATAATACAAACTAGATTTAAACTGAACTCAGATTTAAAAACTTTACTTTCATTTGAATTCAGGTTTTAAATTTTATTTTAAAATTTAAACAGAATAACAGGTTTCTGTTTTAAACCTGTACTATACTAAAACCCCTCCCTGCCTAAATTCTGCTTCGAGTCATCAGACTCACTTCTTCGAGCAAGACACAAGAATACTCGAGTTATACTTCGAGTTCAAAAAAAACACCACTATACCCAGAAAAACATCAGACCAAAAAAATTGCACGGTGCACGTGCTCCGTGCCTTCGGCCATCACCACCCACCTCCGGCGACCTCCAATCATCAACGACCATCCTCACAGCCCCATACGATCATCAACCCACTCCTATCTAACTCGAATTTGAACTCGAGTTCAAAATCATAAATCTGGAACAGAAGATACAGGTTTTAACCCCAAACCTGTAAGTCGCCTTCTTCTCCACCTTCTGACCACCGGAACAGCAACGACTCCGGCTACGACTTCATCAACCAACCTACTAACATTTCCCAAAATCTTATTTCACTCGATTACTTCTTCATGAAGAACTGGCCAAAGCAATCTACCTATCTTAAACTAGGGTAACAGGCAAGAAAACCACATCATTGCTTCCATGGTGATTTTCATCACCATCACATATTTTTCCCGACATCAGTGATTACTCCTCCACCTACCAGATGAACCCCGACACCTTAATTTTCCTAGATCACGCAAAAACCCAAATTCCCTCTCTTAAGTTCAATCCATGTCTGCATGTTAAACCTAGCTTTAAAAATTGTGAATTTAGTTTTAAAAATCATAATTTTGAATATTGTTTTTGATCTTTTTCCTGAAAGAATGAATTAGTATGTTTGGTATTTCATATATTTTTCAAATTGTCCCTGTTATCTGAGTTTCAGAGACAATTCGTAAAAAAATTATTTTATTTAAAATGAACAAAATTTAAATTGATTCCTGATTCTACAACACATTTGCATGATCCTTAAACATTAACATATATTATATTATGTGATGATGGAGGTTGAACAGATTCTTGCATCTGGAAAAAAAATACAGAGGACAGCATGATCAAGTTATCCATACATGTCTATAGAAAAACAACTGATTTAAATGCATATATCATTCACAGTGAAACATTGAAAGCAACAAGCAACATTCTAAAATACTTAAATTTCAATATTAGAATGTTATTCACCTTAATCTTGATGGCAGAGCAAAAATTTGAAAAAGACTTGTGGTTTATAAAACTGGAAACTTCATTTCAAAATCCTGAATTGCTTCCTTAATTTTTGATTAAAACTTGAGTGCTTGTTACAGAACTCTTGCATGCATGCTTTGTGTCTTTAATTCGAAACTGCAGTTGCTTGAATAAGAAATATAGGTTTCAAAACTTGAAATTGCAGGTGCTTTTACATTTGAAAAATATGCAGGATTGTTTGAATTCCATAAATGTAAAATTTTCTTCTTGATTTCAAAATGGTGACAGATATGCTTTTAAACTTGAAGATGTGGAGTCTTTTGAAGATGATTTTGTTTCGGAAAGTGTTTAACAGAGTTTTGATCACAGATTTGGATCTAAAAAATAGTTTTCAGATTTGTTTATCGTTTTGGGTTTGCAGATTTATGTTTGGCCTTGGATTTTGAGAAAAGAAAGAAATGAAGAGGGTGGAAGTGTTTTATATGGAATAAAATTTTGTTTAATTAAAATTTGAAGAAAATAAAACAAATATTGACACTTGTAAAGAAGTTAACATTTGTCATTATGTCAAGTTTATGGATTAAAACTTGTTCTTTTAATTAGTAAAGTGTTTACATTTGTTTTTAAATGTAAATTTGTTATAATTATGTTAACTTATATTTTAAGTAGATGTTTAATATAAGATATATGAAAATCCATGTTTAAATAAATTAGTTAACATGTATTTATTTACATGTATATAAATTTTAAAATGAATAAATCAAATTTAATTTATAAAATAAAGTTTATACAAATATTTCAAAATCAAAACAAGTTAAAAACATTTATACTTTAGATTTCAAAGCTTTGAATTCAAGTTCAAAATAAATTTTGAAATCCAGTTTATTTACAAATATAACTGCACAATTTAAATTTTGAAAACAATTATTTTTATTAAAAAAAATTATTTGTTAAAACAATGTATTATTATATAAAAATAACAACATTTAATAACTATAAATAACTTATTAAAAGAAATAGTCTTCTTATTAATAAATTATTTATTTTATCCAACTATATTTAAAAGAAAATCAAAATAACCTTGTTGTTATTTATTTAAATTTTAAACTTGAGTTTAACATATTTCAAATCAGTTCAATATTTATCTTATGTATTTAAAAACATATTTATTTATTAAATATCCTTTTTAAAAGTTTAACTTTTAAATAACATCATAATTCACAATTTACTAAAGATACTTATTTTATAGAAAACAAGATTTATTTATTAATTAAATTTAAAACAATATCTTTTTACAATATATACATATTCTATATATATTATAAATATAAAACAATTATTAGATTTAAAAAGATAAAATCTATCAATTAACTATTTATTTTATTGAATTATTAAGTTAATTCAAATCTTATTACAAAGATTATCAAATCAATTTAATTTTTATTTCAGATTATTAAATTTATATTGCTTTCAAATTCCGGGTCATCACAGTTGGATTGATAAAAATAATTCTTTGGTTATTCTAAGATGGAAGTGTATTTCCCTGAAAGCCAAGTACGTTTTTGAAATAATTTTTTGAAACGTTAGAGTTTGAAGTTATATTAAAGAACGGTTTCAAGAAAATTATTTAAGTTGTAAGAATTTTAAAAGTGAACATATATCAAAGCAGTTATAGAAGTAATTATTTTTAAAAGGTAATTAGAATTATGTTTTAAAGAATATTATTATTATTTATACTTTATAAAATGGTTCTATTTTAAAGATAATCAATCAAAGTATTATTTAGAAATGGTATAGAGTTTCACAACTTTATTTTAAATTTAGTACGACTTAACTTTATTTTGAAGAGAATAGTCATACTTTCTAAAGCAGATTGATTTGAGATATTTTTAAAAGTATATGTATATATACATATATTAAATCAAGTATGTAAGAAGTTTTAATATGAATGTTTTAATGTATTTTCAAGAATAAAGTATTTAAATTATTTTAAGTCTTAAGGATTGGTGCTTGGACACTTTCAAGGGAAGTAACAATTTGGGAAATTTATTCCATGAGAAATTGAGTTTGAAAGGTGGTTTCAAGGGGATTTGAAAAGGGAAAATTATATCTCGTGAAGGATATTTTTGAGGAAAATAAATAATGTGGGAATTATTTACTGTGTGATGGATGTTTGTGAATGTTAATTGATAGTTAAATCACCGACTATCAATATTGGACAAATGCGTTGTTCGTTTCAAAGAGACCGAGATCGAGATTTATTTCTCGAAAACAACTTCGATCCAGTTTGTACGTTTTCGTGGTAAAAACGAATTCGGAGTCAAAGACGGAGCAGTGAAGTGCAAGGGCTAGTCGCTACTAATCCTGAGGATATTTTCAAAATGGATGTAGTAGGAGTAGTGCCTTCGGTTCCATTCGAACCCGAGACGGACTTGTATGGATGAATGCATTCGGAACATCGTCAGGTGGGCTATGTGCATTCTAAGTGAAACGTACTTAAAGGTAATGCTTAGCCTCAAGCCACATCAACAGGAAATGACTGAAAATCAGGGATATGCAGCAAGGCTTGGTGGGCAGCACCCATTTCCGGGTAAGCTCATTCCTGTCTAGATGTCCCTTTTATTTCGGCTTAGTGGTGCGGTTGCTGATCCCAACCGCGGGGTGATCTTACTCGGGATTATCCAGTAAGGGGTAATCTGGGCCTTGTGTTGCAAGGGATCGGGCGTGGTCCTCGGTACACTGATCTAGACCTGGTACTGTGACAGGTGGTACCCCAGTGCCTAGTCATTAGTTGGAAATCCATTCTCCCTACGAGCCTTTTACGAGTTTTGTTTGTATTACCCACTCTGTGGCTAGTAGCTGGAATTTAATGAATGTAACAATTTCGGCTATTTTATAAGTATTTGTATACAGACCCTATTATAATATCAGAGGTTTTCTATAAAAAGTGTTTTAGATATCGTAAGGTAAAAACCCGACATGTTTATTGTGGCGTGGTCTTACGAGATGCTTTTGTTTTCAAAAGGATTTTTGAACCTTTAATAATCAATTTGGGTGCATTATTATCAGCTGATATTCCAAACTGACTCGGGTGTTATTTCATTATAATGATCGGGTCAGACCGAGTATTATGTGTTCAGGACAGGATGCTTTGAAGCAGGAAAGGAGCTGGAGTCCGAGGCGTATTATCCATACTTATATATATCCGCTGTTGTGATTGTATGGAATTGTCTGACTGGTAAATGTTGTTTGTATGAGATACTCTGATGATATGATGTATTAAACAGATATAGTTTCATTTTGTGTAAAGATCTATTATTTACTATTATATTTTATTCTGCTGCGACTGTGAGATTCTGATATTGTTTAGTTTCTTCTTCCTTCTACCTCTTCTTCTTTAACCCTAATGGTTCGTATTTCTATTCCACTTGAGTTAGTTGATGTAGAATAGTGTTGACTCAAGGGGTACGGATTTGCGGGTTGTTACACTTTTATTTACCATATTTTCTATTAAGCCTGATTTTGGTTGGAACAATTTATTGCTTAAGTTTTTCTTCTTGTACAACCTTTTATTATGCCCTAACATTTTAACTTTTTGAATATTTAGGCAAGTTATATATATTAGAATGCAATTTTAGTATTATATAAATAAATTTTATTTAAATTCAACTATTTCAAGTTGGTTTTTCATTTATCATTTTAAATATCCACTTATTCAAAAATCTTGCTTCATTTCAATGATTACAAGCCATCACTTTACATAGAATTTAAGGATTTATTTCCGACTTCAATTTAAACAATTTTGAAATAAATACATATATATTATATAAATCCAATTATCTTCAAGAAATTCAAGTCAAATTCAAATATTTTTTTTTCAAAACAAACGTGTAGCAAAGCTACTAGAGCGTCTCTCAACTTCGAGACTCGAAAATGAATGTCGATGATGTTGTAGTCATCACTGAAATTATTTTCCAGTGACAACAGTGGTGGGTACTGATTAAAAAACTTTAAAATTCTTTGGAAACCATTTCTATTCAAAAATACTTTAAAATAATATACTCTAAGTTTAAAACCAAATTTTCTAAAATACCAAAAATTTAAGTCCCAAATTCTTAATTTTGGTTCATTTCAAATCCAAATCAATTTATAAACCACGTTTTATAATTCATTTATTTATATGTTTGAATAGTCAATGGTTTACAAACAATAAATAAAAATCACATATTACCATTTCTAATAATTTAGTTAACTATTAAATTTTATTTATACTTATATATTAAATAATTGTAACGATCTCGGTTTTGAGTTAAATTTAAATGGGTAATTTAAATTTAAATTTTTGGATTAAATTGTGAATTAATTTGAATTTTTCAAATTAAATAAGAATATGTGTTTGCTTTATATAATAAATTGATTTTAAATGGAATTTGGAATTTGAAATTCAAAAGAAAATATTTTAAGAGAACAAATTGGATTTGGAAATACTATGTTTATAATTAATAAATTTTGTTTTCTAATTATAATATTTGGAAGTTATATTTTGAAATTAATATAATAATTTGCTAAAAGTTAAATTTGAACATTTTCAACACTAGTATTATTTATATAAATTTAAGTATAATATCTTAAGTTTAATTTTAAAATTATACATAACTAAATGTAATTTGTATGTATACATACGTACATTTATAAGTATAATAAACTAAGTTTAAAATAGTATTGGTTATAAAGATTAGAACATTTTCTTTTAAAAATATAGTTTGTAAGTATATAAAAAAATAAATAAGGAAACATAAAACATGTTTTATAAATTTGAATAAAGTAGGGGTTTAAGATATAAATTACAAATTAAATGAAACAAGGGTTTAAAACATAAAATGGATATTTATAACATTTGTAAGCCGTGTAAATCGAAAATTAACTTGTGTAATCATTTTAAACAAAGAGATTAACAAATGTTGAGTTAAATGAACAAGTGGCAAAATGTTTGTTCTTCTTTTAAATTTGAATTAGAAATTTACATATTGACTAGTAAAGGAAAACCTGGTTACTTCATTTCAGTTCATGGTTAAACCTTTTTCTCAGTTTTTTTTTAACTTTTTCAAAACCATGGTAACCAAGTACAAAGCCAGATAAAAGAAAGAAAATCATAGATTTCAAACCTGGTAACTTGACAAAACAATTTTTTTTTTAATTCAAAACCTGAAAACAGGAGACAAGCTTTCAACATCAAAACCTAGAAATCAAACTAAAATCAAACAATAGCTTCAGCATCAACCTGAGAAGAGCAAAGCTTCAATTCAAATCAACATCAAAATTCAAGATGTAAGCCAGTTCGGCTCAGCATAAATCAGAAGCAAACAAGTTTAACCTGAAGCAAATAAAAAAAAACATCACGCAAATAAGAATCAGACAAGCAAGATCAGATCAAAGTCTTTTCTCTGTTTATCAAAGACTGTTCTCTGTTTTGACAATTCCAGGTGAGAAAATTTTTGAACCTATATCTATATTGGTTTGCATGTGATCAGTATTGAATGTATGTTTGTGCAATATGTTTGTATGTGTATAAATATGCCTACGTGTGTGTGTATATGACTGTGTATATATATGGGTGTGTGCAGGCGTGTATCTGTTTTTATAAGTTACAGGTTTTAAACATTTTCAAAAAAATTAATTTCTCTTCTTCCAATCCCTTTTAGGATTTGATCCCTTAGTGAAATATGTTAGTATTAACTAGATTTGATTTTTAAAAAAAATTAGGCAAGCTTAGCACATAGATTTACTAGAAAAAAATAAATTACAGAGCAAATTTCTTTAAAATCATAAATTTAATATTTAAAACTCAAGTTTTGATTATATGATCTGATTCAATTTTGGAAGCGATGATTTTTAAAGGTAAAACCAAAATTATTAAGCTTGTGTACGTGAAGAATTTACAGGTTGATTGGAGATTAGGATATCACCAACCTTCGACGATCGCAAGGTTCTAAAGCCATGGGGTTTTGGCCGTAGGTTGCTAGTAGGTCGATAGTAATAGGAAAAATAGCTGCCGACCTGTGGATCAACGTGGAGGTACAGCGAGGATAAACTAGTGTTTAAACCTGGATTTGAGTCGTGGTGGATTTTGTGATCATTTATGGCTTTGTTGTAGCGACTAGGTAGTGCGGTGTAGGAGGATTAGCTTAAGGAGAGGAAGAAGAAGCCTGGGGCGGAGTTTCGTGGCCACCGGTGGTCTGTGGTGGCGATGCCAGGGAATTTTTGATGATCGAATTTTTTCTGGATTCGTTCGAATTGCTCGATTTTGTGTTGGTGAGTTTTTGTGTTTTTGAGTTTTCTGGGTTGTCTAGTGGGTTGACGATGTCATCGCCGACATGATGATGGTTGCAGCGCCGGTCGGAGATGACCAGAATGTTGGTGCACGTGCACAAGGCGGTTTCGTATCTGATGTTTGTTGCTGCGTTGATCTTCGGGGAAGAAGGGTGGTTTACTCGAAGTTGTTCTCGAGTTCGATCGATGAGGTATTCGAGTTTTAGCTCGAGTTAAATAAGGGTTGATCTCGGGTTTGTATCGATAGGGGAGAGACGAGTTTTCTTGGGTTGATTATTTTAGGTTTCTAGGTTTTTATAAAAGCAAAGTTAAATCTGTATATCAAGTTTTCAAAGTAAACTTATTTAAAAACAAATTTTAAAAGTAAACAAAAGTGTTAACAAGGTTTCCAAAGCAAATTATATAACGGGTTTAAAATAAGTTTTAAAGATTTAAAATGTTTTTAGATACATATAAACTTTATTTTAAAGTTTAATTTGATTAAACTTCATAATATTAAAAAAATTATTTAAGAAGAAATTTTTAATTGCTAATTAACTTTAAAAATCTAAGTTAATATATTTGTTAATCATAATCAATTACAAGGTTTATCAAATAAAGATTTTTAAAGTAATTTATTAAGATAAACGTATTATCTCTTAATTAATTAAAATCTTAAGCAACTAAATAATAATTACTTAATGAAAGTAATTAATTAATAATTTCTGAATGAAAGTAATTTAGAAGGATAATTACCCAATATAATTTAAAAGGATTAATTATGTAATTTCTTAAAGATTGATTAATCAAGGTGATTAATTTAATTAATGATTAAAGTTTGATAAATCAAGTGATTAAATAATTTTTAATTAAGGATAATTAATTAAAGAATAATTAAATAATTAAAGATTAATTATTTGATGATTAAAGGTTAATTGATTTACTAATCAAGGATGATTGATTATTAATTAAAGGTTAATTAATAAATGATTTAAGGATAATTTATCAAAATGGTTTGTAATCAATTAATATTAATTAACCAGGATTGGTAATTTACTTATATGAAATTAATCTGGTTTAAATTAAGTAGATGAATAATTTATCTTACTTATGGATGTTTGGATTGTATTGAGTTCTATGAATTATTTAGATATCCCTGATGTGTGATGTGCTGTGATATGATTGAGCTGTGAATCTGATTTATTTATCTGTGATAAATTTATATTATTTATCTATGAATCTATGAATGAAGATAAGCGTTATAGGATTATATTGCTTGTTGATAATGCTGTGTTTGGATTGTGACGATTGATGATGTTGCACTATTGTGTAAAACCCCTGGACTGCACTATACACATACAAATATGGATTTCATGAGGATTCGGTTAAGTCACGAATATTAAAAATATTATTTTATCCAAAATAATGAAATGGTTTTAAAGTTGAATTTTGAATCCAAAATGGTTTGGAAATATAATTGGGTTAAATATGAAATTTTTTAAAAGAAGGTTTTGGAAATTACTTTGAATATAATATAACTTGTTAAAGTTTTGAAATTAAAATAGTTTGATTTGAATTTGAATTCAAGATTTGAAGTTGAGTTCTAAAAATATATGGTTATATAATGTATTTATATAGGTTTTAAACCATTTTAAATGTATTATTTTGGGAATTTAAATTTAACCCAAGTTTATACTTTAAGGGCTATAACTTGTGCATATTTGATCGGGTTTTTCGGAAAATGAAAACTCTTTGTTTTCAAAGGATGATAACTTTCAAACTAAGAAAGGATTTCCAGTTATTGTTGAAAGAGTTTCAAATTTGAAATGGAATTGTTTTGAAAGCTATAAATGAATCTTTGTTAAAGATTGGTGAACTTTGTTTTCAAATTTAAGACAATCTTAAAGGAGTACCTTTTGTATAAAAGATATGAAACGGGAATAGTTTTGAAAGCTATGAATTAATCTTTGTGAAAGATTGGTGAAATTAAGGTGGATTTTTAAAGGGTGAATCTTTTATTCTAAAAGATTAAAGTGGAAAATTTGTTTTGGGGGTTAAATGTTGTGACTTAACCAACATCCAACTATATCCATATGATTTTTAAATTATGCGCTCATTATTCGGTTTAGCTGGGTGAGGACTTTGTGTCATATAACCAATTCTGAATAATGATACGACGAAATGGATAGCATTTGAAGACCGGTGGTGAAGACCGGATATTTTCGAAAGCGAAAGGATTACTTGTCGAATGTCTCTACACCGAATGGCCTCGGTATAGAGATTTGATCACCCTTTGTGATGGAGAGTCCGGACGTGATTAGGGATTATCCGGATTGCAAGGGCTTCTTTTGAAGTGCCATCGGTTCTGTTCGAACCCGGAACAGACTTGTAATGATGTATGTCTGACGTTACGCTTTGAGATGTAAAGCTGGTCTCTATCAAATACATTTCTGTTTGGTGGCGGAGAATTTATTCTCTTAGCTTAACACCCTTCTCTGAGACGTACGAGCTAAGAGGTTATGTAGTTGATGGTTACTAGTAATACATTCCTAATTTGGTAATGTGGCATACGAAGTGCTGCTGATCATGTGTTGATCGAAGCATGGCTTTTGTGAAAAGCGTAGCTTTGTGGACGTGACCTCGTCGGACCTCACAACCCGGAATGGTCGAAATAGGAAAGATGCGATGAGGTTATGAGGGTTGCGCCCTTTAAAGTATGTCCATTTCCTTTTGGAAAAGGGTGGTATCATGGTATAGAGCCCAAATATTTAACCTATGTGATTAATGCAAATTTGTGCTTTATGGTTGTTGGTGTTGAGGATCCTCAGATAAAGTTGGTAACGATCGAGAGATGGCATTGCTCGTGTAGTAGCTACCTAATTAAAGAGGTAACCCGACCTTGTGTTGGCAGAGATCCGTCTAGGTTCTTGGGGCGTCCCTCTAGAGGCGTGCCCATGTGCCCTAGGAAGTTCCTTAGCCTGACCATTTGTTGGAAATTCAATCACCAATGCGTGCCTTGTACGGTTTTAGTTGTAGAACCTACCATCTAACATGGTAGCTATAGTAGGCATACTATAATGGTACATATGTTGGCTAAGATTAATATTATACTTGCAAATGTTTTCCACTATGCACTAATAATAATATCAAAAAGGATTTTGCGTATTAAGCATATTTGACTATCATAAGTAGAAATGTCCCCAAGTGTGTGATTGCATTGTGTGTGTGCCAGGAGGCCTTATGGTAGTTTCATTTTCCAAAAAGCATTGCGGATTTCTTTTTAAATTCTTTTTAATTGTTTTGTTCAAAGAAAACCGTTTTTGTTTGCTCACACCAGTCCCATGACTTACTTGGGTTTAATTTTCCCTTTCTAAACTCTAGGTGCCCACAATTTTCCACACGGGCAAACTAGAGTTAGATTTTCAACTAGTCAGCTAGTAGATGTAGATTCAGTAGCATTCAGCCTTCTGTTGGAAGCCTTTTAAGCCTTTGGTTCTTGGAGTCTTTAGATTTTGGCGATCGCATTTGTGACTGACCTTGCTTAATACAACATGATAAGTGGTTCTCGCTTCGCGTTTGGTGGCGAACGGGAGACTCTTACCCCTACATGTCCCTAGGGAGGGGTTGGTTAACCGGTTAGGTGAAGAGGTCAAAAGGCTGGCCATAAAAGCAAGGTCAGGGTACCATTGTGAGCCATGGCGGGTGTAACAACCCGCATATTTATCGATTTTATATTTAAATATTTTATCGTTAGTCAGATTTTAGTCCGAAAAGCTACTTTTTGCAAACAGCCGAATTAGGACTCGAGACCACCTCCATTGAGTTCAAAATGCCGTTTGCGACCTTTTTGAGTATAAACTTTGATATATTTGGAGTTAGTCAAAAATTTGACCTTTTACACATTGGATTTGAATTTGGGTTCAGCCCACTAGCCAACTTATACTCAAAACTGAACCACTCTTTCTCATTCACCCTCACTTCTTCCTCTTTTCAGTTCTAAGGCCATAATGGTGGGAGAGATTGGAAATTAAAACTCCAAAACCCTAGTTCCTCTTGCAACCTCAAATTCCTAGCTCCAGATTCAAGAGAACCCATTGGTAAGCATTCTCTTCTTCTTCTCCAACTTATTCTCTTACCAATTTCAGAAATTCCCAAACCTAATTTTGGGAATGTTCTTGTTTTGAGAATAGATTCAAGCTCATTTGGGTTGTGTTGAAGAGAGGTGGATTCTCCATTTGCTTTCAAGCTTCTTCTTGTTTGATTTTTGTAAAAAGGTGAGATTTTTATCTCACATCTTAGTTTATAATTATCTTCGATTGTTAGGTATGAATTCCTAACACTTACTCTTGTGCAATTGATTTTGGTTTGGATTGATTTGGTGTATATTCCAATTTTGGCATTTTGAAATCAAAATCTATGAAAATCCTTTTATGGACATTTGGACATGGATATTTGAGGCGTATCGACTAGTCGTTTAAGGCCGGGTTGTCACTTGGCGCAAATCCTTAGTCGTCACTTGCTCGTTCGATCGTTTTCGATATTCGTTTGGCCATTTTTGGTCGAGGTTCAGAAAATGCTCTGAATTCCAGTTTCAGACGTCTGAATCTGGAATTTCAGACGTCTGAATTGGTTCTATTTCAAACAGAAAGAAAATAGGCTAAAATATGCCTATTTCAGACGTCTGAAACACTTGATTCAGACATCTGAATTGTGTTCTGGAAATCTTTATATTTCCAGATTCAGTCGTCTGAACCACTTGTTTCAAACGTCTGAAACTGCAGTGTTTTGCCTGCTTGCCTATTTTGTTTACGAATTCCAATTTTATCGACTTGTGTTGGTTCCCTTCTATTGTTATCATTTAATTATCGACTTTGATGACATTTTCTTGGGAATTTTAGGAAATATCCACTTTGATGGATTTAATATCGATTTCTTTGGATTTGATTCACGTCTTCGTATGTGAATTTTGATGATTGATTGTTTCTACAATCCTTTCGATGATTTGTCACTTTAAAAATATAAATGTTTTTATACTAGTAGTAAATATCAAAACCCTTTTCATCAAAACAATTTCAACTCTATTTTCAATTACAAAGCTCGTTTCCTAAACTGTTTTCCAATCTACTAGTATATACAAACCTTTACCTCACTCGTATGAGAAATCTAATTAAACGACTTAGTAAAACAAGTGGTATGAAACTCTTGCGTTTACTTCGTTGGTTAATTCTTGGACTTTTTCGATTGAATCTCTTGTGACAATTTTCTAGTGGAGATCTACAATTTGTTCACAAATATTTAAGTTAAGCTAGTGGTTATGGGACATGATGCTAAACTCATATATTTACTAGCTTATTGTAATTGACACTTCTTGATGATCAATTATGATCATTTTATGGTTTAGACTAGCAATTGTGCGATGTCTCTTTGACTGCGAGGGAGACTAAGCCCCGCTTTGTGGAGTTTCGACTCCAATTGGTGGGGTAGCAACCCACGGTCTTCGGACCATTCGTGTGTCAGGTCTTCGGACCATTCGTGTGTCAAATTAATGGCTAGTTTCCATGAGATAGCTTCTCGTTCATGTGTTACAGCTGTTGGTGAGTTTTCATGCTCCCGTTCGTGAGATAGGCCTCCCCCTTTTTATTTTATGATTTCTGGATTTCGTGTGTTGAATTCTAGAATTTATGCTTCACCAATTTTAGTGATTTTCATTGATACGATTTATCAATTTTTGTGCATTGGTGAATTCGTGTGTCATTAACTTGTTATGAATACAAGTTTTGGGTATGATAACCTTTTTGGATCTTTGAGAAGATTCTTTGATATTGATTAATCGTTTGTTGATTATCATTTACATACTTGTAGTAGTATGCCAATATGGATATTATACGTCTATGCCATATCTTTCGTTCTATATCATGTTATCTGATATTTATAGCTAGACTGCTCCGTTTATTATTTTCTTATAAAAAATACTCGGGTCAGACCGAGATGTTACAGGTGTTTCTGCTTGACTTCTCTCTTGGGATTGATTTCTCCGACTTTTGGCTTACTACTTAGATTAGTAGTTTATTTTGGTGTATACATTTGATATATAGACTCCATGATGTATACTTATTCTTTTGTGTAGTTCTTGTAACTATTCTCTTGTGATAGTGTGGGTCTTGCTTGACCACTACTCTGATGAACACTTTTATGTGTTATATATATTCATATCTATTTCCGCCTTTGTGATATGAATTATCTGTGACTGATTTGTGTTATGTTTATTTCTATATTTTTTTCCGAAGACATTATAGCCACCGTGTAGTAGCTTTGAGTTTGTGTCGGTATGTCGGATTTCCTCTTGAAATAAAATGCATGTTATACTATCTGACATATTGGTGCTCGCAAAAAGCAATTACACAAATGGTCGCTCCTCAACAGCCTTATTCTCCGTGCTAGTTGACAGCATTACTCCGTGGTGTTCTTGGCTAGCGTGGGTATAGAGGTAGGGCGTCACAGCTTGGTATTAGAGCCAAACTTCAGAACAATATGGAATAATATAACAAGGATCATCGTCCTAAGTCTACCTTAGGAGTCGTGCTTTAGGATTTTATTCGGGTCTACGTACCGTCCTATCCTATTTTCTTTTATGATTCCTTGTTTTATCTATCAAGAATTGCTTGATATTGAATTTGGTGAATAACCTTTTTCTTCTTCTTCTTTCTTTCTAAGGAAGAGAAATGTGTAGACCAGGCCGCCCCAGAGCCGTGCCATCTAGTACTCCACCCCAGGATGGAGTTTTTATGACTGCTCAACAGCTTCTTGATTTGGTAACTAATGCTCAAGCAGCTGGAGCTAACCCGGAACCTACTCACCCAAAGTTGGGATTTGCACGCTTGTGCAGCGATTACACTAATTTGGGTGGGAAGCCCTTTAAAGGTTCAGAAACTATTATTGAAGTCCAAGCTTGGCTTAGAACCTGCGATCGCATCTTTTCGCGCATGAATCTTATCGATCTTCACCGAGTTCAGGTGGCCTCCAGTATGCTCCAAGAGAGAGCATTGGACTGGTACGGACTTCTTATTTCTGAGATTAATGAAGCGGATCTCACTTGGGAGCAATTCCGAGAACGCTTCGAATTAAAATTCGTTCCAGAAGTTGAGAAAGTGACGATGGCCCGTCGTTTCATTGATCTTGTTCAAGGTGAATCCTCCGTGACCGATTATGTCGCGTCCTTTGAGTCGCTTTCCAAATATGGGCTTGAATACATCAACACCCCATTGAAGAAGAACCAGAGGTTCGTCTACGGCTTAAATAAGAATCTCAAGAAACAATTACTTCTAAAATTAGAAGTTCCCTTTGGCCAACTTGTAGATATCGCTCTTCGTCTTGAAGAGGCATATAGGGGGAGTGATGTTGAAGTAGTAGCTTCCAAACCTAGCTTCAACATAAAAAAGAGGCCTAACAAATTTAAAGGTCCTTATCCCAATAAAAAGGGGAAACAAGCAATTCCTACTGCTAAGACTTTTTCCTCTAGTGAGGGGAAATGATACAACTGTGGTTCTAGGGACCATTTTGCGAACAAGTGTTCAAAGCCTCGATCTTGTCGCTATTGTAAAAGTCCAGATCATTTTATTCATCAATGCCTTAAGCTTGAAGGCAAGAAGGAGGGAAAGTTAAATGTTGCTCAAGCCCCTGGCAACACATCTCGTGGCCAAGGTATTTCTCATTCTATTCTGGATGGAATTATTTTATTTCATGATCAACCTATTAGAGTTCTCTTTGATACGGGTGCATCCCATTCTTTCATTTCAAAGGAACTTGTTGACACTTTTTCTTTGGATGTTTTATGTTTAATGACTTCTTTGAGAATTTCGAATCCGGTTGGTGGATTTGCAATGATTAGTTTGGTTTGTAAAGATGTGGAGATTATTTTATGTGATTTTTCTTTCCTAGCCGATTTGCATGTTATGCGCTACTTAGGCTTTGGAATGATTTTGGGAATGGATTGGCTTAACCGTTATGAAGCCCATATCCTATGTCCTGAGCGGACTATTCATCTTCGACATCCTCTATCTGTTAAGAAGCTTTCTATTATTCTCAAAGACTCGGATTCCAGCTTGGTTGCATCTTTATATTCTTTAAATCCTCGTGATGACGATGATGATGATGAGGGTGATATTATTTCTCTTATTCACGTCGTTTGTGAATTTTCCGACATATTCGAGCCCGTTTTAGGATTACCACCTAAGCGAGCAATTGAGTTCAGAATTAATCTTATTCCTAGAGCTCAACCTATTACTCGTCCTCCTTATCGTATGTCCAGTAAAGAAAACGAGGAGACGCGTAAACAATTATCTGAATTGGAGACGAAGCAATTTATTCGCTCTAGTTCTTCGCCTTGGGGAGCTTCAGCTATTTTTGTGAAGAAATCCGATGGAACGCTTAGGCTTTGCGTTGACTACCGCAAGCTTAATGATCTTACTATCAAAAATAAATATCCTTTACCTCGGATTGATGATCTATTCGATCATCTTAGTGGTGCTAAAGTCTTTTCACAATTAGACTTAGCTACTGGATTTCATCAGCTTCGTATTGCAGAGGATAGCATTCCTTTGACATCGTTCCGTACTCGCTATGGATCTTATGAATGGCTTGTTATGCCATTTGGGTTAACAAATGCCCCGGCTTATTTCGTTGACCTTATGAATAGAGTTTTCAAGGACTTCCTCGACCGGTTTGTTCTCATCATTATTGATGATATTCTTGTGTATTCAAAAACCAAAGAGGAACATGAGAAGCATCTTTGCATTGTGTTGGAAACTCTTAGGAGTAATCAACTGAAAGCAAAATTTTCTAAATGCCACTTTTGGCAAATCTCGTGTGAAGTTTCTCGGTCGTATTATTTCCGAATCCGGAATTTCCATGGATCCTTCAAAGATTGAATCGATTCAAGATTGGAAGAGACCGGAGAGTGTGACAGAGATTCGTAGTTTTCTTGGATTGGCGGGCTATTACCGTCGTTTTATCAAAGACTTTTCTAAGATTGCCGTGCGTCTCACTAGCTTGACGAAGAAAGGTGTTAAATACATTTGGTCGGACAAATGTGAAGCTTCTTTTCAGAAATTAAAAGAACTTCTTTCTGGTGCTCCTATTCTCGTTATTCCCGTGGGGAATCAAGATTTCGTTGTTTATACCGATGCTAGTCGCGTTGGTTTGGGTGCCGTTCTTATGCAAAGAGAACGTGTTATTGCTTATGCTTCTAGGCAATTGAAGCCTGCTGAGACTAGATATGCCACTCATGATTTAGAGCTCGCGGCTATTGTTTTCGCCCTTCGTATTTGGCGTCATTATCTTTTAGGAGAGAAATTTGTTCTTTATACCGATCATAAGTCCTTGAAGTATTTATTCTCCCAAAAGGAACTTAATTTGCGTCAACAGCGTTGGCTCGAATTTCTTGCACCATATGATCTTGATATCCTTTATACTCCCGGAAAGGGAAATCATGTTGCCGATGCACTTAGTCGCAAGCAACAAGCGGTTGTTTCTATGATGATATCCGAATGGAATGATCTCGTGATATTATCCTCTTGTGAGATTCGAGACCGTGTCTCCGATTTATGTTCATCACTTGTGTTATGTAGCCTTGAGGCTCATCCTTCTCTTTTAGACCGCATTCTTGAAGCTCAAGGGTTGGATCCTGAATTGGCTCTTCTTGGCCAAAATATTAAAGATAAAATTGATATTGAAGGTTTGAAAGACTTTGATATCGATTCTCGTGGCGGCATTCGGAGATTTGGTAGACTTATCGTGCCAAATATCAGTGATCTTCGTAAAGATGTTTTAGAAGATTCTCATCGTTCTAAATTTACCATTCATCCCGGAAGTAGTAAAATGTACGCAGATATGAAGCGACTATATTATTGGGAGGGAATGAAACTTGACATCGCTAACTTCGTTAAGCGTTGCATGACTTGCCAACTCGTTAAGGCCGAACATCAAAGGCCCGGTGGGTTATTGCAACCTTTAGAAATTTCAGTTTGGAAGTGGGACCAGATTTCCATGGATTTTATAGATGGCCTTCCCCGTTCTCGATCGGGTCATGGTAGCTTATGGGTGATTGTTGATAGACTTACTAAATCCGCCCATTTTATTCCCGTTCGGTCTAACTGAACCGTTCCTCTTTTGGCCAAACCCTTTGTTAAAGAGATTATTAAATTGCATGGAGTTCCTACTTCTATTGTTAGTGATAGTGATCCATTGTTTACTAGTGGGTTTTGGAAGAGTCTTCAAAAAGCTTTGGGAACGAAGCTCAATTTTAGCACCGCTTATCATCCTCAGTCCGATGGACAAACCGAGCGTGTGAATCAAACACTTGAAGATCTTCTTCGTGCTTGTGTTCTTGACTTTGGGGGAAGTTGGGAAGATCATATTTCCCTTGTTGAATTCTCCTATAATAATAGATTCCAATCTGGTATTGGTATGGCACCTTTTGAGGCACTCTACGGAAGGCCATGCCGATCTCCTTCTTGTTGGCTTGAGACCAGTGAGAGGCTGGTTTTAGGTCCCGATTTTATTCGTGATTCCACAGAAAAGATTTATCTTATTCGTCATAGGATGAAAGAAGCCCAGAGTAGACAAAAATCCTATGCCGATAATCGAAGAAGGAAATTAGAATTTTCTGTTGGAGATTCTGTTTTTATTCGTGTTTCACCAATGAAAGGTGTTGTACGTTTCAGTCGATCGGGAAAATTGGCGCCTCGATATATTGGGCCATTTCCTATCACTGAACGTATTGGTTCCATGGCTTATCGCCTTTTATTACCGGCTCAATTTTCTGCTATCCATGACGCGTTTCACATTTCTCAACTTCGGAAATGTCTTCGAGATTCCGATTCTATTCTTGAGCCCGGTGTTGTGGAAGAGATTGAAGTTTCGCCTAATTTAACTTATGAGCAACATCCTATTCGTATCATTGCTTCGGAGGTCAAACGACTTCGAAATAAAGATGTTCCGCTTGTTAAAGTTCAATGGTCTTCAAATCCTAAGGATTGTTCCTAGGAATCTAGAGAGTACATCGAGCGAACACATCCAGACTTACTTTCTCGTGCTCTTTGAGGTGAACTTCTTATTTCAAATTTCTTTTGTGCTGAATATGCTTTTATGGTTGTTACTACATATCTTCTTCTTAAATATTGCGAGGACGCAATTTCTTTAAGGAGGGGAGTCTGTAACAACCCGCATATATATCGATTTTATATTTAAATATTTTATTTAAATATTTTATCATTAGTCAGATTTTAGTCCGAAAAGCTATTTTTTGCAAACAGCCGAATTAGGACTCGAGATCACGTCCATTGAGTTCAAAATGCCGTTTGCGACCTTTTTGAGTATAAACTTTGATATATTTGGAGTTAGTTAAAAATTTGACCTTTTACACTTTGGGTTTGAGTTTGGGTTCAGCCCACTAGCCAACTTATACTCAAAACTGAACCACTCTTCCCCATTCACCCTCACTTCTTCCTCTTTTCAGTTCTAAGGCAATAATGGTGGGAGAGATTGGAAATTAAAACTCCAAAACCGTAGTTCCTCTTGCAACCTCAAATTCCTAGCTCCAAATTCAAGAGAACCCATTGGTAAGCATTCTCTTCTTCTTCTCGAACTTATTCTCTTACCAATTTCAGAAATTCCTAAACCTAATTTTGGGAATGTTCTTGTTTTGAGCATAGATTCAAGCTCATTTGGGTTGTGTTGAAGAGAGGTGGATTCTCCATTTGCTTTCAAGCCTGTTCTTGTTTGATTTTTGTAAAAAGGCGAGATTTTTATCTCACATCTTAGTTTATAATTATCTTCGATTGTTAGGTATGAATTCCTAACACTTACTCTTGTGCAATTGATTTTGGTTTGGATTGATTTGGTGTATATTCCAATTTTGGTATTTTGAAAACAAAATCTATGAAAATCCTTTTATGGATATTTGGACATGGATATTTGAGGCATATCGACTAGTCGTTTAAGGCTGGGTTGTCACTTGGCGCAAATCCTTAGTCGTCACTTGCTCGTTCGATCGTTTTCGATATTCGTTTGGCCATTTTTGGTCGAGGTTCAGAAAATGCTCTGAATTCCAGTTTCAGACGTCTGAATCTGGAATTTCAGACGTCCGAATTGGTTCTATTTCAAACATAAAGAAAATAGGCTAAAATATGCCTATTTCAGACGTCTGAAACACTTGATTCAGACGTTTGAATTGTGTTCTCGAAGTCTTTATATTTCCAGATTCTGACGTCTGAAACTGCAGTGTTTTGCCTGCTTGCCTATTTTGTTTACGAATTCCAATTTTATCGACTTGTGTTGGTTCCCTTCTATTGTTATCATTTAATTATCGACTTTAATGACATTTTCTTGGGAAATTTTGGAAATATCCACTTTGATGTATTTAATATCGATTTCTTTGGATTTGATTCACGTCTTCGTATGTGAATTTTGATGATTGATTGTTTCTACAATCCTTTCGATGATTTGTCACTTTAAAAATATAAAGGTTTCTATACTAGTAGTAAATATCAAATCCCTTTTCATCAAAACGATTTCAACTCTATTTTCAATTACAAAGCTCGTTTCCTAAACCGTTTTCCAATCTACTAGTATATACAAACCTTTACCTCACTCGTATGAGAAATCTAATTAAACGACTTAGTAAAACAAGTGGTACGAAACTCTTTCGTTTACTTCGTTGGTTAATTCTTGGACTTGTTCGATTGAATCTCTTGTGATAATTTTCTAGTGGAGATCTACAATTTGTTCGCAAATATTTAAGTTAAGCTAGTGGTTATAGGACATGATGCTAAACTCATATATTTACTAGCTTATTGTAAATGACACTTCTTGATGATCAATGATGATCATTTTATGGTTTAGACTAGCAATTTTGCGATGTCTCTTGTCTGCGAGGGAGACTAAGCCCTGCTTTGTGGAGTTTCGACTCAAATTGGTGGGGTAGCAACCCACGGTCTTCGGACGATTCGTGTGTCAGTTCTTCGGACCATTCGTGTGTCAAATTAATGGCGAGTTTCCATGAGATAACTTCTCGTTCGTGCGTTACAGCTGTTGGTGAGTTTTCATGCTCCCGTTCGTGCGATAGGCCTCCCCCCTTTTTATTTTATGATTTCTGGATTTCGTGTGTTGAATTCTAGAATTTATGCTTCACCAATTTTAGTGATTTTCATTGATACGATTTATCGATTTTTGTGCATTGGTGAATTCGTGTGTCATTAACTTGTTATGAATACAAGTTTTGGGTATGATACCCTTTTTGGATCTTTGAGAAGATTCTTTGATATTGATTAATCGTTTGTTGATTATCATTTACATACTTATAGTAGTATGCCATTATGGATATTATACGTCTATGCCATATCTTTCGTTCTATATCATGTTATCTGATGTTTATAGCTAGATTGATCCGTTTATTATTTTCTTATAAATAATACTCGGGTCAGACCGAGATGTTACAGGTGCTTCTGCTTGACTTCTCTCTTGGGATTGATTTCTCGGACTTTTGGCTTACTACTTAGATTAGTAGTTTATTTTGGTGTATACATTTGAGATATAGACTCCATGATGTATACTTATTCTTTTGTGTAGTTCTTGTAACTATTCTCTTGTGATAGTGTGGGTCTTGCTTGACCACTACTCTGATGAACACTTTTATGTGTTATATATATTCATATCTATTTCCGCCTTTGTGATATGAATTATCTGTGACTGATTTGTGTTATGTTTATTTCTATATTTTTTTCCGAAGACATTATAGCCACCGTGTAGTAGCTTTGAGTTTGTGTCGGTATGTCGGATTTCCTCTTGAAATAAAATGCATGTTATACTATCTGACATATCGGTGCTCGCGCAAAGCAATTACACAGATGGTCGCTCCTCAATAGTCTTATTCTCCGTGCTAGTTGACAGCATTACTTCGTGGGTATAGAGGTAGGGCGTCACAGCGGTGCTGGGATGGTTGAAAAGCCTACCAGTCGAGAGTGGCCGCTGTCAGACGGTCAAAGATCCAAGACTATTACATTTAGTATCAGAGCTGAAGGTTAAGTAAAAACTTTAGCTCGGGAGTATAACACATTAGGTGGCTCATTAGAGTAGGGTGAAGTATAGCCTAGAATGAGTATATCCCTAAGATATCTTGTCTGTATGCCTTAGTAAATTCTCTTACTATCCACTGATAGTGAGTATGAGTGCAAAAAGAGGACGAGATAGGGGATATGGATGTATCGCTACAAATGGTCAATACCCTGCAACAATGGAAACAACTTTTCCCTATCAATCTTCTCTGATCATCATCCAATATCAAATTCTTTGATCGTTTCTTGGCAGCTAAAAGAGGAAGCTTTGGTGAGGTGGCGACCTTATGAATTTTTGTTTACGTTGTAGAAAAGTTTCTATTTCGTATTCCCTTCATTGGTTCCCTATCAACTTTTCATTTTAAACTTTAATAAATTTGAAAATTTATTTAAAATGAATTGGTTTACAAAATATGAAGTTAAATTGGATTGTATTAATAAAACAATTTCGGTCAAAACCAATTTGGAAAATTTTGTCTCTTATGAGGATCCAAGTCCGAAGAGGGACAAGCTAGTGTATACTTTGGGATATTCCAACCTGAATTGAGTATCCATTGACTATTCTTTAGGGTCCAGATATATTCTACGAATGGTTAGTTATCCTACGAACTAACTAATGCCCCTGCATATTTCGTATACCGAAAAAACAGAGTATTTCTTAAAGTGTTGAATAATCGATTGATGATATTCTGATTTGGTAAGCCAAATGCAGAATAAATATTCAGTTTGATCTGGTAAAACATTCTTCATCGGTACTTTGTTGTCTCTCTGTCTAGCAAATTTCAGTGACAAAATTTTCTTAAGGGGTGAATCTACAACGATCTCGGTTTTGAGTTAAATTTAAATGGGTAATTTAAATATAAATTGTGAATTAATTTGACATTTTCAAATTAAATAAGAATATGTGTTTGTTTTATATAATAAATAGATTTTAAATGGAATTTGAAATTTGAAATTCAAAAATAAATATTTTAAGAGAATACATTAGATTTGAAAATATTATGTTTAAAATTAATAAATTTCTTTTTCTAATTATAATATAATTATATGGAAGTTATATTTTGAAATTAATATAACAGTTTTCTAAAAGTTAAATTTGAACATTTTCAACACTAGTATTATTTATATAAATTTTAGTATAATAACTTAAGTTTAATTCTAATTTTACACATAACTAAATGTAATTTGTATGTGTGTGTGTGTGTATATATATACACACACACATTTAAAAGTATAATAAACTAATTTTAAAATTGTATTGGTTATAAAGATTAGAACATTTTCTTTTAAAAATTTAGTTTGTAAATATATAAAAATATAAATAAGAAAACATAAAACATGATTTATAAATTTGAATAAAGTAGGGGTTTAAAATATAAATTACAAATTAAATGAAACAAGGGTTTAAAACATAAAATGGATATTTACAACATTTGTAAGCCATGTAAATTGAAAATTAACATGTGTAATCATCTTAAATAAATAGATTAACAAGTGTTGAGTTAAATGAAAAAGTGGCAAAATGTTTGTTCTTCTTTTAAATTTGAATTAGAAATATACATATTAATTAGTAAAGGAAAACCTAGTTACTTCATTTCAGTTCACGGTTAAACCTTTTTCTCATCTTTCTTTTACTTATTCAGAACTATGGTAACCAAGTACAAAAGCAGATAAAAGAAAGAAAATCAAAGATTTCAAACCTGGTAACTCAATAAAAAAAAATTGTTTAAATTCGAAACCTGAAAACAGTAGACAAGCTTTCAAGGTCAAAACTTGGAAACCAAACTAAAATCAAACAATAGCTTCAGCATTAACCTGAGAAGAGCAAAGCTTTAATTCAAATCAACATCAAATTTCAAGATGTAATCCAGTTCAACTCTGCATTAATCAGAAGCAAGCAAGTTTAACCTGAAGCAAAAAAAAACATCAAGCAAGTAAGAATCAAACAAGCAAGATCAGATCAAAGTCTTTACTGCGTCTATCAAAGCCTATTCTCTTTTTTGACAATTCCAGGTGAGCAAATTTTTGAACCTATATCTATATTAGTTTGCACGTGATCATTATTGAATGTATGTTTGTGAAATATGTTTGTATGTGTGTAAATATGCATGTGTGTGTGTGTCTATATATATATCTGTGTGTGTGTGTATTATATATATATATATATATATATATATATATATATATATATATATATATGTCAGTGTATATACATGTCTGTGTGCAAGCATGTATCTGTTTTTATAACTTACAGGTTTTAAACAATTTCAAAAAATTAATTCTCTTCTTCCAATCCCTTTTAGGATTTGATCCCTTAGTGAAATATGTTAGTATTAACTAGATTTGATTTTTACAAATATTTTAGGCAAGTTTAGTACATAGATTTACTGGAAAGAAATAAATTACGGAGGAAATTTCTTTAAAATCAGAAATTTAAGTATTTAAAAGTCAAGTTTTGACTATATGATTCGATTCGATTTTGGAAGTGATGATTTTTAAAGGTAAAATAAAAAATTTTAAGCTTGTGTACGGGAAGAATTTATGGGATGGTTGGAAATTGGGATATCGATAATATCCGACGATCGCATTGTTTTTGAAGCCATGGGGTTTTTGCCGTAGGTTGCTAGTAGGTCGATAGTAATGGGAAAAATGGACGTCGACCTTCTAGATCAACACGGAGGTGCAGCGAGGGTAAAGTAGGGTTTAAACCTGGGCTTGAGTCGTGGTGGATTTTTGATCATTTGTGGCATCGCTGTAGCAACTGGGCAGTGCGGTCTAGAGGGATCAGCTGAAGGAGAGGAAGACGAAGCCTGGGCCGGAGTTTCGTGGCCACCAGTGGTCTGTGGTGGCGATGCCACGGAATTTTTGATGATCGACTTTTATCTGGATTCGTTCGAATTGCTCGATTTTGTGTTGATGGGTTCTCGAGTTTTTTGGGTTATCGAGTGGGTTGACGACGTCGTCGCAGACATGATGATGGTTGCGACGCCGGTCGGATATGACCAGAATGCTGGTGCACATGCACAAGGTGGTTTCGTATCTGAAGTTTTTTGCTACGTTGAGCTTCGGGGACGAAGGGTGGTTTACTCGAAGTTGTTCTCGAGTTTGATCGATGAGGTATTTGAGTTTTACCTCGGGTCAAACAAGGGTTGATCTTGGGTTTGTATCGAGAGGGGAGAGACAAGTTTTCTTGGGTTAATTATTTTAGGTTTCCAGGTTTTTATAAAAGCAAAGTTAAATCTGTAAATCATGTTTTCAAAGTAAACTTATTTAAAAACAAGTTTAAAAGTAAAGAAAAGTGTTAACAAGTTTCCAAAGCAAATTATATAACAAGTTTTAAATAAGTTTCAATGATTTAAAATGTTTTAAGATACATATAAACTTTGTTTTAAAGTTTAATTTAAATAAACATAATAATGTTAAAAAATTATTTAAGAAAAAATGTTTAATTGCTGATTAACTTTGAAAATCCATGTTAATTTATTTGTTAATGATAATCAATTACAAGGTCTATTAAATAAAGATTTTAAAGTAATTTATTATGGTAAATGGATTATCACTTAATTAATTAAAATCTTAAGTAATTAAATAATAATTACTTAATGAAAGTAATTAAATAATAATTGCTCAATGAAACAAATTTAGAAGGATAATTACCCAATGTAATTTAAAAGGATTAATTATGTAATTACTTAAAGGTTAATTAATCAAGATGATTAATTTAATTAATGATTAAAGGTTGATAAATCAAGTGATTAAACAATTTTTAATTAAGGATAATTAATTAAATAATAATTAAATAATTAAAGACTAATTATTTGATGATTAAAGGTTAATTGATTTACTAATTATGGATGATTAATTAATAATTAAAGGTTAATTAATTTATTGTTAAAGGTTAATTAATAAATGATTTAAGGATGATTTACCATAATGGTTTGTAATCAATAATATTAATTAACCAGGATTGGTAATTTATTTATAAGAAATTAATCTGATTTAAATTAATCAGATGATTAATTTATCTTACTTATGGATGTTTGAATTGTATTGAATGCTTTGAATTGTTTTGATATCCCTGATGTGTGATGTGTTGTGATATGATTGAGCTGTGAATCTGATTTATTTATCTGTGATAAATTTATATTATTTATCTGTGAATATGTTAATGAAGATAAGCGTTATAGGATTATACCGCTTATCAATATTGCTGTGTTTGGATTATGATGATTGATGATGTTGCACTACTGTGTAAAACCCCTGGGCTACACTATACACAGACAAATATGGATTTCACGAGGATTCGGTTAAGTCGCGGATATTTGAATTTAATATTATTTTATCCAAAATAAAGAAATGTTTTTAAAGTTGAATTTTGAATCAAAAATGGTTTGGAAATATAACTGGGTTAAATATGAATTTTTTTGAAAAGAATGTTTTGGAAATTACTTTGAATATAATATAACTTATTAAAGTTTTGAAATTAAAATAGTTTGATTTGAATTTGAATTCAAGATTTGAAGTTGAGTTCTATAAATATATGGTTATATAATGTATTTATATAGGTTTTAAACCATTTTAAATGTATTATTTTGGGAATTTGAATTTAACCCAAGTTTATACTTTAAGGGCTATAACTTCTGCATATTTGATCCGATTTGCCCGCAAACGAAAACTATTTGTTTTCAAAGGATAATAGATTTCAAATAAAGAAAGGATTTCCAGTTTTTGTTGAAAGAGTTTCAAATTTGAAATGGAATTTGTTTTGAAAGCTATAAATGAATCTTTGTTAAGGATTGGTGAACTTTGTTTTCAAATTTAAGAGAATCTTAAAGGTGTTTCTTTTGTATAAAAGATTTGAAATGGAAATAGTTTTGAAAGCTATGGATTAATCTTTGTGAAAGTTTGGTGAACGGTGGTTTTAAATTAAGGTGGATTTTTAAAGGGAGAATCTTTTGTTTTAAAAGATTAAAGCGGAAAATTGTTTTGGGGGTTAAAAGTTGTGACTTAACCAAGATCTTACTATATCCATATGGTTTTTAAATTAAGCGCTCATTATTCGGTTTTGCCGGGAGAGGACTTTGTGTCATATAACTCATTCTGAATAATGATACGACGAAATGGATAGCATTTTAAGACCGGTGGTGAATACCGAATATTTCGAAAGCGAAAGGATTACCTGTCGAATGTCTCTACACCGAATGGCCCCGGTATATAGATTTGATCACCCTTTGTAATGGGGAGTCCAGACTTGATTAGAGATTATCCAGATTGCAAGGGCTTCTCTTGAAGTGCCTTCGATTCTGTTCGAACCCGGAACAGACTTTTATGGGTTTATGTCTGACGTTACACTTTGAGATGTAAAGCTGGTTTCTATCAAATACATTTCTGTTTGGTGGTGGAGAATTAATTCTCTTAGCTTAACACCCTTCTCTGAGACGTACGAGCTCAGATGTTACGTAGTTGATGGTTACTAGTGATACATTCCTAATTTGGTAATGTGGCATACAAAGTGCTGCCGATCATATGTTGATCGAAGCATAGCTTTTGTGAAAAGCGTAGCTTTATGGACGTGACCTCGTCGGACCACACAACCCAGAATGGTCGAAACAGGAAAGATGCGGCAAGGTTATGAGGGTCGCGCCCTTTAGGGTATGTCCATTTCCTTCTGGAAAAGGGTGGTATCATGGTATGGATCCCAGATATTTAACCTATGTGGTTACTGCAAATTTGTGCTTTGTGGTTGTTGGTGTTGAGATTCCTGGGATAAAGGTCGGTAACGACCGGGAGATGGCATTGCTCATGTAGTAGTTACCTAGATACAGAGGTAACCCGGCCTTGTGTTGGCAGAGATCCGGTTTGGTTCTCGGGGCGTCCCTCCAGAGGCGTACCCATGTGGCCCAAGAAGTTCCTTAGCCTAACCATTTGTTGGAAATCTAATCACCAACACACACCTTTTACGGTTTTAGTTGTAGAACATGTCATCTAACATGGTAGCTATAGTAGGCATACTATAATGGTACGTATGTCGGAAAAGATTAATATTATACTTGCAAATGTTTTCCACTATGCACTAATAATAATATCAAAAAGGATTTTGCGTATTAAGCATGTTTGACTATCATAAGGAGAAATCTCTCCCAAGTGTGCGATTGCATTGTGTGTGTGCCGGAAGGCTTTATGGTAGTTTCATTTTCCAAAAAGCATTGCTGATTTCTTTTTAAATTCTTTTAGTTTGTTTTGTTTAAAGAAATCTTTTTTTGTTTGCTCACACCAGTCTCATGACTGACCTGGAGTTTATTGTTCCCTTTCTGAACTCTGGGTGCCTATAATTTTCCACACGGGCAGCCTAGAGTTAGATTTTCAAATAATCAGCTAGTAGATGTAGATTTGGTAGCTTTCAGCCTTCTGTTGGAAGTCTTTTATGCCTTTGGTCCTTGGAGTCTTTGGATTTTGGCGATTGCATTTATGACTGACCTTACTTAATACAACTTGATGGTTGTTCGAGCTTTTGGTTTGTGAGCTGTTTGCCAAGGAGCTTTGGATTGGAGATGTAGTTTGTGGATTCTCTCCCTTTTGAAGATCATGTTGGAGTTATCTCTTCTATTGTTATCTTTTCCGCTGTTATATATTCTCAAATATTGTTGTAACCATGTTGTATTCATGTTGTATATCAATTATACATTGTTTTGCTTCCGCTGTGTTGTTGTACTTAATGTGTTATAAGCTCCGGCGAACTAGATTCGATGCTTGAATCTACGGCATTTGAATATGGGTGATGTATTCGAGTGCTGATTTTCGAAGGTCGAGTCAGGGTCGTTACAATAATCATGCAAAATTTATTTCATTTACCAATTTTTTTGAACACGCTATTGTGTCAGTTTGCTCTGTTCAAGTGTTTTGGAATTCCTATCGATAACATTGATCAAACGAATCAATCGAAACCCTAAATAAAACATAACAACTCAAACAACACGCTATGAAATATTTTAATATTAATATAAATACACTCCCTCACAAGATGATTCATGAATGGATTTCAGACAAGGATAGAGATTCAGATTTAGGGAGACCCTAATCTGGTAGAATTCTAACTAGAAGATGGGCTCGGAAGGAAGACGAGATGATTAAATAACAAAAGAGAAAAGATGTATAGACTTATATAAATCATAGGCGACCTTAACCGGGTCAACCGTGACTTCACGAATAAGATCGATGCAGACTACTGAGGCAAACTGGCATTCGATCACAAGAGTATAGAATTCAGGCATAACAAGAGATAGCAGCATCTAAACCGAGGACATAAAAATCTCTGGTGAATCAATGCCTGTTGTAAAGGTGTTTCACCCCTTTGCAAATAATTCTAAGAGTGGCGGGACCGCCGATTCATTATAGAGATCAACAGGAGTGGAGGTATAGGATACTCCGGATTCAAAAGAACACGAATAGGAAAGACAAGGATGGCTTTCAAAACAAGCAATGTTCTAAAATTCAAATGGCATCTGAATCAAAGAGGAAGAGATTCAAGCTCGAATGAAGGTAATTCTGTAATTAAATCTACTATATATGTTGAGTTTTACTTAAAACCAGAGCTCTGATACCAACTGTAATGACCCGATATTTCGTGTCATTCGCATCCGCACTTGTCGGACTTGAATTGCTCAAAATATCAGATTGTTAATTTATATTTGACAAAACTCATCATATACGGTAAATAAAATAACCATAGAATCACAGGCACAGAGTAATACAAAAATAAGCAGCGGAAACAAAAGAATAGTAGTTCATGAAGCTACTATAAAAAAACAACTGAGTTGAAATAAAATACAACATAATATATCAAATACAATGCAGTCTCAAATACAAACAGATGACAAGTCTGAACCAACAATCTGGATAGCTAAAAGCTGAATAGATATATATGGATCTCTAAATGAAGCTCCATCTCCAAAGGTGAGTCTCAAATGTTGTGTCACTCAGGCTGACTCGAGCGTAAAGCAAAAGACAAAACACTCAAGTCAGGATAAACATTCTTATACCAATAAATCCAAATCAAGTGAAATATCAACTGAAATACAAGTAACTCAAAGGATGTTTGGGATAACCATTCCTCTAAGGATCTGTTAAACTATCTATTATGTAGTAATATACGCTATTATACTATGTCTATAATAAAGTAAACTATTAAAATAGCTTTAAGGCGTTACCCATATCCCCCTAACACATTTTTATAATACCGTAGTCTATACAGATGTTGTAAACTCCACCCGCGAATGGGTTATCAGGTAGCACGCCATAGGTATGACACAAAAAAAACTCGTAGAAGGTGCGATAGGGCATGTGACAAGGCACTCGAGGCAATGCCAGGGTAGATATACCGTTTGCAGATCCGGACTGGTGGGTAACGCATAGCAACTACTACTGCCCACCTTGTGACACACTCTTAAATCAAAGGGTGCACCCAATCAATCACAAAAGCAATAGAATGGTATCGAAGAAATGTGTCCGACAGGAAGAATGACCTCACTTGGCCCGGCATGGCTCCTATTTTAGATGCATCAAGCTGACTCATGGGAGTCAGGCTACGTAAATACCGTATAGAATCGTCACTAAGCCATCCAACTTCATTCTGGAATCTCCACCATGTACATAGTTGTTAAAATGGTTTTCGTTATTGGCAGAGAGTATGACAATATCAAATCTCTGTCTCTTTAACAACAAAACTTTAATATAACACCATGATCATTTCAAAACAGTTTATACTTCAAAATCAGAATATCATATCCATTTCAAAACCATATCAACACTATCTCATTTTTCACAAAAAAATATTCATTTCCAAATCAACAACACCTTTGACATTATAAACTTAGAACTTATAATACTTTGGAAATCGTGACACTTTGAAAACATAATTTTCAAATTTATAACTTTGAAATCATAACTTCCCACATGAGCAGTTTAGATATTGATAATAGTATATAGATAATAAAATAATTTTGTAAAATAGTTTGTATAAAAATATTTTATATTATAAATGGTTTATATTAAAATAGTTTATATTAAAAATAATTTATAAAGTAAAATATAATTTAGAAATACTTTATATAATAAAATAGTTTCCTCAAATTTCACAAATCGATTCAAATCAACACGAATTCCGAAATTACAATTTAATTCAATCCCAATTCTTTAACTTCGATTCAATTCAGTTTCTCAATAAATCATTTCAAATTATATCGATTTCAATTACAGATTTGAACCACAAAATAAACCATTCAAATTTCAATATATTTCAAAGCTATAATATTCAAACATTTTCAAAACTAGATTTGATAATTTCATATTTATCAAATTTTAACTTCGTTATTATTTAGTTTGAATTGTTTACTTAATAAATCCAATATCATTTAAATGAAACCCCAAATTACAAATAAACTAAATATTTTCTTCAATTTTTATAAACTTAAAATATTCGTTTAATTACCTTAAACCAAAATCAAGTTATAAAATCATATCCTTTAAAATCTCAATTTCAATAAGTTTCAAATCGATTTAATTAAATAAAATTCTTAATTAAATACAGTTTCAAATAAACTCAAATTTATCTTCCTAAACTTACTTATAAAAGTCATATAAATCTATCTTAGAATATAATTTGAAAACTAAATTATAACCTTAAAATTTTCAAACATATAAATTTAAAAATCTAAAATTTAAACCCTTATAAAACAACATATATATATAATATCTTAAAATCAATATTTAATAAAACTAAAATATTCATTTCAAAACCTTGGAAATTATTTTTAATATATATATATATAGACCAACGGTATGTATAAAATTTTCTATCCTATGGTCAAGTGATACAGATATTTATCGTTTCAGTCTGCAATTTAAATATATACCGATATATATCATTTCAACCTACAATCCCAAATTCATTTCAATGAAAATCGCTTGGGTTTATCATTTCAACCCATAATGATTTACTCCTATTCTAGAAGATCGCTCGGGCATGTATCATTTCAACCCATAAGGAATTCTATACTAACAGGGAACTTGCAGAGTGAGAACATATATGATAACATATAACAACATGCATATATCATCAGTAACGAACTAAATAAAAATATAAACAGCAAGATATGGTGTCAGATGTCACAGGTGAGAAATTACAGATAATGGCATAAATATAACAATGTAAATCTAATAGCAGCATATTTCAATTGTCGTTTCAATTGAAATCAAATTTAATAAATATAAGAACGATAATCGTGAGTGATTAATCGCCTTTCGAGGCTAGAGAAAACAGGCAATGAACTGAGTTATGAATCCCGACACAAATTTGAAAACAAAGCTAGATTGGCACGAATTCAACGAACAGATCTGATAACAGAAATCGATGGGAACAAATCGAATTAGCTTGATATAAAATTTAGACGAGATGTATACTATATTATTATTTTCTTAAACCCAATATTCAATTTAAAAATACATATACATTGTAACTTAATCTTAAATTTAAACAAATATATACATTGAAATCAACATATATACATACTGTATTTTTAAATCAATACACACACACACTTGTTTAAAATACCCAATACTTAAATTTTTATATTTTATTTATTGCAAATATCCACATATCATATATATATATATATATATTTAAAATACTAACATACCATATTACATATATTCTTCACAATACTAACATAACTATATATATTTTAACCACATCAAATTTACTATAAACATAGGGTTATTGTAAACATATATAGATTTAACTAATATATAAATAGACCCACATATACTCCTATATATATGTATATATATATTCTGCCATATTATAACATATACCTTAAATTACAATAATATATACTTTCCAAACTATCAATATTGATGTAAGTATAACGTATTATAAAAATATATAATTTCACAAATACTAATATAACCTGTATACATAACATATGTATTGAGATCAATATATATACTGTAAATTATATAAAAAGGAATCAAACACTAAATTCAATATATATTATGTGACTTATATACATACGAGCATATATAGACTTATAACCGATAAAATAAACTTATATATATACACTCATATGCTATAAAAAACAATATAGTCATAAACTAATAGAAATCTTTAAATTACATAACCAACTAATATATATAAATACTAGTATATAACTAAACTGGTAAATATACTATAATATTATACATACAGACTGTAGAATATAATATACTATATAAGCTATATAACTATAAATCTACATAATATATCTCTACTACTAACAAAAGAAAATTGGTTGAACTAATTTACTCGGTGTCTTTTTGAAATTCCAAAAATGCCCTTG
The DNA here is from genome assembly GCA_030765085.1 of Allium cepa. Taxonomy (NCBI): domain Eukaryota; kingdom Viridiplantae; phylum Streptophyta; class Magnoliopsida; order Asparagales; family Amaryllidaceae; genus Allium; species Allium cepa. The sequence continues at coordinate 368,337,571 of CM060934.1, read as the reverse complement.
CTTTCTGTTTTATATGTTTGCACTCAAACAAAATGTCAACGTATACAATAATACAATCAAATCATGTGCAAAGCACGGACCCCATACTAGTATATATAAACCAAATTTACAGAAGAAAAAAAATAAAACATTATAACATAAAGAATCACGCAAACCCATATATATATAATGAACCTTTACTATATAAGCTGTAATATATATATATATATATGAAAAATAGACATATGGAGAACATATATATACAACAACCACAACATATGAAATATGTATATACCTTCAAAAATTCACACGTATCAATATATATACGTATATAGCTAAAGATATTATTATACCATATAAAATAACTTACATAGCTTCCATATACATATCATATGCCAACAATTAATAGTATATATATCAATCAATATAATATAGATACATAATATATATATATATATATATATATATATATATATATACGGTCTAATATAAGATATCGTACAATTTAAATAAATACTTATAACAAATCTATATATATTAAAAAAAATACAAAAGCAAGCTTTCACAATTATTATATATAGACTCATATATATATATATATATATATATATATATATCCTTTAAATTTAAAATATATGCTGAATTGGAATGCAACTATACTTTAAAATGTATGTTATGAAGACATTACAGCCAGCCTACCATCAAACGAGAACCTTGACGTAAGATCTACTATCCCCTATGTTGACCCAAGCGGCGCGTCGGATGGATCATGGTGGCAGTGGGCCGCGGTCCAAAGGCGGCTACTAGACGAGGCTAGAGGCTTTGATGATGGTTGTTTGAAAAGGGATGGATCTAGAGATAGGCTGTTACGGTGGTGCAAGGCTGCTGTAACAGCCCGCAAATCCGTACCCCTTGAATCAACACTATTCAACAACAATCAACTCAAGTTGTATAGAAATACGAACCATTTGGGTTAAAGAAGAAGAGGTAGAAGAAGAAAATAGAAATCAATAACAGAATCTAACCATCGCAGTGGAATAAAATATAATAGATAATAAATAATCCTTACTCAACATCAAATATCTCTGTTTATATATTACATCATCAGAGTACATCAGTCACAGCTCAACATCAATATCATACAATGGATACACAACAACTCAACATAGCGGAATATATGTATATAAACAAGTACGAATGTACGTATCGTCATCCAGCTCGTCTCCAGAGCTCCACAGCATCATATCCTGTATCCTATAATACTCGGTCTGACCCGAGCATTACAGTTAAATAACACCCGAGTCAGTCTGGAATACCAGGGTGAGAAAATCACACTCAATTGATTATTAAGGTTTCAAAAATCCTTTGAAAACAAAAGCATCTCGTAAGACCACGCCACAAATAAACATGTCGGGTTTTGACCTTACGATAGCTAAAACAATTTTTATAGAAATCCTCTGATATTATAATAGTGTCTATAGAAAGTAAAATAGAATCTAGCTGAAATGCTTGCATCTCACATTTCAGCAATAGTTGGGCACAATCAAAACCGTACGGGCGCGTAGGGAAAATGGATTCCGACTAATGGCTAGGCACTGGGGTACCGCCTGTCACAGTACCTGGTCTAGATCAGCGTACCGAGGAGCCACCCTAACTCCCTTGCAACACAAGACCGGAACCATCCGTTACTGGACAGTCCCGAGCAAGATCACCCCATGGTTGGGACCAGCAACCGCCTACTAAGCCGAAATATAAGGGACATCTAGACAGGGATGACCTCACCCTCCAGTGGGGACTACCCACGAAGCCTTGCTGCATAACCCCTGATTCTCAGCCATTCCCATTTGATGAGGCTTGAGGCTAAGCGTTAACTTTTTAGAACATATCTCTTAGAATGTCCATCGTCCACCTGACGATGTTTCGCAAGCATTCATCCATACAAGTCCGTCCCGGGTTCGAAAGGAATCGAAGGAACTACTCCTACTACATCCATTTTGGAAATATCCCCAGGATTAGTAGCGACTAGCCCTTGCACTTCACTTCTCCATTGTTGAATCCAAACTCGTTTTCACGAAACGTACAAACCGGATCGAAGTGGCTTTCGAGAAATTAATCTCGATCCCGGTCTCTTCGAAACGATCAACGCATTTGTCCAATATTGATAGTCGGTTATTTAACTATCAATTGATGTTCACAACATCCATCACACAATAAATAATTTCCCAAATTATTTATTTATCTCAAAAATCTCTTCACAACATGTATTTTCACTTTTCAAATTCCTTTGAAACAGTTTTCCAAAACTATCTGCCTTTCTCAGAATAAATTCCAAGTATTTCTATTTCCACTGGGATCACCAAGCACAAAACCTTAGATTTTTAAAATAATTTAAAAACTCTTTATTGAAAAATATGTTTAACATTTAATATAGAAAAATTACTTTAGTACCTAATTTAAAATAATACTCTAGAAATAACTAAAATAAGTTTACCTTATAACTATACATTAGATTTTCTTTTTTCTTTTTTTTAAACAAAATACCAAATCATTATTTAAATAATTATTACGATAATAGATTAACAAATTACTTACTTTAGAATTTACTTTAAAATATTTAAATTAAAACTACTTCAATAATTGATTAAAAATATATACCATAAGAATATTTGAAAATAAGGTTACTCTATAAATATAAGCTAGATTTTCACCTTTAAAACAGGCCACTCTTTATACATTATTACTACGGTAATAGATTTGAATAAATATTTACTTTAGAATTTAAACATTTGGAAATAATAAATTTCCAAGAACATACTTTGTAAAACAACATTAAAACCTTTATTTTATTTTTTAAACTTACTTTGAAAACGTACTTGGCTATCCAGAGAAATATACTTCTCTTCACAACCTTTAAAAAATAAATCACTATTTATTTTTAAACAATTTTTCCCATTCCTTTAAGAAATTCCCACCTTGAATTTATTCTTCCAAATATCCAATTTCAAACACTTAAATCAATTTCCAAATTGATTGCCAATTTACTTCATTTATTCCAAAATCCTTTAATTTCAGATTTATTACTTAATTATGATTTAAAAAACTTTTAATTGAAATAGCAATTTAGATTTCTCAATTTACTTATTATTCCTTTAGACAAAATTAAAACTTTAAGTATTAAAATAATTCTTTATTCCTTTAAAATAATACCACTTGATTTTACAATTCATTAATTACTGTTTATTCAAACTCTTTCTTTTCATACTCGAAGTTATTTATTAGTATTTAACATACTTCTATTTATTTTTTTCTAATCCATTCCATTCCTAATTTATTTAAATTCTCCATAATTATTTCACTTACAAATTCTCTTCATTTTATTTCCAAAATCCAATTTTATATATCTTGATAAATTAGTGCACCGGAACATATTCAGGTAAACCATAACATCCAATATTCCAATTGTCAATAATATTCATCACAGAATATAGAATAACCACAAAAGACGGTACTAAATAATTTAAATAAATGCTGAGGGATCCAGTTGGATCCCTCCAACCGGTTTTCCCCTGCATCCACAGACGTTAGCACAATATAAAATATCTTCACTATAAAATGAGGGAAATCAATCATTTCAAGGTGTAGTATATACTACTATATAACACAACAATCAATTCAACCATTCAAATAATTATTTAAATTTAATCATTTAAATTTAAATTTAAATTTAACCGAGTGAGATTAACTCGCCTTTGCTTTTTAATTTGCAATCCACTTCCAAACGGCTTATTTCCTCTCAGATGTTGACCTTGAATAATAATTTATATGGTTTATTATTCTTTGAATTAATCTATAATTTATTTCTTTAACTTAACTAATAATTAATTTTAAGCTAACTCCTTATATAAAAATATTTTCTATTTACCAAAATAATCACATAGGTTAACTAAACAAAGTAATCACTAAAATAAATTAGTAAATTGTATTCTGTTTTTTTATTTTCCATTCCTCCTTACTGTAAATCTTTCTTTACTGAAAATTTCTAATAATCTAAATAAACAACCAGTCAAATTTAAACTTTTACTTGACATAAATTCTTAAAACATTAAATCAAGGTAGAACATCCAATATCTTACGGTAACATGTTTTCAAATCTATAAAATTAACAAACCGTTAACAACTTGCTATCAATTTTTTTTTAAATAATAATAATGGCCATCAATTGATTTATCCATTAATTCACAAGTTTAAATCATGAATATGAATAATTTATATAACTAGATTTTGCTGTTTTAATAATTTTACCCCTTTTTTTTTAACTAAAATTTAATTAGGTCAAAAAAAAGACTCAGGTAAAAAAAACACAAGAACCTCACCTCGGCCTTCACCACTTCGATCGCGAACGCCCTACCTCCACGCAAGAGCCCCGATCCCATGCGAAGACGATGTCGCTGAACCCCAATCGCGAGCTCCCTTTCATGCTTCGATCCCTAAATCGCGATTTACCTCCAGCAGAGCGTGCGGTGACCCACGAAACCCCCAACCAAACCAAGCTATTCCAGCTTCTAGGGTTGCGGCACAAACGTGAAACTTAAATTCAAACTCTCGAATTTAATTTTGGGGAGTAGAAAGAAGGATACGCGAATTCGAACGAAGTGAATTTGAATGAATATGAAAAGTGATTCGGCCGACTTGATTAAAACGAGGGTGGCCATATTTTTTTTTTAGCTTTAAAGTGATTCTCGAAGGAGAGAGAAACGAAAGGTCTCAGCATCTCAAATCCAAAACCAGAGGAGAGGGAGGCGTATTATTTATTCATTTCGCCTTCGGCCATTAAAATTTCTATTTGAACGAAGTTGAAGAGAGGATTGTTCGTTCGGCATTGACCCCCTTTTTTTTAATCGTCAGAAGGAAGATAAGGATGGACGAAATAAAAAAATAGAGGCATGGCGTATAAGAGAAGATTCGATTATTAATTTTAAATTCAAATTGATTATTCTAGGCATTAACCGATCGTACGACCCAACAGTAATCCCAAACAATGCGAAAATTGAAATCCGATAATAATAAAACATCACGGATCCAATGGCGCTGGTTTCGTTGTATTCCGAGAATGTGCCCCGAAAGGCTATTTTCAATTCAATTTAAACGATATATTTTTAAAACTGAACAAATCAGTGTTAAATTCAATTTTAAAGCTTCTATTATCCTCAGTATTATCAATATAAATTTTATAAGCCTCCAGATTATTTTAACAGGCTTAAAACTGAAGATTCAACATTTTACCCAACTTCAAATTGTTTAATTGAATAATTCAATAATTTAATTATCAAATAAATTGTACTATTTGTTATTCAAGTTAAAACTACTCAATTGAATACTTAAAATCAATTAAATATTCCGATTTTAAATGCTCGAAAATTCCGGGTCGTCACATTCCTCCCCTCTTAAAAGAATTTCGTCTTCGAAATTACTAGTTAGGAAGAATGGTCCCATACCCGTTTACTTTTTTCTTGAAACCAAACAGTTTCTAATAATTCAACTTCTTACCAACTATCTTCTTATAAAAGACCCATTATTATTCTTATTAACTTCTCAAACCTTTCCATAGTTTCAAGCTGTACTATTTGTTTATCCATTCAAGTTTTAATTTAAAACCAAATTTTGGATTATCAAAATTTTCTCAAAATTTTTCTAACTCCCTAAATTCCCGAAAAATTTCGCCAGCGTCTCCTATGCGCGGCTAGCTCGGTACAACTACAAAATGGCCCTCCGGCCTCCCAAATCCAAAACGAAAACAAAAAGCCAAGCGGCTCGATCCAAAAACACAATCCAATTTCATACCAAAATTTAAATACATACCTTTAGTCGGGAAATTCATTTTTATCTTCTGAAATCAAAATCAATCCTCTTTTCCCTTTATATTACCTGCATATCCTGCTTAGCACTAATATCCAATCACAACTTTCAAAAACATTTTATTGACATTCTTACAAATGTCAATATTTATTCATTCAAATATTAACTCAAAATATATTAATAGTATCAATTTTTCATTTAAGAATTCACCATTCCCTCTTAAGTTAGTATAAGCATTAAATATGTTTATTTAAATTTATTTTCACCTTACCACTTTAGTTTATATCAATTTCTATTCAAATCGGTTCTTTCATTTTCATATGAATCCAATTTATCTTTAACTCTGAATATTGAATTGTATTTTTCTTTTATAACTAATTCGTATCATTACTTTAAATTAGTTTTATTTACAAATTCATTTCAAATTCCAATTTGAAAACATTTGCCGTTAACAAAATTTTCCAAAATTTTCAAAAAAATTCTAACTCCCAAAATTTATGAAAATTTTTGGCAGAGTCTCCTTTGTACGGAGGAGCTTTTGCAATTTGACAAAATATATAAATATATAAACATCGACCCACACGGTCGGAAAAAACCAAAAACAGTTCATATTTCCTATTTTTATTGCGTAGGCGTACCTTATTTAGCATTTTAAGCAAGCGGCTTATTATTTTTAGCAAATAGCACAACCAAATCCAGCCACATGGCTCCCAGGTACCTGTAGTTACTCAATTTAAACATGTAAGTGCCAAATATATGATGTTTAACAATATTTCTCTTATTTGCAATAGTTAAACACATGAATTCTAAAAGAGATCCACACCAAACATTTTTTTTCGTAATCAACTTATACAATTTTCCTACTAATTCCACTGTTCCAATTAATTTATAACCATTTTCATTCAATTTGAATGGTTTTCAATCCATTCATATACAACTTCATCAATTTGAATGGTTTAAACTCAACCGCTTACATTCAATTCATTTGTTAATTTTAAACAAACCCATATTATTCCAATTGATTTAAAAATCAATTTTATTTACTTGCAATGATTCATAGAATTCTATTTTCCTTATTGTCTCTAGTTATTTCAATTTCTTAACAATTTAAATGGTTTATAATTATTTATTTAAGAATTTTCGTTCCATTAAATATTATCGGCAACTCACCGAATTTTATTTCAATTAAAATTTATTTCTCTTGATTTAAATCCAACCCAATATCATTAAACTTAGTTTAAGTTGAATTAAATTCAACTCTCTTCCATCTATTTTGCTTAAGTTGATTTACTTCAATTTTATTCAAATTTTATACTTAAGCTCATTTTCATTTTACAAATAAACTCTCTCTCAATTAAATCTCATTTTAAATCTACAATTTCTTTTGATTAGTCATTATAAAATTTAACTTTCCAGATTCAACTCATTCAATTGATTACATGGCCATTTCCAATTTATTTCCACTTAGTTGGATTTTATTTGCAATCCATACCATTTCTATTTTAATCCAATTTCATTTTTATTCGATACATTTCAATTATATCTAATTTGTTAACACTTTAAGTCAAATTTTAATTAATAACTCAAGTTCTGATTCCACCATTCACTTCTAAATTACCATCCAATTTTATTGACTCGCAATTAAACTTCATTCTCAATTCATTTAATTAATTGCAATGCCACTTTCAATTATATTTTCTTCACTAATGATTCAAGTCCAATTTGATTTATAACTTGAGTTTTATTTCCAATCTTCATTATTAGCTTACAATTCAGCTTCTATTTAACTACTTGAACTCCATTTACACATTTCATTAACTAATTTATTATCAATTAGTTCTTCCCTTATTTACAATCCAACACTTGAATTTTAATTCCAAATATCACTCCATTTAATTTTCTTAGTTCAATTTAGTTTATAATTCAAGTTTCGATTTTTTATTTTAGTCTTCATTTCATCAATAATATTTATTTTGGGTTTTCTATCCCATTTTTCAATTTATAAGTCACAACATATTATTTTACACATTTCCATTCATTCTAGGTTCGAATAAATTCATCTTTTATTGTTAACTCAAGCCTTATGCTTATTTATAACCCAAACATATTTTATTTTATGGATTTTTAATTCTTTTACACGTTATTCTTATTTATTTATTTCAATCCAATCCTTAACCAATTTATTTCTTATCCAACTTATTTCCATTTATGCAGGTAAGAATCTAATTCCATTAAATTTTTATTCCAATTCAATTTTATTTTAACTCGGATTTATTTAATCTCAATTCGATTTCAACTTAATTCGAATACAACTGGATATTATTTTCAACCTATTTAATTAATTTCAATCCAGTTAAATTTTATTTTCCAATCGAAGTTAATCTCATTTTTAACCTTTCACTTTAAATTTAAATTCCAACATTTAAAGCTTATATTTCCTTTCTGATTTAAAAATCATCTCAATTTATAAGCTTACAACCTATCTCATCAGGATTTTTTTTTGAACTCCCGACCTTTGATTTCAAATTGTTTTCGAATCTCCAAACTTCTCAAATCACATTTCTCAAAAGTCAAACCAATCATGGTTTTACCCTCAACAAAATTCCTTTGAAATTTTCAAAAACAACTAGCTTTTCTGAACAAATCAAATTTTGACAGCAATCAGTCACTTAGAAATTCGAAATTAAATACTGATGATGCGGCCGTCATCATCAGAATTATTTTCCAATAATCCAAGTGATTTCAATGCTATATCACTTTCAAAATTCATTTAAAACAATTTTCCTTTCATAAATATCTCCAAAACAATTCGTGCTATTATTTATTTTCAAAACACTTCCAAAATCTCCGGGATTTAAATTTCCAAATCCTGCTTAAATTAAATTCTAACTATAATTCATTTGTACACTTTATGCTTATACAAATTCTTATTTAATTGTATTTCAATTTATAATTTACATTTATAATTCATGTTTATAAATTTCATTTTATAATGAATTAATTCCCCTAATTTTAGTTATATTTCAATTTCTAGTTAAGTTTTCACTTAACAATGATAATACTTTAATATTATCATTTCTAACATCCAAGCAACCATATATTAGCTAAATTGTTTTCAAAAACAATTCTTTATATCAAAATATGTTTTTGGGTAAAATTATTTCATTTACCCATATTTAAAACAATACCGTGTCCATTGCTCTATTCAAGTGTTTAGAAACCCCTTCAATACAGTTGCGCAGACTGTGTCGACGAAGATTCATATGCCACTAAATAAACCAATCAACACAATATTAAACAATTTATATTCACTAACAAATACGCGCTCATATCTATTAATACGCTCAAACTCATTTTAGAGTACTACAGACTCTAATTGAGTAATTTCCCACCAGAGCTAAGGTTATCACCAACCTAAGCTCTGATACCAACTGTAACAGCCCACAAATCTGTACCCCTTGAATCAACATTATTCAACAACAATCAACTCAAGTTGTACAGAAATACGAACCATTTGGGTTAAAGAAGAAGATGTAGAAGAAGAAAATAGAAATCAATAACAGAATTTAACCATCGCAGCGGAATAAAATATAGTAAATAATAAATAATCTTTACTCAACATCAAATATCTCTATTTATATATTACATCATCAGAGTACATCAATCACAGCTCAACATCAATATCATACAATGGATACAAAACAACTCAACATAGCGGAATATATGTATATAAACAAGTACGAATGTACGTATCGTCATCCAGCTCGTCTCCTGAGCTCCACAACATCATATCCTGTATCCTATAATACTCGGTCTGACCGAGCGTTATAGTTAAATAACACCCGAGTCAGTCTGGAATATCAGCGTGAGAAAATCACACTCAATTGATTATTAAGGTTTCAAAAATCCTTTGAAAACAAAAGCATCTCGTAAGACCACGCCACAAATAAACATGTCGGGTTTTTACCTTACGATAGCTAAAACAATTTTTATAGAAATCCTCTGATATTATAATAGTGTCTATAGAAAGTAAAATAGAATCTAGCTGAAATGCTTGCATCTCACGTTTCAGCAATTGTTGGGCACAATCAAAACCGTATGGGCGCGTAGGGAAAATGGATTCCAACTAATGGCTAGGCACTGGGGTACCACTTGTCACAGTACCTGGTCTAGATCAGCGTATCGAGGAGCCACCCTAACTCCCCTGCAACACAAGACCGTAACCATCCCTTACTGGACAGTCCCGAGCAAGATCACCACGCGGTTGGGATCAGCAACCGCCCACTAAGCCGAAACAAAAGGGACATCTAGGAAGGGATGACCTCACCCTCCAGTGGGGGCTACCCACGAAGCCTTGCTGCATAACCCTTGATTTTCAGCCATTCCCATTTGATGACGCTTGAGTCTAAGCGTCACCTTTTTAGAACATATTCCTTATAATGCACATCGTCCACCTGACGATGTTTCGCAAGCATTCATCCATACAAGTCCATCCCGGGTTCGAACGGAACCGAAGGAACTACTCCTACTACATCCATTTTGGAAATATCCTCAGGATTAGTAGCGACTAGCCCTTGCACTTCACCGCTTCATTGTTGAATCCAAACTCGTTTTCACGAAACGTACAAACCGGATCGAAGTCGCTTTCGAGAAATTAATCTCGATCCCGGTCTCTTCGAAACGATCAACGCATTTGTCCAATATTGATAGTCGGTTATTTAACTATCAATTGATGTTCACAACATCCATCACACAATAAATAATTTCCCAAATTATTTATTTATCTCAAAAATCTCTTCACAACATGTATTTTCACTTTTCAAATTCCTTTGAAACAGTTTTCCAAAACTATCTGCCTTTCTCAGAATAAATTCCAAGTATTTCTATTTCCACTGGGATCACCAAGCACAAAACCTTAGATTTTTAAAATAATTTAAAAACTCTTTATTGAAAAATATGTTTAACATTTAATATAGAAAAATTACTTTAGTACCTAATTTAAAATAATACTCTAGAAATAACTAAAATAAGTTTACCTTATAACTATACATTAGATTTTCTTTTTTCTTTTTTTTAAACAAAATACCAAATCATTCTTTAAATAATTATTACGATAATAGATTAACAAATTAATTACTTTAAAATTTACTTTAAAATATTTAAATTAAAACTACTTCAATAATAGATTAAAAATATATACCATAAGAATATTTGAAAATAAGGTTACTCTATAAATATAAGCTAGGTTTTCACCTTTAAAACAGGTCACTCTTTATACATTATTACTACGGTAATAGATTTGAATAAATATTTACTTTAGAATTTAAGCATTTAGAAATAATAAATTTCCAAGAACATACTTTGTAAAACAAAATTAAAACCTTTATTTTATTTTTTAAACTTACTTTGAAAACGTACTTGGCTATCCAGAGAAATATACTTCTCTTCACAACCTTTAAAAAATAAATCACTATTTATTTTTAAAAAAAAATTTCTCATTCCTTTAAGAAATTCCCACCTTGAATTTATTCTTCCAAATATCCAATTTCAAACACTTAAATCAATTTCCAAATTGATTGCCAATTTACTTCATTTATTCCAAAATCCTTTAATTTCAAATTTATTACTTAATTATGATTTAAAATACTTTTAATTGAAATAGCAATTTAGATTTCTCAATTTACTTCTTATTCCTTTAGATAAATTTAAAACTTTAAGTTTTAAAATAAATCTTTATTCCTTTAAAATAATACCACTTGATTTTACAATTCATTAATTACTGTTTATTCAAACTCTTTCTTTTCATACTCGAAGTTATTCATTAGTATTTAACATACTTCTATTATTATTTTTCTAATCCAATCCATTCCTAATTTATTTAAATTCTCCATAATTATTTCACTTACAAATTCTCTTCATTTTATTTCCAAAATCCAATTTTATATATCTTGATAAATTAGTGCACCGGAACATATTCCGGTAAACCATAACATCCAATATTCCAGTTGTCAATAATATTCATCACAGAATATAATCACAACAGACGGTATTAAATAATTTAAATAAATGTTGAGGGGTCCAATTGGATCCCTCCAACCTGTTTTCCACTGCATCCACAGACGTTAGCACAATATAAAATATCTTCACTATAAAATGAGGGAAATCAATCATTTCAAGGTGTAGTATATACTACTATATAACACTACAATCAATTCAACCATTCAAATAGTTATTTAAATTTAATCTTTTAAATTTAAATTTAAATTTAACTGAGTGAGATTAACTCACCTTTGCTTTTTAATTTGCAATCCACTTCCAAACGGCTTGTTTCCTCTCAGATGTTGACCTTGAATAATAATTTATATGGTTTATTAATCTTTGAATTAATCTACAATTTATTTCTTTAACTTAACTAATAATTAATTTTAAGCTAACTCCTTATATAAAAATATTTTCTAATTACCAAAATAATCACATAAGTTAACTAAACAAATTAATCACTAAAATAAATTAGTAAATTGTATTCTGTTTTTTTATTTTCCATTCCTCCTTACTATAAATCTTTCTTTACTGATAATTTCTAATAATCTAAATAAATAACCAGTCAAATTTAAACTTTTACTTGACATAAATTTTTAAAACATTAAATCAAGGTAGAACAGCCAATATCTTACGGTAACATGTTTTCAAATCTATAAATGTAACAAACCGTTCACAACTTGCTATCAAAATTTTTTTTTGAAAATAATAATAATCGCCATCAATTGATTTATCCATTAATTCACAAGTTTAAATCATGAATATGAATAATTTATATAACTAGATTTTGTTGTTTTAATATTTTTACCCCTTTTTTTAAACTAAAATTTAATTAGGTCAAAAAAAAGACTCAAGTAAAAAAATACAGAAGAACCTCACCTCGGCCTTCACCACTTCGATCGCGAACGCCCTACCTCCACGCAAGAGCGCGCCCCCGATCCCACGCGAAGACGCTGTCGCTGAACCCCAATCGCGAGCTCCCTGTCATACTTCGATCCCTAAATCACGATTTACCTCCACCCACGAAACCCCCAACCAAACCAAGCTATTCCAGCTTCTAGGGCCGTGGCACAAACGTGAAACTTAAATTCAAACTCTCGAATTTAATTTTGGGGAGTAGAAAGAAGGATACGTGAATTCGAACGAAGTGAATTTGAATGAATATGAAAAGTGATTCGGCCGGCTTGATTAAAACGAGGGTGGCCATTTTTTTTAGCTTTGAAGTGATTCTCGAAGGAGAGAGAAACGAAAGGGCTCAGCATCTCAAATCCAAAACCAGAGGAGAGGGAGGCGTATTATTTATTCATTTCGCCTTCGGCCATTAAAAATTCTATTTGAAGGAAGTTGAAGAGAGGATTGGTCATTCAGCATTGACCCCCTTTTTTTATCGTCAAAAGGAAGATAAGTATGGACGAAAAAAAATAGAGGCGTGGCGTATAAGAGAAGATTCGATTATTAATTTTAAATTCAAATTGATTATTCTAGGCATTAACCGATCGTACGACCCAACGGTAATCCCAAACAATGCGAAAATTGAAATCCGATAATAATAAAACATTATGGATCCAATGGCGCTGGTTTCGTCGTATTCCAAGACTGTGCCCCGAAAGGCTATTTTCCATTCAATTTAAACGATATATTTTTAAAACTAAACAAATCAGTGTTAAATTCAATTTTAAAGCTTTTATTATCCTCAGTATTATCAATATAAATTTTATAAGCCTCCATATTATTTTAACAAGCTTAAAACAGAAGATTCAACATTTTGCCCAACTTCAAATTGTTTAATTGAATAATTCAATAATTTAATTATCAAATAAATTGTACTATTCGTTATTCAAGTTAAAATTACTCAATTGAGTACTTAAAATCAATTAAATATTCCAATTTTAAATGCTCGAAAATTCTGGGTCGTCACAGCTGCGCTTTTCATTTTTTTTTCTCCACGATGGGTTTAAGGGGAGGAAGCGAGATGGGTAAATCCAGGTGTTGGATCAGGTGATGCGGCAGTGGAAAGTCATGGTCTCGTGTGGCAAAGGTGATGGTGAAGGAGGCTGGGTCACGTGTGTGGTGGGCGGAGGCAAACTGATGCAGTTCAGACCAGGGTCGAAGAATTGCAAGCTATCATTTTCCAAGGCTTAAGTCCTTCACGACCTAAGCAAGGTGAAGGCTTAGGTCGTCCATGACCTAAGGAGGAAAATTTAAGTCGTTTCCGACCTAACTGGAGACCATAGGGGGAAGTTACACCGAGTTCACGACCTAACTCAAACGGGTTACGACCTAAGGATGTTAAAGTCGTTCGAATGACCTAACGGGCTACGTTCTAACGAGCTACGATCTAACGAGCTACGATCTAATAGTCTACGACCTAAAGAGTTGAGTCGCTGCATGGTTATAACGCAATGGAAGTAAAGCCGCTCTGGAAGTTAACTCGTTAGCGACCTAAGAGCTTAAGTCGCTGGGAGTTTTAAGTCGTAAGTCGGGATGTTTGTATTTTCTTAAGTCGTAAGTCGTTAGGTCGTATACGACCTAGGTGTTGTAAATATATGTGTGTGTTGTAACTTGAATCTTGTACCGTTGGGTCGTAAGTCGTCACTTTTGTGTGTTTTTAGATCGTGTACGACCTAAGTTGAGTCGGCATTGTGTTGTAACTGATAAGCCGTGTACATTGAGTCGCTGCCGACATATGATGAGTCGTAAGTCGTGAACGACTTAAGGCACCGGTTGTGAAATGGTATAAATAGGGAGTGTGTTGTACATTTTGAAAAGTGGATTGTTGAATAAAACTTTGTTTGATTGCTGTGTGCTTTCATCTAAATTGGTAGTTGAGTGTGATCTCCTATCTCCACTTTCGGTTATTCGAGTGCACTCGAATCAACGATCGTTGAAGCCAATTCACGGTATCAAGTGCGCTTGATCAACGTTTGAAGAATTGTAGATCTTCTTTCACAGTATCGTGCGCGATCAACGTGTCAGAGATAGCTAGAATTCGGTATCTTTGGATCAACGAATTTGGGCATTTCAGTATCATTCAATCCACCGATTGCTACTTTCATCGATCCATATCGTTTTGTTAATATCCGCTGCGTCAGATTGGTATCAGAGCTGGACTTAGCCAATCATAGCTAAGCCGAGTCTTGGAGCCAAGGAGTTTGAAGTTGGTGTTCATCGTATTCATCGTGTTCATCTTGAAGTTGCAACAAGTTAGAAGCTTCCGATCCATTTCATTTTGGATCAAAGTTGGAACGGTGTTTAAGTTTGAACCGAGTTGGGTAGAGCCATGCATCACTTTGTGAGAAGTGTTTGAGCCGAGAATTGAAGCATCTTTTGGTATTTGAGTTTGTTGAAGTATTTGTGAATTGTGTTGAAGAGTATTTGATTCAATCATGCCACCAAGGAGAGCTAATCGTCATCAAAATGTGGAAGCGTTGTATAGAAGGGAAGAAGCCGAGCAGATGGAGCAACGCATTAATGAGAAATTTGATGAAGGTATTGGAAAGCTAGAGAAGTTGATGATTGATATGAATCAAACTCAAAGGAGGAGATCACCAATCTCGAACCATGGAGGAAACCTAGTTTCGCCATCGGTTACGGAAGCGAGAAGGGTATCACCGCAATCTTTTAGAGGGAGAAGAGAAACATCAATTTCATCGAGGAGAGATCACCATGACTATGGACATGAAGAGAGACGAACTCCACGTGAGTTTGAAGATGAGCCATATAGGGATGAAGAGAGACATGGTAGAAGAGACATGCGTGATCAAAGGGATGTTGATGGTCGAGATCGATATAGACGTACATTTGATTTTGTTGAAGAGGGTGACAGAGCTAGCATTCATTATCGAGATCGAGACCAAGTTCGAAATTCATATCGGGATGTAGATGATGATCGTCGATGGGAGTCGGGTATGAAGATGGAAATTCCAGAATTCAAGGGTGAAATGGTAGCAGAAGAATTTTTGGATTGGTTGTCTAATGTTGAAGAGATCTTTGATTTCAACTAAGTTCCGGAGAATCGTGGAGTAAAGTTGGTTGCTACTAGGTTGAGGGGTAGAGCTATGGCGTGGTGGCAGCAAACCAAACTTACACAAGAACGGATGGGGAAGTCGAAGATTGAATCATGGGAGAAGATGAAGAAGCCGATGAAGGATGAATTTTTGCCTTACAATTATCAATCACTCATGTATCAAAGGTTGCAGAATCTGAGGCAAGGGACAAAGACTGTTAATGATTATCCTAATGAATTTTATCAACTGATTGCTCGAAATGACATTATGGAGACAGAGGAACAGCTGACTACTAGATGTGTTGGAGCGTTGAGGATACAGATCCAGGATATGGTGAATATGTTTGATCCAAGATCTGTAGCAGAAGCACATCAGAAAGCGTTGGCTTGGGCGAAGCAAGGAAGACGTGGAGGTGGTGTGTTTACAAGTTCCAATATTCAGAACAAGGGTGCTAGTGGGAGTTTCAATGTTTCGAAAGCTGTCAGTAAACCAGTTGTGAATGAAGTTGCGAAGGCAAAGGTCAACAACAGTTTCAAATGTTACAATTGCCAGGAAGTGGGTCACAAGAGTAATGAATGTCCGAAGCCGAAGAAATGAACTATGATTGCTGAAGTTGAAGGTGAGGATATTGGTGAAGGTTATTCTAGTCTGGTTGAGGAGGATGAACAGGATATTGCGTCAGGAGATGAAGGATGTAATCTTATGATGAGGAGATCTTGTTTGATACCAAGCATGAAGAAGAAGCTAGTTGGTTGAGGAGTAACATCTTTCAGTCAACGCGCACTATTCTGGGGAAGGTTTGTAAATTTGTGATTGACGCGGGAAGCTGTGACAATTTATTTCTACCGAAGCAGTGAGAAAGTTGAAGCTGAAAACGGAGAAGCATCCAAATCCTTACAAGTTAGCGTGGTTGAGAAAAGGAGGAGAGGTGAAGGTGGATAGGCGATTACATGTTCCATTTTCTATTGGGAAGAAGTATAAAGACGATATTTGGTGTGATGTTGTGGAGATGGATCTTTGTCACTTACTTTTGGGAAGACCATGGCAGTATGATCGAGCAGTGCAGCATGACGGTCGGACCAATAGCTACAGCTTTATGTTTGAAGGGGTTAAGATCATTTTGGTTCCAAAGAAGAGACAACAAGAAGAAAGCAAGTCAGAAGAGATTGAGGAGCTGAAGACTTTATTGACTTTGGAGGAATTTATTGAAGCATTAGAGGAGAGTCCAGAGGTGTTTTTGTTGATTGGACATGAAGCCACTGAATCTAGAGAAGTTCCAGAGGAAGTAAAGCCAGTATTGGAAGAATTTAAAGATGTGTTTCCTGAAGAGTTGCCAACGGAGTTAGCATCGTTGAGGGATATTCAACATCAAATTGATCTTGTGCCAGGGGCAGTATTACCACACAGACCACATTACAGGATGAGTCCTAAAGAGCATGAAGAACTGAGAAGGCAGGTGGAGAGTTGTTAGAACAGGGGCGTGTTCAGGAGAGCTTGAGTCCTTATGCAGTGCCAGCTTTATTGGTGCCCAAGAAGGATGGTTCGTGGAGGATGTGTACGGACAGCCAGGCTCTAAATAAGATCACCGTGAGATACAGATTTCCTATGCCGAGGTTTGATGACTTGATTGACCAGTTGAGTGGAGTTGTTGTGTTTTCGAAGATAGACTTGAAGAGTGGATACCATCAGATTCGTATTAGACCAGGTGATGAATGGACGACTGCTTTTAAAACCAGGGAAGGTTTATACGAATGGCTGTTTATGCCGTTTGGTTTATCGAATGCACCAAGTACTTTTATGAGAGTGATGAACCAGATTTTCAGACCATATATTAGGAAGTTTGTGGTAGTTTACTTTGATGATATTTTGATCTATAGTGGAAGTAAGGAAAAGCATGTCCAACATTTGCGTGAAGTACTGTTGATTCTACGACGGGAGAAATTTTATGCTGCAACAAAGAAGTGTGTGTTCATGACGCACAGTGTTTTGTTTCTGGGATATTTTCTATCGAAAGAAGGAATTCAAGTGGATGAAAGTAAAGTAGAAGCTGTCAGGAGTTGGCCACAGCCAAAGACAATTACTGAAGTGAGGAGTTTTCATGGATTTGTATCTTTCTATCGAAGATTCATTCCACATTTTAGTAGTGTAATGGCACCTGTAACCGATTGCATGAAGGGAAAGAAGTTCGAGTGGTCAGAGGAAGCAGGGGTTGCTTTTGAGAAGATCAAGACACTATTGACGACAGCACCAATTCTAGTTTTACCGGATTTTCAGTTGTTGTTTGAATTACATACTGATGCATCGAAGGTTGGGATTGGTGGAGTCTTGAGTCAAAGGGGAAGACCAGTTGCTTATTTCAGTGAGAAATTGTCTAGAGCTAAATTGAGATATAGCACTTATGATGTTGAGTTTTACGCAATTGTTCAAGCAGTGAAGCACTGGAGACATTATCTGTTTCAGAAGGAGTTTGTTCTCTATACGGATCATGAAGCTTTGAAGCATTTGCAAGGACAGGATAAAATCTCAGCTAGGCCGCTTCATGGGTCGCGTATTTACAACAGTTTACTGTTGTTATTAAACACAAATCAGGGGTGACGAATCGTGTGGCTGATGCTTTGAGCAGGAGGAATCATTTGTTGACAACAATGAAAGTTGAAGTGACAGGGTTTGAACTATTGCCAGAGTTAATTAAAGAAGATCCTTACTTTACAAAGTTCGTTGAGAAAGTCAAGGATGGGAGTACTGATGAATTTGTGTTGATAAATGGATTCTTATTCAAAGGGAATAAATTATGTGTACCAGATTACAGCTTGAGAATGAAAATTGTGAAAGAGTTGCACGAAGAAGGACATGTGGGTAGAGATCGAACATTGCAGTTGATTTCTCAGTCTTATTATTGGCCGTCAATGAGAAGGGAAGTTGAAAGGTTTGTGCGTAGATGTCATTTTTGTCAGGTTTCGAAAGGGACAGCTACAAATGCGGGATTGTATATGCCATTGCCTGTTCCTACAAAACCATGGGTAGACATTAGCATGGATTTCGTGCTGGGTTTGCCGAGAACTCAAAGGGGGAATGACTCTATATATGTTGTGGTGGATCATTTCTCGAAGATGGTACATTTTATTGCTTGTAAGAAGACGGCGGATGCTGTTCATGTTGCTCAGTTATATTTCAAAGAGATCTATAGACTTCGTGGGTTACCAGAATCCATCGTTTCGGACAGGGATACCAGATTTTTAAGTCATTTTTGGCTAAGTTTGTGGAAGATAGTGGGAACGAAGTTAAACTTTAGCAGCGCTTATCATCCGCAGACAGATGGACAGACCGAAGTTGTTAACAGATCGTTGGAAAGTTTGTTGCGATGTCTTGTGAAGGACAATCTGAAGAGTTGGGACATGAAGTTATGCCAAGCAGAGTTTGCTCATAATCATGCAGTGAATCGTAGTACGAGATTCAGTCCATTTCAGATTGTATATTCAAATTTACCAAGGGGACCATTGGACTTAACGGTAGTACCACAACCGAAGGGGACGGTTAAACGAGCTGTAGATTTTGTTGATGGGTTGACCGAATGTCATAAGATCATTCAAGAACGATTGGAGAAGGCAAATGAGAAGTATAAAAGATCCGCAGATCTGAAGCGAAGAAATGTTGAGTTTAATGAAGGGGATATGGTGTTTGCTGTGTTAACAAAGGACCGTTTTCCAGTGGGCGCTTATAATAAGTTGAAAGTAAGAAAAATTGGTCCTGTAGAAGTTGTGAAACGGATTAATGAAAATGCTTATAAGTTGAAGCTACCGGAGAATGTGTACTCTTCCGACGTGTTCAATGTTAAGCTTCTCGTACCATATTATGGAGATGAACGAGGCGATGTGGAAGAATTTACAAATTCGAGGACGAATTTTTCTCAACCTGGGGAGGATGATGCAGCTCAGACCAGGGTCGAAGAATTGCAAGCTATCATTTTCCAAGGCTTAAGTCATTCGCGACCTAAGCAAGGTAAAGACTTAGGTCGCCCACGACCTAAGGAGGAAAATTTAAGTCGTTTTCGACCTAACTGGAGACTAGAGGGGGAAGTTGCACCGAGTTCACGACCTAACTCAAACGGGTTACGACCTAAGGATGTTAAAGTCGTTCGAACGACCTAACGGGCTACGTTCTAACGAGCTACGATCTAACGAGCTACGATCTAATAGTCTACGACCTAAAGAGTTGAGTCGCTGCTTGGTTATGTCGCACTGGAAGTAAAGCCGCTCTGGAAGTTAACTTGTTACCGACCTAAGAGCTTAAGTCGTTGGAAGTTTTAAGTCGTAAGTCGGGATGTTTGTATTTTCTTAAGTCGTAACTCGTTAGGTCGTATACGACCTAGGTGTTGTAAATATATGTGTGTGTTGTAACTTGAATCTTGTACCGTTGGGTCGTAAGTCGTCACTTTCGTGTGTTTTTAGATCGTGTATGACCTAAGTTGAGTCGGCATGGTGTTGTAACTGATAAGCCGTGTATGTCGA
Organism: Allium cepa; assembly: GCA_030765085.1. Taxonomy (NCBI): domain Eukaryota; kingdom Viridiplantae; phylum Streptophyta; class Magnoliopsida; order Asparagales; family Amaryllidaceae; genus Allium; species Allium cepa. Next base: position 368,317,182 of record CM060934.1, on the reverse strand, counting down.
GTCGCTGCCGACATATGATGAGTCGTAAGTCGTGAACGACTTAAGGCACCGGTTGTGAAATGCTATAAATAGGGAGTGTGTTGTACATTTTGAAAAGTGAATTGTTGAATAAAACTTTGTTTGATTGCTGTGTGCTTTCATCTAGATTGGTAGTTGAGTGTGATCTCCTATCTCCACTTTCGGTTATTCGAGTGCGCTCGAATCAACGATCGTTGAAGCCAATTCACGGTATCAAGTTCGCTTGATCAACTTTTGAAGAATTGTAGATCTTCTTTCACGGTATCGTACGCGATCAACGTGTCAGAGATAGCTAGAATTCAATATCTTTGGATCAACGAATATGGGCATTTCAGTATCATTCAATCCACCGATTGCTACTTTCATCGATCTATATCGCTTTGTTAATATCCGCTGCGTCACAAACAAGTTTGAGAAAAAAAATTCTTTTCATGAATGGAAGAACGACGGGTTATAGATGTGGGGAAAGATAAGCATGGTTCTGTGAGGCCAAAAATAGATGTTGTACTTAAGATATATCAGAGTGAGAAGAAGGTGGAATGTTTAAAAATGGAATGAAGTTGAATAGCAACGGACTAAAGCTTTGATTCCAGGGAAAAATTTATTAAAGCAATTAATTGTTGCTTGGATGACACGATTGGAGTTTGAAACGTAAAAGAAACAAAAGGTCACGGATCCGGTACTGATACGGTAACCAATTTGGTGTATTCCACCGTGTAACGGACTTCAAAATGCATAATCGAATATACCATAGGGATCAGCACGACCAGACAATCAAAACGGTATACAGATATCTGTGATAGGATCAACCGATCAAAAGTCAATATTCGGTACCAGAAATGCTGTGAATTTGCCAAAAATTAGATAAACTGAACAATAGCAGTCCAAGTTTGAGGAAATGAAATATAACGTCACACTCAGAAGATGATTTACAAATTTTATTGTGTAAAAATATTCATGTTTGGAAACCATATTATTATCATCAAATTTAACTTATTTAAATTGAAATAAAATTACACAATAAAATAAACTTTCATATTATCAGATGAAAATTTTCCATTTGCTATGTTTAAATAGACGCATTTCAAATATCAATTTTTTTGCTTAAAGAAAATTCAATTTAAAATTTCACAAAAAAATCCAGTTAATTACATTAATAAAACCATTAAATTTTATGGGTCGTTACATTGTTCATACTAAAATCACTTAATATTACAATATTGTACTTTGCTTACAAGTGACAAAGTTAGGGTGTATGCCCTCACAGTACCCCTACTTACAAGCGATAGAGTTAGGGGTACGCCATATGAGAAATTATGCAATTTGTTACATAAATTTAAATCGATGACCATTTTTTTCAAAATAAAAGGTGTTTCCTTTTTGTTATATACTTGTTCTAAAATGTTATAAGTAATTAATTAGTTAGTTTAAGTATATATGTCAAAAATTCCATAAATGATACAATTGTGATAGTAGTTGTAAATAATTGTAACCATGAGTACTATAGCCTAATATGATAAGCACATCATTTTAAATATTCCAAGTCGAAATGTATGAAGACTGGACATTGATGCATCCATTTAGGGTAGAGTACATAGCGCTCTCTAAATGTTGGGCAGTGCATTACTCATAGTTTCTGGGGGCACTAAGGGGTTTCATACTAATATTTATTGGATAATTATGGAATGACTCACTTGATAGTTTTCTGTTAGTTAATATAACTAAGGCCAACAACAAAATATCGAAGTGACAAATTTATACAGCTCTCTTGACTTGAGAATATCGTTGATCTTCAATATGAAAACTCCACTTTGATTATTATCAAATCATGATACGACATTCATTGAACGCTATATTTGGGTTGAGTGGAAGTATTAGAAGTGAAGCACTATCCGAGAGAGGATTCTTCTCCCTAATTATAGGGGGTTAGTTTCACGGTCAACTGAAGTCAACTCAAAATCAAAATCTCTGGCTAGAGTAGTTCGGTTAATAATAATCGTTATGATTGAACCAAGGACTTTTTGTTTGGACTATAAAGTTGAATATGGAAGACATTGGAATTTTGACCATTACCGAATTCCATATGTCCGGGGTGATACAGTTTTGGTGAAGAGAATTAGTGTAAATAATCGTCACTGCCGGGTAATGCTTAACGAAGTAAAATTGGATTTTACCAAAACGTTGAATATTCTTTTGATTGCCTAAATTTACACCTAAGAGTCACTACTGTTAAACTCTAACCAAATTTACGTCTAAGAGTCATATAACCGAACTAGTGTAAATAATAATCATCACTACCATTAATCGCTGACCAAGTTTACACCTAAGAGTCATACAATCGAAACGTTGAATATTCATTTGACTACATAGGTTGGTTGATTTATAATCATTATAAATTAATTAATATTAATGAAATATTACTTATGAAATTTTACTTGATTTATTAAACTTGATTAAACAATGTATTTATAATAATTAAAAATATATCGAACGATATGATTAAACAAAGTATTTATAATAGTTAAAATATATTGAACGGTATGTGATATCGATACATGATTAAACTAGATTTAAATGTAGGAATATTTTGTACTGACATAAATATGTTTAAGTTCAATAAGAAAGCACATAAAACCATCCTTGGTTGCCTTAGGTGTGGCAGGCCAGGGTAAGGAATAAAGGAGGATTTCTTTTTAAGTTTTGAAATGAAAAAACATTCTTTATTAAAAGGATATTAACCACACATTCATTCTCCTTCTTTAATAAGAGATTTCCTCTTAAGTTTCTTTAATCTCTTCTCTCTAAAAATTAGAAAACTCCACTTGAAAATTTTGACAATGGCTTGCAAAAGAAATAATAAAAAAATTCCTAAGTTCGTACTACATCAAACTTAACACTATTCGATAGTCGACAGTCGGCAATTCGGGAGCAAGCACCTTTTAATTTTTGAACCGATTCAAGGAGATCAATTTAACGTTTCAATATGTATGCAAAGGCTTTAGTGAAAGGTAAATCTATGTTTTAATTTTGTTCTTTCATATTTGTATGTTATATTATAGGATGTTAATCATATCACGAATCTTGTATATTAGAATGCTACCACAAAATTGGTTGGTTGTGTATGTAGTTGAATTTATAAAATAAATAAATAAACATATTTTATGAATGTTTTTTATGCTAATGCTTACGTCCTTTAAAATAAAAAATTATTATATTTTTATAATAAAATATTATTATTTCTGATTTCGGTAAACTAGTAATTGTTTCTAAACGTTATAAATCGTATAATACATGTTTTAAAATTTCAAAAAAATTATTTACGTAAAACATACATTCAATAAAGTTATTTTATTTAATATATATATATATATATATATATATATATATATATATATATATCTACTACTAATAAAGAAAATTCGTTGAATTAATTTACCCAGCGTCTTTTTGAAATTGCGAAAATACCCTTGCTTTCCGTTTACAATAACATAAACAGTCCGTATGCGAAGCATGAGCCAATTCTAGTATGTGTGTATAATTGATTATTCAACTTAGATTGATTATATAATTAAATATATGAACACATGTCTATATGTCTAATGTTAAATTTGTACAAACTTTATGAAAATTATAGTATGCACTTTTAGACTTGAAAATAATTTTTATTTATTATGCAATTAATTTCGTATAGAATTAAATAATTGATAATATATGTATATATATATGTGTGTGTGTGTGTGTGTATATATATATATATATATGTGTGTGTGTGTGTGTGTGTGTGTGTGTGTGTGTGTGTGTGTGTGGGTTTTAATTTCGAAAACCGAATTTTCTTTTTAAAATCTAGGTTGTGAGCATTAGTGAGTAAATATTTAAATATAACTTGTATTAATATTTCCATTTTTGTGAAAGTATGTTCTTTTTTAATGACTAAACCATTAGGCGAATTCATCTCTCTAGAGTGTGCATCACCTAATGTGAATACAAGCACCAGCCCACGCTTACTGTAGAAATACAACATAAAGCAAGTAATGTATGACAAGGCCATTTCATCCTTTTCAGGTCCAACACAACAGACTAAAGCCCTAGCAACTGTCAAGAAGATCTATATCCCATCATTCAAATATTATTTCACTATTCCTTATCCTCTTCGTTTTCAATTTTGAAGCCGCCATGAGCACTCGTGCATCGGTCTGAATCAACTTTGCAACTTGAATCTTCATCCTGTTCCTAGAGTCGAATATTATGAAGTTCCTTTCCTATTACAGATGATAGGCCTTAGTGATGAAGCAAGCTGCAGCTAGATGAGAGAACTGATCATTACTTATAAATTCTGATCGTAACTCTTCTATCTCTTCATCAATATTTAATGTACTGCAGGATTGTTGATTTAACTTTAACCTCATTTGCATCCAATGTAAGAATTCTACAAGCACTAGAAAAATAAGTGTAGTCTATTTTCAGTTGTAGATTCATAGGGAGCACACACATTTGTACTTTGTAATCCCCAGTTCTGTAGTTTATCTAAAGTGTTAATACTGTTTCTGACTATTATGTAAGTAGAGAAAATCATATTCTTGCTATTTATAGGGTTCCATATTATCCTGCACCAAGAAGCTATGTTTGTTTTACATCTGATAGCATCCCATGTGTAGTGGAATACGAATTTTGCATTGTTATTCCAGCACCAGTAGTCTATAATGGCTCGTGTGTCCAATTTGACTTGTTGTATTTTGGTAGAAATTTCTCTAGTCACATGAAGTAAATTTGGATCAATAGAATTTCAACCATGATTTTCCCATTAATCTTAGGATCGAATCACAAATAAGTATCCCCTCCACTAGCGATTATCCGATCAATTAGTTTTCTCCCCATGTCCCTATGTTGTAATACAGATTTAATCGTTCTAGACATATTGTTATCAATAGGCATAAGCCATAATTGCTTGTTTGTGTAATATTTATTCCAATCCACGTTTTCCACGTTTTTTGTTCAGTAAGAAGTTCCTATAGCAGTTTAATTGCACATGTCTCTCTCATGTCTTTTATTCTTTTGAGGCTGATTTCCCGTTCCTGTTTAGGTTGGCAAAGTTTCTACCATGAAATTTTGTGTTGTCGTCCATCCCATTAAAAATCAGCACAAATCTTACGTTTTTTTTTTCTTCTTTTTTTTCTTTTTTTTTTATTGTAGCAATCAGCAATTGATAGATTAGGAGCCAATAAACAACCATGGAGTGATAACAGTGTGTATTAGTTCTGCTCTTCCAGCCATGGATAAAAATTTATAGTCCCACTTATCAAATTTATTCATGGTTTTCTGAAACAGGGTAGTGTAGTGGGAATAATGTAGATAATTGGTGGAGACAGGTAGTCCCAAGTATTTAACTGGCAAACTTCCTTCTTGGATTTGGAAAATTTCATTAATCTCTTCCTTATTTTCTGCATATCTACTAAAATATATAGTTGACTTTGTTGTATTGATATACAATCCTATAGCATCGTACAGAGTTGAGTTAGCATCCTCTTAAAAGTATTTGCACTTTTCAAATCAGCACTGGAAAATAAACAAGATCATCTGCATAAAATAAATGTGCAATTATAGGTTGCACATTGGATACAGGAGTTATTTCCTTCATTCTAATAGCTCTTTCAACCAATAAGGGTAAGTATTTCATGGCTCTGCAAAATAGATATGGTGAGAAGGGCTCTCCTTGACTCAACCTCTTATTTGAGTGTATATAAGCCTTAGGCTGCCCATACATTATCAATGAATAAGTAGGAGTAGATACACACTCGTCAGGCCCGGCCCAACAGAAATTGGGGCCCTGGGCAAAAATAATAAATATTTTTTAAAATTAATAAAAAAATTGTTTTCAAAGCACAATGGCTTGGACTTGAACTCCAGTTGCTAAAACTGCAAACCACCAACATCAGCTGAGAATACATTTTATTACAGCACATGCATTGTTATTATTATTTTAAGTTCATATATACAAACTTATTTATTTATTGGGCCCTGACGTAGGATTGGGCCCTGGGCAGTCGCCCAAGCAGCCCAGTGCCAGGGCCGGCCCTGACACTCGTATATTAGTGTGATAAGGTCATTGAGGAAACCCATTTTCATAAAGATGTAGCACACAAATTCTCAATTCACTTTTTTGTATGCCTTTTATAGGTCTATTTTAATACGGTATTTAGGCACCTATTTTTTATTGATGTTTTTGATGATTTCACGTGAATATAGTACATTTTTAGTAATAGATCTTGTGGGTACAAATGCAGATTGAGCCTCCAAAATTAAATGCTTTAGTAACCATCTGATTCTAAAACATATAATTGTTAAAATAACTGTATAAAAAACATTGCCACATGCGATAGGTCTATCCATGGTAATAGAAGATGGCTTACCTTTCTTGGAACCAAAGAGATAAAAGTATGTTAGAGACCCTCGGGACACTTCTTCGTATTAAATATTTCTTTTGCCGCAACTATGAATAAATCTTTGTTATCTTAACAATGAAACTTAAATTTTTTTGTGACGAATCCATCAAGTCCCGAAGATTTATTATCTGGAGTTGAGAATAAAGCAGCTTCAATCACCTTTGTTGTTACTGTAACAGAATATAGGTATAGTACACGTGACATTTGTATTTTTACTTATATATATATCAGTATACTGCTGTAATAAAATAATAATACAATCATTTCTCTCGTTTCCATTTCTTTTTTCTGTTTGCTTGCTCAGGAGGTTGCCTCCATTAACAGGAAACTTTCTTCCTGTTGCATTGGTATAAGAGCTGTTGCCGCTGCAACTAGTTCTCTATCCCACATCACGATTTGCGAAGATCTGATCTGATTCGTGAAGATTGAACCTGATCTAATTCGTCCAAGCCCTTTTCGTGAAAACCCTACATAGTTGATCTTGAAATTTTCAATCTGGCACCAGCAGTAACAAGAAGAGTTGAAGCAATGGAAGATCAAATCAAGATTATTAGTGAGAGGTTGGAGGCACAGCAAGCTCAAAGCAAGCGATTAGAGGAGAATGTGCAAATGATGCTGCAGGAATCTTTGCAGAATATCATGCAAGAAACGATGCTGAAGATTTCTCAATCTTTTCAAGAGATGAATGACAAAGTGGAGGACAAAATGAGGGGCGTCGAAATCAGAAGGAGTGAAGCTTCTTCTACAACAATTGTTGAACCAAGTTCTTCCAGAATTCAGGGGTATGTTCCCAAAATAGAATTTCCTAAGTTTGATGGAACTAATTGTAGAATGTGGATTAAAAAATGCGACAAATATTTTAGTCTATGTAAAATAAGTGAAGATCAGAAAGTAGATCTAGCTTGTTTGAACATGATAGACCAAGCAGAAAGTTGGATGTCTAGTTATATTGTAGTCAAGAAGAATGTTGATTGGTTTGAGTTTATTGTTGATGTTTCTGCAAGATTTAAAGTTGAAAATGGAAGTAATACAGTAGAGAGGTCCAACAAATTGAGTCAAGTGGGGAAAATTGAGTCTTACATTGATGAATTTGAAGAACTGAGGTCTTTAATGCTTCAACAGAATCAAGTACTGCCAGATTCATATTTCTTGGAGAGTTTTGTAGGTGGATTAAAATTGACTGTAAGACCTTTTGTTAAGGCCTTTAAACCCATGGACCTGGCTCAAGCAGTTGAATATGCTAGATTGCAAGAAGAGAATCTTGAAGTAGTTAAGGCCATATACAAACCATCTTTTATACCCAAACCTTCCTTCAAAACACAAACCCTCCGCTCATTATTACCTAACCCAGTATCCTCAAAACCCAACCCATCTTTCCTTCGACCTCAGACCACCATAACAACTGCTGAAAGGAGAGAAAAACAACTTAAGGGACTGTGTTATTTTTGTGACCAGCCCTATGAAAGGGGTCATAAATGTCAGTTGAAGCAGAATCAATTGTTCATGGTTGAAATACCAGGAGAAGATGAGGAGCTGGAGAGTAATGACATGGAAGGGGTAGCGGCTGTTGAAACCAGTGACCAGACTTTTGAACTTTCAGAGATTAACCCTTGTATCTCCATTAATGCCTTAAGTGGAACCCATAACTTTCAAACTGTGAGAGTTATTGGTGTTTGTAAAGGGATACCACTGCACATTCTGATTGATTCAGGGAGTACTCATAATTTCCTTGATTTGGGGTTAGTTGAGAAGCTGGGGTTGAAGTCAGAGTCAATTGCTCCACAGGCTGTTACTGTAGCTGATGGGAATCATTTGGCCTGCCGGTATATCTGCAAAAACTTCAAGTGGAGATTGCGAAATACAGATTTTGTGTCAGACCTGCTTTTGATTCCATTGGGAAGTTGTGATATGGTGTTAGGAGTTCAATGGTTTAGTGAATTGGGCACAGTAAAGTGGGACTTTAAAAAATTATTGATGGAATTTGATTATGGCAATAATCATCATGTGTTGAAGGGAATTCCACCAAAAGGTATTAAATCCTCTTCGAGCCATAAGATGATGATGAACTCAATTCAATTGTTTTTTATGCAACCTGGGAAAAGTGATGAAAAAGGGTTAGGGATTTTTAGCATGGAATCCAAGCCTATTCCTGAGGTCATTTCTGGCCTTTTTCATAGGTATGCATCTACATTTGAAGAACCTATGTGTTTGCCACCATCAAGAGGTGTGTTTGATCATAGAATACCTCTTGAGTTTGGAGCCAACCTTGTGAATATAAGACCCTACAGATACTCTTTGAAGCAAAAAGATATTATTGAAAAGTTGGTGAATGAGATGATCATGCAAGGAATTATTCAAGACAGTAGCAGTCCCTTTGCTTCTCCTGTGGTGTTAGTGGGGAAGAAAGATGGATCGTGGAGGTTGTGTATTGATTATAGAGAATTAAACAAGAAAACCGTGAAAGATAAATTTCCTATACCTGTAATGGATGAGCTTATAGATGAGCTAGCAGGAGCAACTGTTTTCAGTAAAATTGATTTTAGAGCTGGGTATCATCAGTTGAGGGTTTATAAAGATGACATGTACAAGACTGCATTCAAGGCTCATAATGGACATTATGAGTTCTTAGTCATGCCTTTTGGTTTGTGTAATGCACCGGCTTCATTTCAATGTTGGATGAACAATATTTTCAAACCTTTATTAAGGAAGAATGTACTAGTCTTCTTTGATGACATTTTGGTTTACAGTCCCAATTTGAAAGAGCATGAAAAGCACTTGGAGGTAGTTTTCCAGCTTATGAAAGAGCATCAACTATTTGCAAAGAAGAGTAAATGTTCATTTGCAATTGATAAAATGGAATATTTAGGTCATTTGATATAATGGAGTGGAAACTGATCCTCAAAAGATTATTGTTATCAGGAATTGGCCAGTACCCAAGAATGTCAAGGAATTAAAGAGCTTCTTCGGGTTAACTGGCTACTATAGGAAATTTGTGAAGAATTATGCTTGGATTAGTAAGCCTTTGACTCAACTTTTCAAAAAAGGAGAATTCAAGTTGTCAGATGTAGCAACACAAGCATGGGATGAATTGAAAAAAGCAGTAAGTACAGCACCAATATTAGCCTTACCGGACTTCTCAAAGCCTTTTATTGTAGAAACAGATGCATCCAACATTGGCATTGGTGCTATACCAATGCAAGAAGTGCACCCATTGGCCTTTATGAGCAGATCCTTCGGTCCAAGAAGGCAGAAGCTTTCAGTTTATGAAAAAGAATTGTTGGCTGTGGTGACCGCAGCGCAGAAGTGGGAGCAATACTTGTCTAGCCAGAAGTTCATTATAAAGACTGATCAAAAAAGCCTAAAGTGGTTATTGCAGCAAAAGATTTCAACTCCTTTTCAGCAGTTCTGGCTATCAAAAATGATGGGATTTGATTATGAAATCCAGTATAGAAGTGGAACTGAAAATGTAGTAGCTGATGCTTTATGTAGAGTGACTGGATCAGAAATCTTATGCATGGCATTGTCTGTAATCAATTCAAACCTCGGTAAGCTTATTGAGGAAAGTTATAAGCTTGACTTAAATTTAAGCAATTGCTAAGTAAATTGAGTCAAGGATAGAATATACATAATTTCTCTTTGGTTTATGGATTGTTAAGGAGGAAAGGGAAAATAGTAATAGGACCTGATGACAATTTGAAGAAATCTATTCTGGAATGGTTACATTCTTCACATCAAGGTGAACATTCAGGGAGAGATGCTACATTGAAGAGAATTAAAGCATTGTTCTATTGGAAAGGGATGTCAACATATGTGAGCAATTTTGTAAGACATTGTTTAGTATGTCAAGCTAATAAGCATGAAAATGTTGCCTACCCAGGTATTTTGCAGCCATTACCAATTCCTCAGGAAGTATGGGTTGATGTGTCAATGGATTTCATCTCGGGATTGCCAAAATCTCAAGGCAAGGATGCCATTATGGTGATAGTGGACAGATTTAGTAAATATGCACATTTTGCTGCTTTGTCTCATCCACATACAGCCACGGATGTAGCTCAGTTATATTTGGATCAAGTGTTCAACTTACATGGTTGGCCACGATCTATAGTAAGTGACAGAGATCCTGTATTCCTTAGCAATTTTTAGAAGGCTTTGTTTACTATTCAAGGCACTGAGTTACTGCTGTCATCTTCATACCATCCTGAAACAGATGGTCAAACAGAAGTAGTAAATAAGTGCTTGGAAACATTTTTGAGATGCATGTGCAATGAGAATCCGAAGGATCGGAATTTGTGGATCCCTTTGGCTGAGTGGTGGTACAACACTAATTTTCACACATCAATTCAAGCAACCCCTTATGAAATTGTATACAATCAGTCCCCTCCACTTCATTTACCTTATATGCCGGGTGAAACTAAAGTAGAAGCAGTGGATAGATCTATGTGCAAAAGGGAGGAGATGATTAGGTTGTTAAAGTTTCATTTGCAAAGGGCACAAAATTGAATGAAGATGCAGATTGATAAGCATAGAACAAACAGAAGCTTTGTTGTAGGGGATTGGGTGTGGTTAAAATTGCAGCCTTATAAATAGAAGACAGTGAGAAATGTTGCTAATGAAAAGCTGGGAGCTAAATTCTTTGGTCCATTTCAAGTTTTAGAGAAGGTGGGGACAGTAGCTTACAAGTTAAAGTTGCCAGAAGATGCACAAATTAATCCAGTTTTTCATGTTTCTCAGTTGAAAAAAGTTAGAGGAACATTTCCTAGTGTGGCTCATATTCCAGCTATGTACCAAGGGCAAGGTAGTGATTTCATTTTAACTCCTGCTGTTACTGTTGATAGAAGGATGGTTAAACATATAAATCAAGCTCAGTTGCAATACTTGGTGCAGTGGGAAGGTTACCCTGAATCTGAAGCCACTTGGAAGTTTGCTGTGGAGTTTGAAGCAAAATATCCGAATTTTGTAATAGAGTAGTTGTTGTTGTTGATTGTTTGAAAGCTTGATTTGTGATTCTTTGAGTGCTTCATTTGTAAGATTCAAGTCTTGAGGTCAAGACTTTTAATAAGAGGGAAGGAATGTAACAGAATATAGGTATAGTACACGTGGCATTTGTATTTTTACTGATATATATATATCAGTATACTGTTGTAATAAAATAATAATACAATCATTTTCTTTCGTTTCCATTTCATTTTTCTGTTTGCTTGCTCAGGAGGTTGCCTCCATTAACAGGAAACTTTCTTCCTGTTGAAGTTACATCCGAAGATAAGTACTACTTGTGTTATTGGTTAATTTTCTTCTTGCAATTTATATCCACATGTTGCGATGAAATAGGACCTCCAGAATTGTATAATTGTGTATAATAATTAATTGCTTCTGCTTCAATTAATTCCTTGTCATAAAGTTTTTCACCACCTTGTTTCAGTCTCGCTTGTTTATTGTTTTCTTATCACCTCATAGTCATCTTTGTATAAAAAAAATCTAGAATCCCCATCTCCATGGGTAAGCCAATCCACCTTTGATTTTTGTCTATAGTCTCCATATTGTAGTTGCATTAGTTGTTGCGGTTGTACACTTTTGTCAGCCATTGTGTTGTATGTCTCTACGTCATGCGGGTTATTGTCAACCTGTAATATGTGGTCATTATATTCCTCTTCAATTTTTGTTATTGTGATGTCATGCCTCTCCCTTGTCTTATTCCATATTTTTCAGTTCCATTTAGTAGCCTTTATTTTGAAAATAAGGTTGTGCATGTTATCTCACATGTAGTTTAATTCATACCTTGGGAAATTGCATGGTGATAACCCTGTTGCGTGTGCTAAGTGTTTACATATTTAAATGGTCGTCCCTTTATTAACATATTCATTGTAAAATTGTGTTAATATAGGAGTAGGTCTCTAAGAGGAAAGGACAATGCAATGGTTTTGAATTGATTAAAAGTCTTTATTAGAATATCATTAATTTGGACTTTATCAATATGAGTTGCAACTCCTCTTCACCTTCATGTAAAATTAAGGCTATGCAAATTTGACTCTACTAATTCACACTGTGTAAGGCAGTTAGAAAAGAATTAATTTTAAAATGAAAATGGTATCTTAATTGCAAGGAGATGAAGGCAATGTAAATTGGTATTAATAAAATATTATTGTTTACATTCAATTGTTACTTTAATAAGAGATTGTCATTTCATTTTCATTCATTCTTCTCTTTAAACTAATACTTTCTAGCATGTTTACATTCGATTACTCGCTTAATAAGAGATTGTCGTTTTATTTTCATTCACATTATCTTTAACCAAATACATAATTAATTTTATAATATGGTTTTTTTTTGTGTATAGATATATGTTACAATAATAACTCTTCCAGAAAGAGATCAGAATGCCATGATTTCGTAAACCATTGATATTGGCAAAGTGGTTGTTACAACTACAAACCTTATCAAAGAAGTTCGATGTGCCGTTGGGTCGTACTAATAAGCAGTACCAAAGGGACAACGTCTGCATCAGTAATTGTTCCTTGATCAATTCGCATGACATAACCATTGTTAAAGATATGGAACCATCAAACTACTTACAAGATAGTGTCGAAGAGGCAGAGTGTCACACTCCAGCCATAATAGAATATACGCAGTGCCTCATGCAATCAAATAAGAGAAGAGGCCACATACAATTCATTATGTAAGTTGTATGAGAGAGGCGAAGTATATTTCATTGATACAAGACCCTGTCTGCATCGTATCTTATAAACACTTCGAAGAATATACAAGTGGCACCGTTTATGGGAAGCTCTCTTAAGGTATAGCATACCGAAGACATTGAATAAGAGGTGTTGATGGTAAACACCATCAATATCCATGAGAAACCTTAGGCTTTTTGGTGAATACTATTGTCGAAGTCATCATCATCACTTGAAGAACTTCAATGGTCATAACGTAAGCCGCGACCACAATTTCCACTTATTCCTACTAAGAGAATGTTGCGAAGACCCAAAGCTTGGCGATAAGCTTGACATTAACCGTTGCTAAGACCATCATGCTACGGAAAAGCGACATTATATGTGTCATAGCCCTTTGAAGACATCAAGAGTGAGACAATGCCACCTCTTATATATTATATTCAGCTATGAAGACAAAAGCAAGGATTAGCACCGTCAAAATCAAGCCTCGTCGATGTCAATCCTGCCAAAGGCATACTTATGAAGAGGTCAAAATCGAGCACCGACGAAGTCAAAGCCTACCGAAGACAAAAGATGTAATGTAAGGGCCGCCAACCTCTATAAATATGAACCTAAGGGTACCATTTTGGGGATGGAATTTTCTCTCTTGTCATTTCTTATATTGTAAACCCTAAATATAATCGAGGACTATTAGTGCTGATTGTACCATTTGATCATTGTGCACATAAGGTTGAAAATTAAACAAGTACATAGCATAGCTTATTGAATCACTTCAAACTTTTAATTTGAATGGTCTATTGACTTTCCATATTGACTGCTTGAACCATCGACTTACATAAGCATATATGACTCCGAACTAGTCTCTGCATAATATACTAAACTATGAACTGATCTTTGCATTGAATATTAAACTTCGAATTGCTCAAATGATTTCGACTATGATAATCGCATCAACGAATGCCATGGTAACTCTCTTCAACGTTATGACTTCAGCAAGCCTCGCCAGGGCCTCTCTTTTAATTTGCATTACTTTAATATATTTTTAAGGTTTGCGAATTTATTCGTTAACATTTTTTGGCGCTAGAAGGTGGCTCGAACCTTTGACTTTGTTGAAGCCCTAAGTGGAACCACTTCAACCTACATTGAACTTTCCTAGCATGCTTATTAGGGCATAAAGAACATTCCTATCCAAAAACGTACCAATCCGAAAATAACCAAACATAATCTGTGACACCATGCTGCTTAATCGTGTTAAGAAGTCTAAGCGGGGTCTTTTGAGCCTCGAATAATTAGGCCCGCTTATCATGTCACTAATGATTCTTTATTTTATGAAGAACAATTGTTGAGGTTGAAGTCCTTATGGATCATAAATGAAAAGATGCAGATGGCCCTTTATGATCTAGATAATTGGAGCATAAATCCCTTTCATGTAGGCCCGACTTCAATTTTCGCCTTGGGAAGAGATACCCAAAGGAAGGATAATTTGTTCCTAAAGATAAGGAGAGTTATCCAATCTCAAGCCAATAGGACTATCTTCGAGAAAGAGACAATAAATGATTTCAATATTTGTGCTCGGAAATGGCATAGAGTTATGAATCATTCGTTGGCCTCTAATGAAGTTTTAAGGAAATTGGAAAGAAAGTCGGCTATGGAGGACGATATACCAATGGTAAGCAACAAAAGAACCAAGCAATAGTCAAGAAGGCTAGCATTCAAATCTTGATTTCCAAAAGAATGCACTTTCACCACTTCTCTAAAAAAAATTACCTCTTGACTAAGGATAAGCTTGATTATCGGCCTTCGCAAAAAAAGGCCTAAGTTTGTAAGGAATCTTGGGAGCTCATACTGCAACTACCATCTTACAAATGGGCATAATATCAATCAGTGAAGAAGCCTAGAAGGAATGATCATTAATTTTCTAAGGCCAGGCAAGCTCAGAGACTTTGTAAAAATATACCACTTTGAGAAAAGATGTTATAAAAGTTTTAGAGTAAAAGAAGTTCTTTAAATAAGTAAATATACATGGTTGAGGAGTAAAATTCTCCTAGTGTAATGGAAAGCCTAAATCACTACCTAAGATATTAGTAAGCGGCTAAAGCCTTTGTCTCCAACTACCACGGGCCTAGATGAAGCACCTCCTAAAGGGAAGATAGAGTAAGCCTTTTGTCCCGTACGAAAGGGCCTAGCCAAAGATCGACTAAGCCTTCGGTCCCGCCTATGTGGCCTAGTCAGATCATAAGCCCTTAACCCTATCATCCAAGGCCTAGTTAAGGCACCTCCTAGAGGGAGGCTAGAGTAATCCTTTGGTCCTATCCGGAAGGGCCTGTCCAAAGTTTCTACAAGCCTTCAACCCCTACTTGTGCGGCCTGGCTGAAGCCACTTTTAGAGGAAGGATGGAGTAAGCCTTTAGTTCCATCATCAAAGGCCTTGCTAAAGCACCGAACCGGCCTTCAATTCCTGCCTCAAAGGTCTCACTGAAGCTTCTTCTAGAGGAAGGCGGGGTAAGTCTTTGGTCCTTCTTAAGATAGCTAACAAAATGCATTAGACAACAGACTTAAACCTTCACCTAAGATGGTGATAAGGGGTCGGAGCCAAAGCAGTGCTCCCAAATCAATCAAAATCAGAACCAAGTAGTGCTCGTAAATCTATCAAAATTCAAGCTAAAGAAGTGCTCCCAAATCAACAAAATTAGAGCCAAGTAGTGCTATCAAATCTATCAAAATTTTGGTCAAAGAAGTGCACCCGAATCAATCGAAATCACTGCCAAGTAGTGCATTTGAGTCTAACAAAGTTTAGACCAAATAGTATTCTCAACTGATCAGCCTTCGGGAAGAAGATCTAACGAAATCGATCGTTGCATTAAAAAAACCTGGAAGAAGGTTTAGCAAGGTAGTAAACTCATGATTAGTCGAGAATGTGGATCTTGTTCTCCATCTTGGAGTAGGAGAGGAAAGGCTAGAATCCCACTGCATATAATAAGTTCCAAAGATTGGCACGATAATTGGCTTTTTGTTAGCCCTAATTCGAGATCACTTATTTTCTGATGTAGCTTAGTTATCTCAATGTATGCTACGATAGAGAAGTGAGATCTCTGAGCTCCATCCTCTCTTTTTAGCAACCAAAGCTCATTCTTTGTTTCTTTAAGTTCTAGATCAATGAGAGTGGTCATTTCTTTATAAGCACTAAAAGCTGATTTTAATAGGAAATAGTTCCTATGCTACTCTCGTGCCTCAGGGTTATTTGGAAACCGTAAAGCCAAGTCATCACGAGATGATTGTTTCTCCTCCATATATGAAAACAAATGATCTTTAACTTCAATAATTCACGAAGTTTCTAAGAAATCAAATTTACACACTAACTGAGAATCCTATTAAAAATAAAGAAAAAAAATTGATACATAAAGGACAAACTCTTCATGGTTACATTATAATTCTATTTCAATAACATTTAATTAATGTTCAAAGTTTTGTAACCACAACCATAGCCTTTTCGAACGACCTAGTAGACAAAGTAAGTGTAGAATCAAAAGAAGCCTTGATTCCATCCGAAGTATAAATTAGAGGAAAACAATGACAATCCTATTCCCCGACTGGAGAGCTATCAAAATCTCATATTCATTTTGTGTAGTAAGATCGGATTTTGCTAACCAATTTTTCCTTCTGATCGCTCAGAAAGTCAAAGCAGAAATAGGGAAACCGCATGATTCTTTTTGTAAATCTCCGAGGGAAAGGTGTCTTGCCAATTATGATGTTTTGAGAATTGAAGATTTCTCCTTGAAATCGTTCAACAACTTAAAAAATTTGCTCAAGAAATCCGTGGGGATCGGACTGCATGAAAAGTCTTTGATCTGTGCAACGTAGAAAACTAAAACAATGAAATCCATAAGTAAACCAAGTAACATATCATTATTGTACAATCATTCATATTCGTACAAAATCGGTTTCTTATACATTTTAGAGATAAATCTCTTCCTATTACACTTATTTTTTTTAGGGGGAAGAGAATGAGAAGAAAGAGGAATAGGAGTAACTTTAGGAAGATTCTAACATGCTTCGGGATGGGGATCAGACCCACGCTCATCCAAATATCTACGATGAAAGCGTCTAAGTAAACCTCTGCAGTTGTCACCTAAGTATGAGAAATCAAAAAATTTAACCCCGCAATAAACTTTGTATAAAAATCCCACCACGATGTTTCTATCATCAATTAGCATCCACAATAGCATCATCAATTCAGAATTTTCTTTTATAAGTCTTTCTTGGTGATGATGAGCTTTCCTCATTCAAAGAGAAATTTCGTTTTCTTTGAAATACATTAACCTTGAGGTGCTCTTAGCGAGCTTCTCGTATTTTTCAAATAACTTATTATAATCCTTTGTCTGTTTGTCCAATACCCTATTTAGGCAATCTATATCCAACAGTTTCTTCTTGAGCATAACGTCATAAAGATATTTTGACTTTCTCCTTAAATAAAGTAATTAATGTATTAGCTAAATTTTATTTGATAGTTGAAAACATTTGCATAATGAGATCCATAACTAATAGAGCGAAACAGTAGACGATGTGATTTTCCCTATCTTCGGGCTTTGGGCATTGGGAAACATTGTCCATTTTAGGAGCACTTGTCCAGGAAGAATAATGAATTTCGATAGCCCCTGTAACTTAGGAAGTTGGATCTAGATTAGCACCTCCTGACTTGTCTTTGCCAACCGATGGTCCAGAAATGCAATTTCCACCACCTCCATCATTGTTGTCATTATCATCATCATCATCATCATCATCATCATCATCATCATCATCATCATAGTTATTAGGACCATCATTGTCATTGCTACCCCCTATCCCTGTACTCATCATCTTCCGTCTCCTCTTCATCCGAATCAATTTCCTCATCAAGTGGAAGATTATCAAAAGTTAGCAGCTTTGAAGCATCAACCTCCTCCTCTTCCTTAGGAACATAAGATACCTATGGCATCTCTTTAAATTTGCTCATGAACTTGTCATTCCATTCTAAAGGAAGGAGGGGAAATCAAAATCAGAACAGTTATAAGCATTGTCAACACAAGCAATGAAGAGTTCCTTCTCATGAAATCTTTCGTTAATGGTATAGAAGGATGTGCCAAGAAAATAGGACACTTTTTGCTTTGCATCTTTAGTCGCTTCCACCGACACTCCTAGGAGATCCTCCTTCCTCTTTAGCTTTCTTTTAATAGATGCATTCTCTGCCATAAGCTTAGCTTCTTTCATTTTAGCTTCCTTAAGTGCAAGTTATAAAGCCATTACCCTCTCATTTGAAGTTTGAATTAGGGATTTCATTTCTTCAAAAGAGGCAACCGGCTTTTCATTCTCCATCACAACTTCGTCTCTTTCGGTAGTTAAATTAATAATATGGATACTAAGTGATGAGTTTTCGACCTTAAGTTTAGATATTTCACTTGATGACCCTAAATCCTCATCTTAAAGTGAAAGCAGATGCTTGGCAACCTAGAATAAATAATGAGACTTGAGCTAGAATGTAATATATGAGATATTAAGAGTTTAAAGCAATTAGAAAAAAGGGTTCGTTCCCTCATGTATTGTTTAAGGAGAGCAAACTGATGGTCTTTAGTGTAGGAAGAAGGTTGAAATGGCTGGAAAGTAGAAAAAGAAGGGGATTGAATTATCGTTTGAAGAAGGTCGCTAAATTTGTTGATAAAAGCCGACGATTAAGGCTTATAAGGAAGAGAGCTCTTCGGAGTAAAAGAAAACCCAAGCTCTTCACAAATACGATTCTAGGCTTTTGGGGAGCTTAGAAAGGCAATATGGTGGAGTAAGTCCTGAAAACCCTATGCTCTAATCATCTATTGGGTTTCGTCTACGGCAACAATAAGATTCGTTTTGTCGCCGACTACATCAAGATTTGGAATGTTAGGGTATAAGTCAGCACCAACCAACCGTTCTTCCCTTATAACGGTAGGAACTTGCATGTCCCAGGTCTTAGGCTTCTTGCTAGGAGTAGATGTAGCAATAGAATTATCAGCCATTTTTCTTTTGACAAGTGAAATGAACTAGAGATAGCATCCTTGAAAGATCAAGATTTAGGAGCCTGAATTGTAGTATAAGTGACATCTTTCTCCAATTTATCTTTGGAAGTATCTGTAGTAGTTTCCTTGCCGATGGAAGCAACAACCAAAGCACATAAACCGAAGTCAAAAGGATAAATTTATGAGATGATGTTATAATAAATTTTGAGTGATTACAATGATATCTTACCAAGTACCTCGGGCTAAACTGGGGAATTATATGGAAAAAAAATTAGGCTTGCCCATTGCCAACGAGCCTTTGCTTTCAAAGTTATGTTTTACCATTGGAAGATCTTCTAGGATTTTGTGACTATCTGAAATGATAGTGTGTTGACCAAGCTTAGCCAGGATTAGCAAGTCTGAGCCTGTTCCCTATAGTTTCCGCTGCTTTAGTCAGTGACAACACAAGTTCATGATCTATCCAGTTCTACTTTTTGAGAGCACGGTCAGGAAGAGAGATACCCGTTAATAAGGAAAAACATACCAATACGGATAAGCAAGAAAGAGAAGCCCACCGGCAATATAAAATATTCCACTAAGAATGGAGAAGCATTTTACAAAAAAGAATTGAACCTCTTATACTTTTACCTTAATAAGAGTCTCAAAAATTAAGCATTTTTGATGAGGGTGGATTCGATGAAATTAATGGCCTGGTTGATCGCCAACTTTAGTAGGGCTTGCTATCTGATGAAGAATCTGAAGACTAAAACAGGAAAGACCATCTTCTCCAGCTAAGACTACTAAACAGGTTAGGTATGTGTAAGAATTTTTAAGAACTGGATCGATGAAATATTTAGATGCTTTAAGTATCTTAGAAGAAATTCGGGAAAAGGAAGATATCTGATATGCAAGATATGTGTACCGGAGAAAGTGAAATATCCCTTCGGTGGGTTATAGATGCTATTCGAGGATCCTGCCGGGATAGCTTCAACCCCGATAATACCAAATTGACTAAGAATTGTCCACCTCAACCTGGGAGGTAGTATACAATGATTTGGAAACGTCTTCCTTCTTACTGCCTGAGAGTGAAGGTTTGGTCTCCTTGACAGCTCCCTTAAAGGACTTCTTTCCAGACCATTGGTCTTCCATTTTTTGTACCTCGTGATATTGCTCTAAATGTAAGAAAATAGTATGATTTGTAAAAAAATTCATGCACACTAAATTTAAATCTAAAAATTGTTGCCCAAGTATTCCACCATTTGCCAAAGTGACAATATATATGAAACAACAACACTCAAATAACATTCGATAAGAGTAATAAAAGACATGAACTTCAATCTAGAAAAGGAACATCATGAAAAATCTAAAATAGGATTTAGCATGAGACATTTATGAGATTATGAGCTGAACGATTTGCAACTCATTATAATACAAGTATTGAGAGTAGTAATATAATATAGAGCTCAGTCCGTATCAAGACTGATAAAAATGAACCTTATGACCATACTTATTTCAGAGAAAAATGATGTCGACGATGTCGAAGTCATATCAAGCTTATTTATGGTATTAAGAATAGTTATGGAAAATAAAGGAAAAATAACAACGTAGTTGCTAGTGTCGATAAACTTGTTAGTGTTGATGAAGCAAACGTCATCGCACTAATAAGGATGTCGACATGGTAAACTTAGAAATCTTTTTTGATAACCTTTAAATTTTTGATTAAAAGAAACCACGCTTAGAATTAATTGATGAAATGTGAATGACAGTAGCACCGTCAACATTAATTAATCAAAGAGTGTCAATAGTTATCATACGACTAGCATCAAGCCAATTAACACCGCCATAAATCAATTTAGGTAACCTAATGGCAATACAATCAATAACTTCGACCATTTCGACGAGCTTTACCGTAATCGCTTGCAACACAAATTTTTTAGAGGAATAACATAAAGTTTTCATCAACTACGAAAACTCAGTAATGTTGTGAATAGAAATAGTGACGATGAAGGTTGAGGATGGAGCAGTGAGGTTTGAAGTCATGAACGTCTTCGTTGTTAATTGAACTCCAAAATGATGACAGATTCTATACAAATAGTAATTAAAATTGAGGCTCGATTGAGCTATTCAAACATAAACCAATAGTTAGCAAGAATTGGTGCTAGTTTGAGTTGAAGGGGTGATAGTGGGTTCAAGTCTAGTTTGTAACCTATTTCAAGACGGGAATCCTCAAATTTTTAAATCAAAATACTTAAATAACTTATTAATTTTAAAATTAGTAAAACGATGTTGTGCATTCAACATTAACATGAATAAATAATGAAGTTCAACAACAGAATATGAAGAATTAAAGTCAAATAATCAAACTCAGAGGTTGATTCATAAATGGCATGATCAAGGTTAAAGCCAAATCACAATTCCAACAAAAAATTATGAAAACTAATTTATGAAATTATTAAGCATTGATCATAACTTAGATCAAAAAAGATAATCACTCTTAAGGAGTTTGGACTTGCAGCTAATTAAGAAGATTTAATTCTTGTTTAAACATTTCAAATTACAAGTAAAAGGAAAAGAAGAGGAAGCCCTATATTTATAGGAGGAGATAAGCTTATTGGAGTCGTTAGATTGATTTTAAAGGAGTGGTTAAGATCGATGTGGCTAGACCAAAAGGCGGGATATGGATGATCCCGATACTATTGACTTGAAAAGTCAATGACTCCTCTACACTAGCGGGGGGAAATGTTACAACATTAACTCAAGCCGAAGGAGATCATATTGCCATGAATTCACAAACCATTAATATTAGCGAAGTGATTGTTACTACTACACACCTTATCGAAGAAGTTCGATGTGTTGTAGAATCATGCTAATGAGAAATACCAAAGCGACAACGTTAGCATCAGCAATTGTTCCTTGACAACTTTGCATGACATGACCAATGTCGACGATATGGAACCATCAAAGTACTTAAAAGATAGTGTCAAAAAGGTAGAACATCACACTCCAGTCATAATAGAGTATATGCAGTGCCAAAAACAATCAAGTAAGCGAAGAGGTCTCATGCAATTCACTTTGTAAGTTGTATGTCACAACCCGAATTTCAGCGTTTGAAAATTGACATCCATACTTCACCGTATTCGAATGCCGTAGATTCAACCGTTGAATTCCAATTCGCGCCGGAGCTCATAACACATTAAGTATTACAACACAGCGGAAGAAAAAGAAATATATATCATTGATACAAAAAATTTGATACAACACACTGATACAATTGATATCAATAATATCAGAGATAC
Source organism: Allium cepa (assembly GCA_030765085.1). Taxonomy (NCBI): domain Eukaryota; kingdom Viridiplantae; phylum Streptophyta; class Magnoliopsida; order Asparagales; family Amaryllidaceae; genus Allium; species Allium cepa. Next base: position 368,294,756 of record CM060934.1, on the reverse strand, counting down.
AAGACACTGTAGCGGAACAATATCACTAACTTGATCTCCAAAAAAGAAAGAAAGAATCCAATATCCAAATCCATTGCCAAAGCTCCGATGATTCCAATCCAAAAGCTCGAACCACCATCACGTTGAACTTAAGAAAACTAGGCAACTGATGAACCAAATGCATTTTCCAAATCCAAAGGCTCCAAAGAATCGAATCTACATCTACTATCAGTCTATCTGAAAAATCTAACTCTAGACTGCTCGTGTGGAAATTTGTGGGCACCCAGAGTTTAGAAAGGGAACAGTAAACACCTGGTCAGTCATGGGTCTGGTGTGAGGAAAAAAAACAGTTTCTTTGAATAAAAAAATAAAGGATTTACAAATAAATCCGCAATGCTTTTGTAAAATGAAACTACCATAAGGCCTCGCAGCACACACACAGTGCAATCACACACTTGGGGGAGATTTATCCTTATGATAGTCAAACATGCTTAATACGCGAAAACCACTTGATATTATCACTAGTGCATACTACAGAAAAACATTTTCAAGTATAATATCCTTAGCCAACATACGTACCATTATAGTATGCCTAGTATAGCTACTATGGTAAATGGCAGGTTCTACAACTAAAACCGTACAAGGCGCATATTGATGATTGGATTTCCAAAAAATGGTCAGGCAAAGGAACTTCTTGGGCCACATGGGTACACCTCGAGAACCTAATCGGATCTCTGCCAACACAAGACCGGGTTACCTTTGTAACTAGGTAACTAACTGTCATGAGTATGCCACCCCCCGGTCGTAACCGACCTTCATCCGAGGCCTCGACACCAACAACCACAAAGCAATAAGTTTGCATCAGCCATATAAGTTAAGTATCTGGGCTCCATACCATGATACCACTTCTATCCAGAAGGAAATGGACATACCCTCAAGGGGCGCTACCCCCAAATAACCTTGTTGCATCCTTCCTATTTTGACCATTCCAGTTTGTGAGGTCTGATGAGGTCACGTCCACAAAGCTACGCTTTACATAAAAGCCATGCTTTGATCAACACATGATCAGCAGCACTTCGTATGCCATATTACCAAATTGGGAATGTATCACTATAAATTGTCCACCACCAAACAGAAATGTATTGGATAGAAACCAGCTTTACATCTCAAAGTGTAACGTCGGACATACATCCATACAAGTCTTTTCTAGGTTCGAACAAAACCAAAGGCACTTCACAAAGAAGCCCCTTCCAATCCGGATAATCCCGAATCACGTCCGGACTCCTCATCACAAAGGGTGATCTAATCTCTATATCGGGGACATTTAGTGCAGAGACATTCGACAGGTAATCCTTTCGCTTTCGAAAATACCCGGTCTTTACCACTGGTCTTCAAACGCAATTCATAATGTCGTATCATTATTTGGAATGGCTTATATGACACAAAGTCCTCTTTCGGCTAAACCGAATAATGAGCGCTAAATTTTAAAAGCATACGAATATATGGGAGCTTAGTTAAGTCACAACTTAAAGCCCAAAACCTTTCTTCAAATGGTTTAAACAAAGTACCGTTTTCAAATCCATAAACAAAAAGATTCACTTCACAAAGTTCACCAATCTTTCACAAAGATTCATTCATAGCTTTCAAAACTATTTCAGTTCGAAATCTTTTATACAAAAGATATACCTTTAAGATCCTCTTCAATTTGAAAACAAAGTTCACCAATCTTTAACAAAGGTTAATTCATAGCTTTCAAAAAAATTACATTTCAAATTTGAAACCCCTTTCAATAAAAACTGGAAATCCTTTCTTAATTTGAAAGCTATTACCATTTTAAAACAGATACGTTTTGTTTTGAAAAAATCTGATCAAATATACACAGGTTATAGCCTTTAAAAGCATAAACCAGATAATCAACGAACTGCCGTATTATTGGCAAGTCCTAATTTGAATTAAATTCAAATTCCCAAAACAATTTATTTAAAATAGTTTTAAATCCATATATAAATAGTATAACATGTATACTCTTTTCAAACCATAATTTCCAAAATAATTTCAATTAATATTTAACAAGATATAGTATATTCAAAACTACATTTCAATTCTCAAAACTTCCCTTTCAAAGGCTTTTCATATTCAATTCAATTCCAATTCCAAAACCATTTACATTTAAACTTCAACTTTTAAACAAAATAATATTTAGATTTCAAAACATTTGTGACTTAACCGATTTCCTCGTGAAATCCATAATTATGTGTGTATAGTGTAGTCCAGGGTTTTACACAATAGTGCAACATCATCAATCATCGCAGATTCAATCATATCGAAAGTAGTATAATCTATAACGCTTATCTTTTATTCATAGATTCATAGATAAATAATATGCATTAATCACAGATAAATAAATTACATTCATCATAGCCTAAATCAAAACAATTCACATCACAAAGCATTACATACCAGGGATAACAAACAATTCAAACATTCAATACAATCCAAACATCCATAAGTAAAATTAATTTATCAACCGATTAATTTAAATCAGATAATTACTTATGAATAAATTACTAATTCTAGTTAATTAATCATTAATTAATTACAATTTATTTAATTAATAACCCTTTAATCATTTATTAATTAACCTTTAATTATTTAATTATTCTTTAATTAATTAATTACATTAAACAATTAATCCTTAATTAATTACCATTTAATTAATTATTCTTAATTAATTATAATAAGTGGTTATCCCTAATCAATTTCATTAGTTAATTAACCTTTAATCAATTATCCTCAAATTTAAATACCTTAATTAATTAACAAATTAATTATCCTTTAATTAATTATTCTTTAATCACTTGATTAATCACCCCTTAATCGTTAATTAATTATCATTAATTACTTTCACTTAGTAATTATCTTTAAGTAATTAATTACCCTATAATCACTTAAATTAATTAATTCACTCTTAATTACTTAAGACTTTAATTATTAATTAATTCCTTAATTAATCTTTAAATTAAGAAATTATTCTTTAAGTAATCAAGCTTTTAATCATTTTCGTTAAGTAATTAATTACATTAATTAATTTGATTAACCTTAAATTAATCACAATGATTAATTTTCCTTAATTTCTTTCATTACTTGATTAACCTTTAATTATCAATTAATTACTTAATCTTTAGTTACCCAAGGCCTTGATTAACTTGAGATAACCCACTTATCCTAATCACTTATTTAATCGCGTTATCAATTTCTATTTAAAAACAATTAAGAATATAGTTATTATAATATAATTATTCAAAATCCAAAAACAATTTTAAACATATTTTTACTTTAAATTCAAATCTTTGGAAATTGTTTTTAAAACTTATTTATAATTTTTGATTTGAAAACATGGTTCATATTTTCTTTAAAAACTTATTTACCTTAATATACTTTAAACTTAATTTTAAAAACTTACTTTACCTTTAAAATTTCAACACTTTATTTTGTTTTTGAAACCTTTAAAGAAAACCCGAGTCATCGCCACAAAACACTCAAGCCAAATGCTATTTTTCCCCGAGCCATTTCAACTTCAAATTTACTTCGAGTAAATCCCTTATTTTCCCGTGATCATCCTCGAGCATCTACCTTTCTTCCCGATCCATAACCCAGAAAAACACAAAAATGCATGTTTGCACAGTGCATGCCACTCCGTCCATCTTCGATCAACCGTGCCACCGTCAATATATCAACGACAATCACCTCACCCCAAACAACCATCCTGATCGACGAATTTAACTAAGAGTTGAAATCGAGCTAATTGGTTCAACCTGGAACCCAACCCAGTCGCTCAAATTAGCGTCATGCTGACGACATCGTCCACCATCACCCAAGCCACTTCAACCAGAGTTCCCCCGATAATCACAAACCATTTCCCCCCAGTCCGATCATCCGAATCACCTCGACGACGACGCAGTTTATCGAATTCCACCCGATCTAAAACTTAGGTCAAAACCCTAAAATCGAGTCGCACCGTTGCCACGATCAACCAGAAAATTTTCGAACATTTTCCTGATGATCATCGATGCCTAATCCACCTTCTAGCCAAAACACGAAGATCCTAATCTCGTCGTTCGATGGAATTTTAAAAGAACATAGACACCGATCAACTCAAGATATCTCAACATCCACATATTTAAAAATCGTGAAATTGCTTTTAAAAATCACCATTTCAAAGTTCGAATCTGTTTCTAAAATCAAAAAATAAAATTTAAATGACTGATTTCTGACACTTTTTAGATTGTCGCTGTAATTTATCTATTTTGAATTCATTACTCAACGTATACATTTGAAATATGTTTAAAAAATAATTTTACACTCTTACAACCATTTTTCATTAAGAGATCATAACCAATAGAAGATTGGAGGAAGAGAATTCGAATTTTCAAATTGTTTAAATCCTGTTGGACTTGGAACAGAGGCATGTTGCCTGTACACAATCATGCACACGGTCTTCAATACATATATATAAGCATGCAAGCACATTTCACAACTTACATCAAAGACTTATCACATGCAAACCAAAATTTAAACAGATTCTATGTTTTAGAAGTTAGTTTACTCACCTAATTTCCAGAAAACAGAGACAGCAAGTTTGAGCCTGGAACCAGATTTTTTTGATTTGCAATTTTTTTTACTTGCTTTGATCTGTTGAAGATGTTGTTGTTTGACAAATCTGGGTTGATCTAGCATTAATCTTCACAGACTTTAGTTTTGATTCTTCTTTTGCTTTCCAGGTTTTAGATTGAATGCAGCTTGAATTTGTAGTTGCATTTTTTATTTTTATTTTCTTTGATCTGAGACTTTGATTTTTTTTGATCTGTACTTGATTTTGTTACAGTTGAGCTTTAAACTTTGATCTGAATACTAAGCTGATCTTGCATGCCTTTGATCAGGTTTTAGTTTCGTTTGAATTGCTTGAAGCCTGGGTTTGTTTTTCAGGTTATTTGATTTTCCACCTTTTGTTTTAAATATGGATTTGGTTTCCAGATTTGAAATGAATGAGAGAAATGTGTAGTTGAAGAAAAATTAAGGAGTGAAGAGTTTTTAGAACTGAAATGAATAGCCAGATTTTTTTTCTTTCTCTAATAACATGTGTATATGATTTTCATATTTTAAATTTTAAGGGAAATTTAAGCGTGACACTTGTTTGTATGTGTTAATATTTTGCTTACACATGTTAATACATATCCTTATTATTTTACAAATGTTAAAAATTTCAAATTTATGTTTAAGTCCTAAATCTTTAATTAGTTTACAAATTTTATTTTAAACCTTATGTTATTATAAATTATGTAATATGTTTTCTTATGTATATATAATCTTAAAGAAGGTATTTAAATCTTTTAATTTATTTTCAAATATTATACTTTAAATAAATTTTTGTTTAAATCCTTGCTTGAAATAATTTTTATAAATTATATTCATGTTCTATGTATATCTTATTATATTTTTAAATTTATACTTATATATTTCTACAAACTATATTTCTAAAAGAAAATATTCAAATTTAACTTTTATAAAATTATTATACTAATTTCAAAATATAACTTTTAAATAATTATATTATTTTATAAATTTTAAACATAGTATTTTCAAATCCAATATATTATTCAAAACATTAATTTCTGAATTTCCAATTAAAATTCTATTTAAAATCATATTTATATACATCTTTCTTTATTTATATATATATGTATCTATTTATTTCGGAAAATTCAATTTAATTTACTATTAAATTTACAATTTAATTTTAAAAATTAAATAAATTACTAATTTAAATTTGACTCAAAACAAGAATCGTTACAAATTCCCTCCTTAAAAAAATTTCGTCCCCGAAATTTGTTAGACAGGGAGACAACAAAGAATAGATGAACACACAAAGATAGAGAAACAGTTTTCCAGATCAAACTCTATATTTACTCTGCATTTGGTTTACCAAATCAGAATACCAGATCAACTCATTCAATACTACACAAGATACTCGGGTCACCTGGTCTATGAAATATGCAGAGGCATTGGTTAGTTCGAAGGGATAACTAACTGTTCATAGAATATATCTGGACCCCAAAAGAATAGACAAATGGATTCAATCTTCCTTAATTCTCAAACACTAGGTATGAATTCCGAACTCAGGTCGGAATACCCCTAAGTTTACACCGGCTTGTCCCTCTTCAGACTTTGATCCTCATAAGAAATTACAATAGAATTTCAAATTTGGTTTTAATCGAAATTGTTTTAGCGATACAAATCTTCATATTTTGTTCATCAATTCATAGAATTTTAAATCCATTAAAGTTAAGAACGATAAGAAACAGATGATTTGAATACAAGATAGGAAGTTATCTATACGATTCGTAGGGCCACCATCATACTAGAGCTTCTTCTTCGAGCTGCCACGAAATCATCAAAGAATTTGAAATAGGATGATGATCTAAGAAGATCGAGAAGAGTTGTTTTCTTGTTGTCGTAGGGTATCGACCATTTGTAGTGGTACTCTCCTTTCCCCTACCTCGTCCTCTTCTTGCACTCATACTCACTATCAGTGGATAGTGAGAGAATATACTGAGACATACAGACGGATATCTTAGGGATATACTCATTCTATGGCATTTTAACCCTATCTCTAATGAGTTACTTAATGTGTTATACTCCTGAGCTAAAGTTCTTACTCAACCTTCAGCTCTGATACCAAAATGTCATGACCCGAATTTCAGCATTCGAAAATCGACATCCATACTTTACCATATTCGAATGTCGTAGATTCAACCGTTGAAATCCGATTCGCGTGGAAGCTTATAACACATTAAGTATTACAACACAACGGAAGAAAAAGAAATATGTATCATTGATACACAAAATTTGATACAACACACTGATACAATTGATATCAGTACTATCAGAAATACAAGACACAACAGCGGAACAATATCACCAACTTGAACTCTAAGAAAGAAAAAAAGAATCCAATATCCAAATCCATCACCAAAGTTTCGATGATTCCAATCCAAAAGCTCGAACCACCATCACGTTGAACTTAAGAAAACTAGGCGACTGATGAACCAAATGCTATTTCCAAATCCAAAGGTTCCAAAGATATCAAATCTACATCTACTATCTGTCTATCTGAAAAATCTTACTCTAGACTGCCCGTGTGGAAAATTGTAGGCACCCAGAGTTTAGAAAGGGAACAATAAACTCCAGGTCAGTCATGTGAATGGTGTGAGCAAACAAAAATAGTTTCTTTGAATAAAATAAAGAAAAATATTTAAAAATAAATTTGCAATGCTTTTGGAAAATGAAACTACCATAAGGCCTCCCGGCACACACACAATGCAATCGCACACTTAGGGGAGATTTCTCCTTATGATAGTCAAACATGCTTAATACGCGAAAACCACTTGATATTATCATTTGTGCACAGTGCAGAAAAACATTTGCAAGTATAATATTAATCTTAGCTGGCATACGTACCATTATAGTATGCCTACTATAGCTACCATGTTAAATGGCAGGTTCTACAACTAAAAGCGTACAAGGCGCGTATTGGTGATTGGATTTCCAACAAATGGTCAGGCAAAGGAACTTCTTAGGCTACATGGGTACACCTCTAGAGGGACGCCTCGAGAACCTAATCGAATTTCTGCCAACACAAGGCCGGGTTACCTCTGTAACTAGGTAACTAACTGTCACGAGTATGCCACCCTCCGGTCATAACCGACCCTTATCCGAGGCCTCGACACCAACAATCACAAAGTAATAAGTATGTATCAACCACATAAGTTAAGTATCTGGGATCCATATCATGATACCACTTTTATCGAGAAGGAAATGGACATACCCTCAAGGGGCGCCACCCCCAAATAACCTTGCTACATCCTTCCTATTTCGACCATTCCGGTTTGTGAGGCCGACGAGGTCACGTCCACAAAAGCTACGCTTTAAACAAAAGCCATGCTTTGATCCACACATGATCTGCAGCACTTCATATGCCACATTACCAAATTGGGAATATATCACTAGTAACCATCAACTACATAACCTCTGAGCTCGTACGTCTTAGAGAAGGGTGTTAAGCTAAGAGAATAAATTCTCCGCCACCAAACAAAAATGTACTTGATAGAAACCAACTTTACATCTCAAAGTGCAACATCAGACATACATCCATACAAGTCTGTTCTGGGTTCGAACAGAACCGAAGGCACTTCACAAAGAAGCCCTTGTAATCCGAATAATCCTTAATCACGTCCGGACCCCCCATCACAAAGGGTGATCAAATCTCTATACCGGGGCCATTTGGTGCAGAGACATTCGACAAGTAATCCTTTCGCTTTTGAAAATACCCGGTCCCACTAGTCTTCAAATGCAATTCATAAAGTCGTATCATTATTCGGAATGGGTTATATGACACAAAGTCCTCTCCCGGCTAAACCGGATATTGAGCGCTTAATTTTAAAAGCATATGGATATATGGGATCTTAGTTAAGTCACAACTTAAAGCCCAAAACCTTACTTTAAATGGTTTAAAGAAATTACCATTTTCAAATCTTTAAACAAAAAGATTCACTTTGCAAAGCTCACCAATCTTTCACAAAGATTCATTCATAGCTTCCAAATCTATTTCAATTCCAAATCTTTTATACAAAAGATATACCTTTAAGATCCTCTTCAATTTGAAAACAAAGTTCACCAATCTTTAACAAAGATTAATTCATAGCTTTCAAAACAATTCCATTTCAAATTTGAAACCCCTTTCAATAAAAACTGGAAATCCTTTCTTAATTTAAAAGCTATTACCATTTTAAAATAGATATGTTTTGTTTTGGAAAAATCTGATTAAATATATACAAGTTATAGCCTTTAAAAGCATAAACCAGAGAATCAGCGAACTGCCGTATTATTGGTAAGTTCTAATTTGAATTAAATTCAAATTCCCAAAACAATTTATTTGAAATTGTTTTAAATCCATACATAAATAGTATAACATGTATACTCCTTTCAAATCATAATTTCAAATAATATTTGTAACAGCCCGCAAATCCGTACCCCTTGAGTCAACACTATTCTACATCAATTAACTCAAGTGGAACAGAAACACGAACCATTAGGGTTAAAGAAGAAGAGATAGAAGAAGAAGAAAACTAAACAATATCAGAATCTCACAGTCGCAGTGGAATAAAATATAATATTAAATAATAGTTCTTTACACAAAATGAAACTATATCTGTTTATACATCATATCATCAGAGTACCTCATACAAACAACATTTACCAGTCATACAATTCCATACAATCATATCAGTAGATATATATAAGTACAGATAATACGTCTCGGCTCCAGCTCCTCTCTTGCTCCATAGCATCCTGTCCTGAACATATTATACTCGGTCTGACCCGAGCATTATAATGAAATAACACCCGAGTCAGTCTGCAATACCAGCTGATAATAATGCACCCAAATTGATTATTAAAGTTTCAAAAATCTTTTGAAAACAAAAGCATCTCGTAAGACCACGCCACAAATAAACATGTCCGGTTTTTAACTTACGATAGCTAAAACACTTTTTATAGAAATCCTCTGATATTATAGTAGGGCCTATATGCAAATACTTATAAAATAGCCGAAATTGTTACATTATTGAATTCCAGCTACTAGCCACAGAGTGGGTAATACAAACAAAACTCGTAAAAGGCTCGTAGGGAGAATGGATTTCGAACAATGACTAGGCACCGGGGTACCACCTGTCACAGTACCTAGTCTAGATCAGTGTACCGAGGACCACGCCCGATCCCCTACAACACAAGGCCCGGACTACCCCTTACTGGATAGTCCCAAGTAAGATCACCCAACGGTTGGGATCATCAACCGCAACACTAAGCCGAAATAAAAGGGACATCTAGACAGGAATGACCTTACCCGGAAATTGGTGCTTCCCACCAACCCTTGCCGCATATCCCCTAATTTTTAGTCATTCCCAGTTAATGAGGCTTGAGGCTAAGCGTTACCTTTTAGAACGTTTCCCTTCGAATGCCCATCGCCCACCTGACGATGTTCCGAAAGCATTCGTCCATACAAGTCCGTCCCGGGTTCGAACGGAACCGAATGCACTACTCTTACTACATCCATTTTGGAAATATCCTCAGGATTAGTAGCGACTAGCCCTTACACTTCACTGCTCCATCTTCAACTCCGAACATGTTTTCCCACGAAACGTACAAACCGGATCGAAGTGGTTTTCAAGAAATAAATCTCGGTCCCGGTCTCTTCGAAACGATCAACGCATTTGTCCAATATTGATAGTCGGTGATTTAACTATCAATTAACATCCATAAGCATCCATCACACAATAAATAATCCCCACATTATTTATTTCCTCAAAATATCTTTAGAAGATATAATTTCATTTTCAAATCCCATTGAAAACACTTTTCATACTCAATTTCTCATGGAATAAATTCTCCAATCTTTACTTCCTCTGAAAACTTCCAAGTACCAATATTTAAGGTTTAAAATAATTTAAATTCTTTATTTTTGAAAATATATTAAAACATTAATATTAACACTACTATATACTTAATTTAATATATATATACCTTTTTAAAAAAAATCTCAACAGAACTGCTTAGTAAAATATAAACTATTGTCTTTAAAATAAAGTTAAGTCATACTAAATTTTAAAATAAAGTTATGAAACTCTATACAATTTCTAAATAATATTTTTGATTGATTATCTTAAAAATAGAACTATTTATAAAGTATAAATAATAATAATATTCTTTAAAACATAAATTCTAATTATCCTTTAAAAATAATTATTTCTATAACTACTTTGATACATATTTGCTTTTAAAATTTTACCACTTAAATTTTTTCTTGAAAACCATCCTTTAATATAACTTCAAAACTTAACGTTTCAAAAATCTATTTTTTTTAAAACGTACTTGGCTTTCAGGGAAATACACTTCCATCTTAGAATAACCAAAGAATTCTTTTTATCAATCCAACACGTTTTATCCCAATTAAATTTTACGTTCATCCTGTAAAATCCTACCCTTACTTAAAAATAGCTCCTTTTTATTTTTAAACACATCTCTATTTCCTGGATATCATTTCAAATATACGTTTAAGATATTTAAATCAGCTTCTAGAAATTATTTAATTGAAAATAATACTAAGGAAATATATAGGGTTGCCAAGGTATTTTAAATAAAATTTAATTTTTTTAAAATAAGGTTATTAAATCAAATATTCATATTAAATTTTCCTTTTGAAAACTTACACTACTTTACTTCTTTTAAAAATAATTTATTACCATAATACTTAATCAAATATATGCTTTCACTAAAAAAACATTTTAAAATAATATTTCTTTCTAAAAATATTCTAAACATATTTAAACTGCAAATTTATAATTTGAAAGCTTTTCTTTAAAACAAAATAAAATTTCCAGGAGAAAGCACACTTCCCATTTTTAAAAATAAATCTCCCTATTCTTTTAAACCATTCACATTTCCTCTATAAATCACATTTCCAAACATTTCAAATTATCATCCAATTTTCTTGAATTTAATTTCTTTCTAAATTCTTTACTTCGGAATTTCTTTTATATCCCTTAAACCCAATTCATCTATTTATATTTAAAATTTTCAGGTTCTATTTACCTAATCACAGCACAACACAATTTAAGCTTCAATTTAATTCATCGCAGCATATAAGTAAAACACGGCATAACAAGAACTAAACAATTTATCTTAGAATAATAAATAGGATATATCACAGAATATAAATCTAAATTCCTATTTGTGAGGGACCCAGTTGGATCCCTCCAACCTTTTTCCCCTGCATATACAGATATTAGCACAACAATATATCAATTCAATTTGACAGTAATTATCATATTCAACCAATCAAACAAACATTTAAATATTGACTATATAAATTAACTAACATTCCAGATGTGAGTGAGTTAAACTCACCTTGGGTTTTCGACGAGCATTCAAATTTAAATTAAATCGAACGGCGTTCGATTTAACCTAAATTTTTACTTGCTTTGAACGATTCCGGAACTGCTCCACTGCGTAGTATGCGTCTCTGCGATTCCGGCGTCGCCAGTTTCGTCTGAATCTGACAACGTATGAAATAGATATGAATTTTATAAATTTCTATTTCAAATTCAAACAATTTCTTTTTTTTAATATTATTTACCAAAATACACGGCCGCTTCCTCTCTTCTACTCGCACAAGCTTCAGGACCCAAATGCGAACACGAACCCAACATCGCCGACCTAGGGCTCGCCGCCGCACCACCATCGACCCACGTGGAACCCATCAGGCACCGCCACTACATGCGCCAACACAAGCTCCACCGACGCCTAGAACCATGCGCAACTCGGTCCTCCCTAGGCTGCTGAATCCAAGTACGAACACGCGTCGTTCATCTTTAATTTGCCGACAAACTGGAGCTTAATTTTCGATGACCACCGCTCGGAACGTAGAGTTCAATGAGCTCTCTATCTTTGAAGTTGAAGGTTTTTGAAATTATTGAGTGGATTTAGAGAAAAACGAGAAATAGAATGGAATGATTTCGGCCATTGAAGGAATAAGGTGGCGGCTCTGAAGTAGATCTACGGTTTCTTTGAGTGAGCGTGAATATAAATATATATATATATGTATATATATATATATATATAACCCTATTATATTATTAAATTCATATTAAAGCAACTTATTCTAACGATCTCCAAATCTCACGTGCTGCCTGGCGTTTCTAAGGTTTTAACTACATTTCGAATACAATGGAACGTGTTTCGGAGGCTAATTTGATCATATACGCGAGTTACGGGAATAAACGGTCAATTTTAAATTAAATCGATTAAAGTATTTTCTATGCGTTTTAAGCTGCCGGGGTCAAACGACAACTCCGATTGCTACGAAAATTAATTCTGATAATAAATAACTATTACGGATCCAGTGGAACTGGTTTTGTCGAATTCCGAGACTGTGCCCCGGAAGGCTATTTTAACTCGTCGATTATTTCGAGCGATTTTCACAATCGTCGAAATCATCTAAAATTTCACTTTTAAAATTTTTACTAACTCTATTATAACTCGTATAAAATTTATATTCACATTAGAAATCATTTTGGTTCAGTTTAAATCAAAATTTGCTTATTTGCATTATTATATTATTAAATTCCATTATTAAATTAATATAAAATTCCAAATTCAATCTATCAACTATTAATTCCATCCAATGGTCCAATATTACTATTTAAATTAAAATAAACTTAAATAATTTTTAGAAACCATTTTTATATTTATTTACACTCAGATTCACCAATTATCCCAATTCTAATATTAAGCTATTATTATTACTCAAATATCAATTAAATTACCATATTAGAAATTTAACCAATTCTATCAATTTAACCAAAGTCTTTTATTTTAAAAATGCAAATTATAACACATATTCAACATTTAAAATGAATTGAATGTTCAAATCCAGCGACCCAAAATTCCAGGTCGTTACATTCTTCCCCCTTATAAAAATTTCGTCCTCGAAATTTGCTAAGGTGGAAGAATGTTCCAAACCCAATAACAAAACCTACTCAGTGAAATCTCAATTTCACTTTGCTCAAATTCTTTAGTTACAAATCGAAACTACTAGTTTCAACTCCTATCCCAAAATCCTTTTTATTTTCAATTGTTATTTGAAATCAACTTTATCATAAATGAAGCATTTCAAATTTTTCAAAAAATTTCTAACTCCCAAAATTTTCGAATTTTTTTTGCAGAGTCTCCCATGTACGGAGGAGCTTTTGCAATATCACAATAGATATAAATATATACGTCAACCCATACGGTCGGAAAAAAAACAAAAACAGTTCATATTTCCTATTTTAATTGCGTAGGCGTACCTTAATTAGCATTTTTAAAGCAAACAGCTAAATAGTATCGCATATACGCACTCCTACTCTATCCATTGCCTCCCATACCTGTACTTACTTAAACAAACACATCAGTTTCCAATAATATGAGCATTTATCAACATTCTTTCATTAAACTAGCCCAAACACATCAATTACCAAGTTTAAACAATCAAACTTCGTAATTATGCATGTTAACTTCCTTTATAAGCAATTTCACAATTTCGACATCATTTTAAATCCTCTTTAAAAACCCAAACTTCATTTTATCTCACTCGAACACTTTATATTCAAGTTTACTATATACCATTCATATTTATTACAACCAATCTATTTCCACTTCAACATGTGTAACGACCCTAGATTTTAATTTAATTTAAATTGATAATTTAAATGAAATTATGAATTAAAATTTGTAAAATTGATTATAAATGATGCGAGTTTCCCCGATTCAAATAGAAAATATATTAAGTCATATGGGTTTGAAAATATGTATATATTGGCTTTTTAATAAATTCTTATATTAGTGGTTTGAAAAATATATATTAAAGTATATACATTGACACAAGTACGATATGAATAAATAAGTGAATTGTTAATTTATTATTGATGGTTAAAATATATATAATAAATACAAGACAATAAATAAGAAGTAAATAAAATATAAGATATAACAATATAAAGTAAATATATATATATATATATATATATATATCTTAATCTCATATTAATAAATCAATACAAAAGTAATAAGAGTAAAATAAAAATAGAAGTTCACTTATTTTGTAAAGTAAAATAATTCATACTTAAGCTATGAATAAAAATAAGAACATTGATATATAAAATATAATCAATAAGTATTCAAACAAATAAAATAAGAAACAAAATATATATGTATATGTGCATATATTGGATTTGAAATAAAATAAAAAATAAATGTTTGAGTAAATTTGAATTTAATATATAGGAAATATGAACTACAAACAAAGTATATTTATAAAATATAAATCTATGTATAACAAGACATACAAGTCAATGAAATATTTAAGTTAGAAGTGTAAATAAATTCATACAAGATGAATTATAAAATATAAATTAAACACATTGGACAAAATATAATAACATTTATTGTCATTCATATTACAAAACAAGTAAAATAATATTTTAAGTTAACAATAGAAATTTATTCATAATGCAAAGTATAGACAAGCATGTTAAAGCAAGTAATGCAGCATCAACCTGGATAAGGCAAGGCAAATAGAAAAATAAGTATAAAAAAAAACATAAACAAACTGTACAAGTTTATAAAACAAATATAAATAAAGTAAGTAAGGCTGAAATAAAAAAATACAAAGCTATGAACAAGGACAGGTAGGTAGGGGATGAAGTAAAGCAAAAGTATGTACACATAAAAATATAAAACCAAAACAAAGTAAAAATATAAACATGTAAGTGTATGCAGGCAAGAAAAAAAAATGCAGGCTGAAATAAATATAAGCACAAAAGTAATAAATACACTTAAACTTGAAAACAAAACTATAACAAAGAATGCCAAAACAAAGTATATACACAATTTAAAAAGTATAAGCTAGTAAACAAATGGAAGGAAAAGAAAAAAATAGATTACATCAGCCACCATAACCTATCATCTCAGCCGAGACAAGTAAGTTGGCTGAAGTAAACAAATACATGTATATGTATAAACAAGTACAAGTAAGCATCTTCACCCATACCTATGTATAAACAAAGATATCATCCCTGTACAACTCATTTTCTTATATACCCAGCCTTCCTCAATCTCATTTTGTCCATCTTCAAAACTTCAAAAAAAAAAAAAAAAAAAAACTAAAGCAATATCATCTTTAATTTAAAACAAACTTCAATATCAGCAAATCAACTCAACCAAGAAAATATAAGAAGAAGCTTTAGCCTGCAAATCCAAACTGCTGTTTCAACATAAATACAACTCAGTTTTCTTTCCTGGAAATCATGTGAGTAACTTTTAAACCACTATATTTGATTTTTGGTGGCATGATTGATCTAGGTGTTAAATATGTGGAATGGATGACATTGTCTGCCTGAGTATAATTAGATGTGATTGTGTATATTTATCACTGTTTAAATTCCAGGTTTGGAAACAAATTTAAAGATTCATATTACTTAAATACTGGGCTATAATCTCGAGATGGAAGGTGATTGTAATGTTGTATCACCAATTTTAACAATGACTACAATCATAATTATTGAATAAACATTTTGAAAATTGGGAAATTGGATGAAATCTGTGTATATCTATGATTGTATCTATATGTATGATTGTTACAGAGATGTGTTTCTCTGTTAAATATTTTGTAGGCTAAGAGCCACTTAGGAATTCAATTTCTTCTTCCCTGGTCTGTTATAAGTCATAACATATAAGCAATAAGTGTTTGAAATAACAAGACTTTTTATCTAAAAATAGTTTCAAGTAAGTTATAAACATACAGGTTTGAAAAGAACTTGATTTTTCAGAACAAACTTAAAATATGATATACTCGAACATGATTATTTGTAAATTCAGTTACATAATGTGAATTGTTATACAAAAACAAGATTTTTAAAACAAAAATGAGAATTTTTAGCTGAGGAACAAAGGAGCAGTTTACATATGAACAAAAATCATACTTTTACAAATTTCTCGGGTTTTGATGAATTTTAGATGCTGAAATTAATTGTGAAGCTAGCTTGATAATCCACGAGCACGGGAAAAATAATAGAAGATTTTTCAAATGCATGGATTTGTGGATCGAATCAATAGTAGGGTTTTTTTTCGAGTTTTTTTTTCGTGCTCTGAAATTGGTTGTTTCTGCTGCCGTGACTTGATCGAGTGGATCGCGCTTCGTGGAGGTGGTTGAGGAAGTTATGGACGTGACGTTGACAAGGTGGGTTCGCCTCCGATGGTCAGTATTGAGGGAAACGTGGCGTTTTACTGACGAGTGTTCGAGCGTTTGGGTTCGAGTTTTCAGGCTTTTTTCGATTCCTTGAATTTTGCGACAAACTGAGTTTCGATTTCGAGTTGGGGAACGATTTTTGGTTTGTGGGTGGTGGCGAGGATCGCCGAAGGAGCGGCGAACCACCGTGCATGTGCACGGTGGCGTTGGTGTGTCAGTAAGGTAGTGGGTGGTTTCGACTCGAGTGTTAGTCGAGTAGGATGGAGGGGTTGCTTCGGGTTCCTGAGAACATGCGCGTGAGTGATGGTGTAAGTGCAGTTTTTAAATTTCAACTTCAAAAAAAAAAAAAAAAAGTAGAAAAGGATCAGGTGGTAGAAGAAGAAGAAGAGTGGAGGAAGAATGGAACACGGGAACGAACAGGGGGTGACGCGAGTTTTACACGGGTTAATTCAGTGATTGTCTTGGGTTTATTTGCTTTGTAAATTAGCCCATTAACTCTTATGTTAGTTTGTTAAATAAAGAGTTAGTATTAGTTAAACAAATCATGTTGGCAAAATTAAAGCTAAGATATGATTTAAAATTATTAAAAGGGATTTGATTCCTAATTTAATTTATATGGAAAGTTAATTGAGAATGTAACTAATTTATAATTGTAATTATATTTAATAAATGTGTATTTAAAGGTTGATATAAATTAACTTGTAATTAAATTAATGACCTTAATTAAGTTGTAACTAGAAATTAATGTTGTTTGATCCATTTAATTTAAGAAAATTTAATTGATTATTTAAAGTTAATTAATAAATGGTAATTAACTTAAGTGATTAATTAAGAAATAAATGATTAGTTAATTGATAACAAATGATTAATTAAAATAATTTGTGATAATTAAATAAGTAAGTAACCTTTATTAATTAATTGAGAAATTAAGTAATAAACAATAAAGTTAATAAGTTATTTAATTCCACTAATAAATGGTCATTGGATACTTGACACCACCTATGAATGATTGTATAGTATGTGATGCCTTGAATTGATTGTCATGTCTGATCTGTGATATTTTGTTCTATGATTTGTGCCGTGTATGATTTATTCAGTTATTTACATTCGTATATTATCTGTGAATCTGTGAATAGACAATAAGCGTTATAGTTTATATCGCTTATCAACTATATTTCTGTGTTTTAATCTGTGATGATTGAATGATGTTGCATTATTGTGTATAACCTCGAGACCACACCATAGACACACAAATATGGATTTCACGAGGAAATCGATTAAGTCGCAGATTTTTGGAATAGTTAAATTTGAATTTTTAAATTCAAATGTTTTGGAAATGGAATCGGAATAAAAGTGAAAAGCTTTTAAAAAAAAAATGGAATTTCAAGTTGAAATTTATTTTAATTAAGTTTTGAAATTTAAATAATTTGATTTAAATTTGAATTCAAAATTAGGAATTGAATTCTATATTTTGAAACTAGGGATTAACGATATTATACTAGTCATTATGAGTTAAACCATTTTAAAAGTATAATTTTGAGAATTTGGATTTAACCAAAGAACTTTAACTCGTATAGATGAACCAAATTTTCAAAATGAAAACTGTTTGTTTAAAAAGAATAAAAAGCTTTCAGATAAGAAATGAAATTCCAGTTTAATTAAAGGAATTTCAAGATTGAGTTGAAAAATGGTTTTCTAAGTTATGAATGAATTCTTTTTTGAAAGCTATGAATTAAATCTGCTTATTCTTAACAGATTTAAATTGATGATTTAGTTTAATCAAATCAAAATGAAATTGTTTTGAATGCTATAAGTTAAATCTTTGATTTAAAGATTTAACGAGTTAATCAAATCGAAATGAAATTGTTTTGAATGCTATAAGTTAAATCTTTGATTTAAAGATTTAACGAGTTAATCAAATCGAAATGAAATTGTTTTGAATGCTATAAGTTAAATCTTTGATTTAAAGATTTAACGAGTTAATCAAATCGAAATGAAATTGTTTTGAAAGCTATAAGTTAAATCTTTGATTTAAAGATTTAACGAGTTAAATTGAAATGGAAATTGATTTGGAAAATCTGTGAATGAATCTTTTGTTTAAAAGATTAAAATGTGAAAATTGTTTAAACCGTTAAAGGTTGTGAAAATGAATCTTTTTGTTTAAAGATTTAAATGGCAATTGGATTAAACCATTTGAAATAAAGTTTTGAATTATTAAGTTGTGACTTAATTGAAATCCCATTATCCATTTGTTTTTGAAATATCATGCTCACTTTTCGGTTTAGCCGGGAAAGGACCTTTGTGTCGTATAACCCATTCCGAATATGTGATTCGACGTTATGGATAGCATTTGAAGACCGGTGATGAAGACCGGGTATTTGCGAAAGCGATAGGATGACCTATCGATTGTTTCTGCACCGAGTCGCGCCGGTATAGAAACTCCCTAAGTGATGGGAAATCCGATCGGGATTGTGAATATCCGGATTTCAAGGACTTCTTTGGAAGTGCCTTCGGTTCTGTTCGAGCCCAGAACAGACTTGTATGGATTGTTATGTCTGACATTACAATTTGAGATATAAAGCAGATTTCTTTCAAATATATTTCTGTTGGTGGCGGAGAATTTATTCTCTTAGCTTAACACCCTTCTCTGAGACGTACGAGCTCAGAGGTTATATAGTTGAAGTTATCAGCGATATATTCCCAATTTGGTAATGTGACATGCTGAGTGATGCTGAAATGATCATTGTGTTGATTATTTGTGATAGGATCATTTGTTTGATCGTCTATCTTAGTGATCATTGTGTTGATCATTTGTTGACCCAAAGCATGACTTTTGTATAAAGTATGTTTTTGTGGACGTGACTTCGTCGGACCTCACACCCCGAAATGGTCGAAACAGGAAAGATGCAGCAAGGTTATTGGGGGTAGCACCCTTTAGGGTATGTACATTTCCTTCTGGATAGAAGTGGTATCATGGTATGGATCCCAGATACTTAACTTATGTTGATATCACAGATATATATATATATGATTTTGTGATTTGTTGCTGGGGCCCCGGTTAAAGGTTGGTTACGACCGGGAGGTGGCATACTCGTGTCAGTAGTTACCCAGTTAGGGGTAACCCGGCCTTGTGTTGGCAGAGATCCGGTTTGGTTCTCGGGGGCGTCCTTCCAGAGGCGTTCTCAGTGGCAATGGGAAGTTCCTTGGCCTGACCATTTGTTGGAAATCCAATTCCCAATATGAAACCCTGTACGGTTTTAGTTGTAGAACCTTCCATTTACTTATGGTGGTCACCACTGTTTAGATGGTAGCTATAGTAGGCATACGATAATGGTCGTATGTTGGCTAAGATTAATATTCTATTTTCGAAATGATTTACTTCACTATGCACTAGTAATAATATCAAAGAATTCTTTAATGCGTATCAAGCATCTTTGACTATCATAAGGAGAAATCTCCTCCGATTCTGCGTTTGCATTGTGTGTGTGTGCGGGAGGCCTTATGGTAGTCTCATTTTTTAAAAAGCATTGCGAATTGACTTTGAAAATCTTTTGTTGAATGTTTTAAAAGATAAACTGTTTTTGTTGCTCACACCAGTCCCACGACTGATCCGAGTTTATTGTTTTCTTTCCTAAACTCTGGATGCTCATTATTTTCTACACGAGCAGTCTATAGTTGGGTTTTTCAGATAGTCAGATTTAGTAGATTATCTGGAGTTAGTTCAGTCTTTGGATCGCACCAGTCTTGGTTATCTTGGTGCATCGTTATTGGGAGTTCAAGCTATTACTGGATTAGTTCTTGGAAATGGAGTTGCAGTTTCTGGAGTTCTTCCTTGAAGACTATCTTAGAGTTATATTGTTCCGCTGCTAGTGTTATCTATTTTCTTTTCCGCTGCTATTTTATCGTATCATATCTCTGATGTATATTGATATTCATTGTATCGTTCTGTTGTATCAAAGCTGTATATCAATATATTATTCTTTTATTCCACTGTGTTATTTACTTAATGTTGTTATAAGCTCCGATGAATCGGATTTGAACGGTTGAATCTACGACATTCGAATACGAGTTGAAGTATGGATGTCGATTTTTGAGCGGGCAAAATACGAGTCGTTACATGTGGTATCAGAGCTAAGGTGAAACTTTAGCTCAGGAGTGTAACACGTTAAGTAACTCATTATAGATAGGGTGAAGTATCCCTAGAATGAGTGTATTCCTAAGATATCCGTTTGAATGCCTCAGTAAATTCTCTTACTATCCGCTGATAGTAAGTATGAGTGCAAGAAGAGAACGAGATAGGGGACAGGGAAATACGACTATAATTGGTCAATACTCTGTAACAAAAGTGGAAATAGCTTTCTTATCAATTTCCTTTGATTCATTTCTAAATTCTTTTGATTTCTTCGTACCACCCACAAAAAGAAGTTTCGGTGTGATGGTGGCCTTACGAATCGTTGCAGAAAATTATTACTTCGTACTTCATCGATTTCTTATCGGCTTTTCGATTTAAACTCTAATAAATGAATTAGAAATTGGAAATTTTAAATAAATTGGAAATTTTAATTGAATTAAATTGATTAATAGAATATGAAGAATGATTAGAATTGTATCGATAAAATGATTTTGTTTAAAACTAAATTTGAAATTCTATTATAATTTCTTGTATCTATTGTTGATATTCTGATTTGGTAAGCCAAATGCAGAATTGATATCCAATTTAATCTGGAAAGATATTTCTCTATCTTTCATCTATCTCTGTGTTGTTTTCGTGCCTGCGAATTTCGAGGACGAAATCCTTTTAAGGGGGGAAGTTTGTAACGACCCTAGATTTTAATTTAATTTAAATTGATAATTTAAATGAAATTATGAATTAAAATTTGTAAAATTGATTATAAATGATGCGAGTTTCCCCGATTCAAATAGAAAATATATTAAGTCATATGGGTTTGAAAATATGTATATATTGGCTTTTTAATAAATTCTTATATTAGTGGTTTGAAAAATATATATTAAAGTATATACATTGACACAAGTACGATATGAATAAATAAGTGAATTGTTAATTTATTATTGATGGTTAAAATATATATAATAAATACAAGACAATAAATAAGAAGTAAATAAAATATAAGATATAACAATATAAAGTAAATATATATATATATATATCTTAATCTCATATTAATAAATCAATACAAAAGTAATAAGAGTAAAATAAAAATAGAAGTTCACTTATTTTGTAAAGTAAAATAATTCATACTTAAGCTATGAATAAAAATAAGAACATTGATATATAAAATATAATCAATAAGTATTCAAACAAATAAAATAAGAAACAAAATATATATGTATATGTGCATATATTGGATTTGAAATAAAATAAAAAATAAATGTTTGAGTAAATTTGAATTTAATATATAGGAAATATGAACTACAAACAAAGTATATTTATAAAATATAAATCTATGTATAACAAGACATACAAGTCAATGAAATATTTAAGTTAGAAGTGTAAATAAATTCATACAAGATGAATTATAAAATATAAATTAAACACATTGGACAAAATATAATAACATTTATTGTCATTCATATTACAAAACAAGTAAAATAATATTTTAAGTTAACAATAGAAATTTATTCATAATGCAAAGTATAGACAAGCATGTTAAAGCAAGTAATGCAGCATCAACCTGGATAAGGCAAGGCAAATAGAAAAATAAGTATAAAAAAAAAACATAAACAAACTGTACAAGTTTATAAAACAAATATAAATAAAGTAAGTAAGGCTGAAATAAAAAAATACAAAGCTATGAACAAGGACAGGTAGGTAGGGGATGAAGTAAAGCAAAAGTATGTACACATAAAAATATAAAACCAAAACAAAGTAAAAATATAAACATGTAAGTGTATGCAGGCAAGAAAAAAAAATGCAGGCTGAAATAAATATAAGCACAAAAGTAATAAATACACTTAAACTTGAAAACAAAACTATAACAAAGAATGCCAAAACAAAGTATATACACAATTTAAAAAGTATAAGCTAGTAAACAAATGGAAGGAAAAGAAAAAAATAGATTACATCAGCCACCATAACCTATCATCTCAGCCGAGACAAGTAAGTTGGCTGAAGTAAACAAATACATGTATATGTATAAACAAGTACAAGTAAGCATCTTCACCCATACCTATGTATAAACAAAGATATCATCCCTGTACAACTCATTTTCTTATATACCCAGCCTTCCTCAATCTCATTTTGTCCATCTTCAAAACTTCAAAAAAAAAAAAAAAAAAAAAAAACTAAAGCAATATCATCTTTAATTTAAAACAAACTTCAATATCAGCAAATCAACTCAACCAAGAAAATATAAGAAGAAGCTTTAGCCTGCAAATCCAAACTGCTGTTTCAACATAAATACAACTCAGTTTTCTTTCCTGGAAATCATGTGAGTAACTTTTAAACCACTATATTTGATTTTTGGTGGCATGATTGATCTAGGTGTTAAATATGTGGAATGGATGACATTGTCTGCCTGAGTATAATTAGATGTGATTGTGTATATTTATCACTGTTTAAATTCCAGGTTTGGAAACAAATTTAAAGATTCATATTACTTAAATACTGGGCTATAATCTCGAGATGGAAGGTGATTGTAATGTTGTATCACCAATTTTAACAATGACTACAATCATAATTATTGAATAAACATTTTGAAAATTGGGAAATTGGATGAAATCTGTGTATATCTATGATTGTATCTATATGTATGATTGTTACAGAGATGTGTTTCTCTGTTAAATATTTTGTAGGCTAAGAGCCACTTAGGAATTCAATTTCTTCTTCCCTGGTCTGTTATAAGTCATAACATATAAGCAATAAGTGTTTGAAATAACAAGACTTTTTATCTAAAAATAGTTTCAAGTAAGTTATAAACATACAGGTTTGAAAAGAACTTGATTTTTCAGAACAAACTTAAAATATGATATACTCGAACATGATTATTTGTAAATTCAGTTACATAATGTGAATTGTTATACAAAAACAAGATTTTTAAAACAAAAATGAGAATTTTTAGCTGAGGAACAAAGGAGCAGTTTACATATGAACAAAAATCATACTTTTACAAATTTCTCGGGTTTTGATGAATTTTAGATGCTGAAATTAATTGTGAAGCTAGCTTGATAATCCACGAGCACGGGAAAAATAATAGAAGATTTTTCAAATGCATGGATTTGTGGATCGAATCAATAGTAGGGTTTTTTTTCGAGTTTTTTTTTCGTGCTCTGAAATTGGTTGTTTCTGCTGCCGTGACTTGATCGAGTGGATCGCGCTTCGTGGAGGTGGTTGAGGAAGTTATGGACGTGACGTTGACAAGGTGGGTTCGCCTCCGATGGTCAGTATTGAGGGAAACGTGGCGTTTTACTGACGAGTGTTCGAGCGTTTGGGTTCGAGTTTTCAGGCTTTTTTCGATTCCTTGAATTTTGCGACAAACTGAGTTTCGATTTCGAGTTGGGGAACGATTTTTGGTTTGTGGGTGGTGGCGAGGATCGCCGAAGGAGCGGCGAACCAC
The DNA here is from genome assembly GCA_030765085.1 of Allium cepa. Classification (NCBI taxonomy): domain Eukaryota; kingdom Viridiplantae; phylum Streptophyta; class Magnoliopsida; order Asparagales; family Amaryllidaceae; genus Allium; species Allium cepa. The sequence continues at coordinate 368,270,303 of CM060934.1, read as the reverse complement.
CGTGCATGTGCACGGTGGCGTTGGTGTGTCAGTAAGGTAGTGGGTGGTTTCGACTCGAGTGTTAGTCGAGTAGGATGGAGGGGTTGCTTCGGGTTCCTGAGAACATGCGCGTGAGTGATGGTGTAACTGCAGTTTTTAAATTTCAACTTCAAAAAAAAAAAAAAAAAAAGTAGAAAAGGATCAGGTGGTAGAAGAAGAAGAAGAGTGGAGGAAGAATGGAACACGGGAACGAACAGGGGGTGACGCGAGTTTTACACGGGTTAATTCAGTGATTGTCTTGGGTTTATTTGCTTTGTAAATTAGCCCATTAACTCTTATGTTAGTTTGTTAAATAAAGAGTTAGTATTAGTTAAACAAATCATGTTGGCAAAATTAAAGCTAAGATATGATTTAAAATTATTAAAAGGGATTTGATTCCTAATTTAATTTATATGGAAAGTTAATTGAGAATGTAACTAATTTATAATTGTAATTATATTTAATAAATGTGTATTTAAAGGTTGATATAAATTAACTTGTAATTAAATTAATGACCTTAATTAAGTTGTAACTAGAAATTAATGTTGTTTGATCCATTTAATTTAAGAAAATTTAATTGATTATTTAAAGTTAATTAATAAATGGTAATTAACTTAAGTGATTAATTAAGAAATAAATGATTAGTTAATTGATAACAAATGATTAATTAAAATAATTTGTGATAATTAAATAAGTAAGTAACCTTTATTAATTAATTGAGAAATTAAGTAATAAACAATAAAGTTAATAAGTTATTTAATTCCACTAATAAATGGTCATTGGATACTTGACACCACCTATGAATGATTGTATAGTATGTGATGCCTTGAATTGATTGTCATGTCTGATCTGTGATATTTTGTTCTATGATTTGTGCCGTGTATGATTTATTCAGTTATTTACATTCGTATATTATCTGTGAATCTGTGAATAGACAATAAGCGTTATAGTTTATATCGCTTATCAACTATATTTCTGTGTTTTAATCTGTGATGATTGAATGATGTTGCATTATTGTGTATAACCTCGGGACCACACCATAGACACACAAATATGGATTTCACGAGGAAATCGATTAAGTCACAGATTTTTGGAATAGTTAAATTTGAATTTTTAAATTCAAATGTTTTGGAAATGGAATCGGAATAAAAGTGAAAAGCTTTTAAAAAAAAATGGAATTTCAAGTTGAAATTTATTTTAATTAAGTTTTGAAATTTAAATAATTTGATTTAAATTTGAATTCAAAATTAGGAATTGAATTCTATATTTTGAAACTAGGGATTAACGATATTATACTAGTCATTATGAGTTAAACCATTTTAAAAGTATAATTTTGAGAATTTGGATTTAACCAAAGAACTTTAACTCGTATAGATGAACCAAATTTTCAAAATGAAAACTGTTTGTTTAAAAAGAATAAAAAGCTTTCAGATAAGAAATGAAATTCCAGTTTAATTAAAGGAATTTCAAGATTGAGTTGAAAAATGGTTTTCTAAGTTATGAATGAATTCTTTTTTGAAAGCTATGAATTAAATCTGCTTATTCTTAACAGATTTAAATTGATGATTTAGTTTAATCAAATCAAAATGAAATTGTTTTGAATGCTATAAGTTAAATCTTTGATTTAAAGATTTAACGAGTTAATCAAATCGAAATGAAATTGTTTTGAATGCTATAAGTTAAATCTTTGATTTAAAGATTTGACGAGTTAATCAAATCGAAATGAAATTGTTTTGAATGCTATAAGTTAAATCTTTGATTTAAAGATTTAACGAGTTAATCAAATCGAAATGAAATTGTTTTGAAAGCTATAAGTTAAATCTTTGATTTAAAGATTTAACGAGTTAAATTGAAGTGGAAATTGATTTGGAAAATCTGTGAATGAATCTTTTGTTTAAAAGATTAAAATGTGAAAATTGTTTAAACCGTTAAAGGTTGTGAAAATGAATCTTTTTGTTTAAAGATTTAAATGGCAATTGGATTAAACCATTTGAAATAAAGTTTTGAATTATTAAGTTGTGACTTAATTGAAATCCCATTATCCATTTGTTTTTGAAATATCATGCTCACTTTTCGGTTTAGCCGGGAAAGGACCTTTGTGTCGTATAACCCATTCCGAATATGTGATTCGACGTTATGGATAGCATTTGAAGACCGGTGATGAAGACCGGGTATTTGCGAAAGCGATAGGATGACCTATCGATTGTTTCTGCACCGAGTCGCGCCGGTATAGAAACTCCCTAAGTGATGGGAAATCCGATCGGGATTGTGAATATCCGGATTTCAAGGACTTCTTTGGAAGTGCCTTCGGTTCTGTTCGAGCCCAGAACAGACTTGTATGGATTGTTATGTCTGACATTACAATTTGAGATATAAAGCAGATTTCTTTCAAATATATTTCTGTTGGTGGCGGAGAATTTATTCTCTTAGCTTAACACCCTTCTCTGAGACGTACGAGCTCAGAGGTTATATAGTTGAAGTTATCAGCGATATATTCCCAATTTGGTAATGTGACATGCTGAGTGATGCTGAAATGATCATTGTGTTGATTATTTGTGATAGGATCATTTGTTTGATCGTCTATCTTAGTGATCATTGTGTTGATCATTTGTTGACCCAAAGCATGGCTTTTGTATAAAGTATGTTTTTGTGGACGTGACTTCGTCGGACCTCACACCCCGAAATGGTCGAAACAGGAAAGATGCAGCAAGATTATTGGGGGTAGCACCCTTTAGGGTATGTACATTTCCTTCTGGATAGAAGTGGTATCATGGTATGGAGCCCAGATACTTAACTTATGTTGATATCGCAGATATATATATATGATTTTGTGATTTGTTGCTGGGGCCCCGGTTAAAGGTTGGTTACGACCGGGAGGTGGCATACTCGTGTCAGTAGTTACCCAGTTAGGGGTAACCCGGCCTTGTGTTGGCAGAGATCCGGTTTGGTTCTCGGGGGCGTCCTTCCAGAGGCGTTCTCAGTGGCAATGGGAAGTTCCTTGGCCTGACCATTTGTTGGAAATCCAATTCCCAATACGAAACCCTGTACGGTTTTAGTTGTAGAACCTTCCATTTACTTATGGTGGTCACCACTGTTTAGATGGTAGCTATAGTAGGCATACGATAATGGTCGTATGTTGGCTAAGATTAATATTCTATTTTCGAAATGATTTACTTCACTATGCACTAGTAATAATATCAAAGAATTCTTTAATGCGTATCAAGCATCTTTGACTATCATAAGGAGAAATCTCCTCCGATTCTGCGTTTGCATTGTGTGTGTGTGCGGGAGGCCTTATGGTAGTCTCATTTTTTAAAAAGCATTGCGAATTGACTTTGAAAATCTTCTGTTGAATGTTTTAAAAGATAAACTGTTTTTGTTGCTCACACCAGTCCCACGACTGATCCGGAGTTTATTGTTTTCTTTCCTAAACTCTGGATGCTCATTATTTTCTACACGAGCAGTCTATAGTTGGGTTTTTCAGATAGTCAGATTTAGTAGATTATCTGGAGTTAGTTCAGTCTTTGGATCGCACCAGTCTTGGTTATCTTGGTGCATCGTTATTGGGAGTTCAAGCTATTACTGGATTAGTTCTTGGAAATGGAGTTGCAGTTTCTGGAGTTCTTCCTTGAAGACTATCTTAGAGTTATATTGTTCCGCTGCTAGTGTTATCTATTTTCTTTTCCGCTGCTATTTTATCGTATCATATCTCTGATGTATATTGATATTCATTGTATCGTTCTGTTGTATCAAAGCTGTATATCAATATATTATTCTTTTATTCCACTGTGTTATTTACTTAATGTTGTTATAAGCTCCGGCGAATCGGATTTGAACGGTTGAATCTACGACATTCGAATACGAGTTGAAGTATGGATGTCGATTTTTGAGCGGGCAAAATACGAGTCGTTACAACATGATTAACATATGCCTCAGTTACATCTCTTTACTCCAATTCAATTGCAAATTGATTCACAACCAAATTTTACCTTCAATTTAAAGTATTTACATTTATTTCATGCTCCATTTCCATTCATTTACAATACCACTTAATAAAATTTCAATTCATCCCAGTTGATTCAAAAACCCATTTCAATTTGTTTCTTTAAGCCAATTAAATTTTTGTTTATAACAAAACGACCAATCTCTATGCAAATTTAAGGTTATCCAAGCAAGTGACCATCACTTAAGCTTATAACCATTAAAATTAATTCCAGTTCAAATTTATATTAATTTTATTCCATTCGGAAATACTCACAACCCAAATATTCTTATTTCCTTGCAATTTTCTAATTTCATTAACCAATTCAAGTTTATATTAATATCATTCCATTCTGGATTATTTACAACCCATACATTTTTATTTATCACAATAATTAACTAAAAGCTTTTCTCTTGCATTTCAATGTTTATTACCTAAACAAATTTCATTCAAGATCACTTATAAGCTCGACCACGACTATTTTCTAATTGCTTAAGTTCTTTCAATTTCACAATATTTCCATTTCTTTTTATATCAAATTTATTTTATCAGCAAAGAAACCACTTTAAATTATTTCACTCATTTGAATTTATTTATAATTCAAACCATCACTACTTTAATCAGATTCCATTATTCATTTACACTCTCAACTTTTTATTGCCAAAACTAAATTCTATACCAGAACTGGGTATTTATTTTTCTTCCCACAATTCCACTTAATTTAGTTTACGCTAAATTCACCTTCAAGCTTCTTTTTATTTAATTTAGCGTACGCTAAATTTATTCTCAAATAATTCCTTTGAATTTGGTTGAGTTAAAATTTTCTTCACATAATATCCTTCGATTCAATTCTTTTCCAAATTTAATTAAGTTTAACTAAATTTATTCAGCCATCTTAAATTCATGCTATTTCTTTTACTATTTTAAATAAGATTTTAATTCTATTCAAAATTAATTGTAACAAAACTGAATTTTTATTTTATTTCAATCCAAATTCAACTCCATTCATTTAATCTAAGTTAAATCCAATTCAATCAAATTTTAATTCTCCATATACAAGTTCAAAATTTATTTACTGACTTAAGTTCATCCATATCCTTTATATTTTATATTTTCATCATCTTATTTCAATTCACATTTCATTTGAGATTAGGTATGAATTCACCATACCATTCAACTATTTCACATTTGTGATCATAATTCCATTTTCTATTTATAAGTTCACCAACTTATTCACTTGAAAGCTTATATTGCCCATTATAATCCATTTACATTTTATAATCACAATTCCAAATTTTATATATATATATATATATGTATCTCTGAATTCTTAAGGGTACAAATTTCTTCAATTTAATCCTTTGTAAATTTTAAATCCACAATTTCAGATTATAAGTATAACACTTAATAGCTTATGGGTAAAATTCAATGCACAACGACCCACAATTACAAAGTTAATTTTACTATCTAATTTAACCCAAATCAATTTAATTCTAAGCCCAATTTATTTAACTTATCCCAAGTTAAATTCAAATTTTCAATTCACTTCAATATATTTCATTCACTTACATTTACACAATTTTCAATTTCCGGATTAAAATCTCCTTTTCCTTCTTATTAGCATTAACTTCACCACATAAGTTCATTAGTTGATGCATTTAACTTTACACATCATTCAAATAGAATTTTCCAGAGTTCAATTGCGCGGTTTTATTTCAAAAACCCTTTTGAAATAATAAATAACTCATACCTACTTGGTATATTAAATCAAATATCTCGATATCAAATAATCTTGTTTATGTCAAAAAAATTCCCTCCTTTTTAAATTTCCAAAACAACTGGTATACCCAACAAGTCCAAACAATATCATAACCAACACTTTGGTAGCAATCCATCACTTTAGAAACTCGAAAATGAATTCTAATGATGTGGCCAGCATCATCAGGATTATTTTCCATCGACTGAAGTGAGGTCAGTGCTTTCTTACTTTCCTAAATTCATTTCAAAACAGTTTCCATTCAAAAATACTTCCCAAAATAACATCCCATTATTATCTTCAAATACCTTTGGACAACATTCCCAAACATTTCTAACATTTTAAATTCCCAATTTTTGTTTTCAATACATCTAAAATCCTTTTCAAAACTTCCAAAATAATTTAGTTATTCTTCCTTTGTATGATTTATACTTATAGAATTTCATTTGGTCATAACCATTTTGAATTTTAAATCAAATTTTAGATTCTTATTTGATTAAGATATTCACATTCAAACAATCAAATATATATAATAATTTCAGAAAATTACTTCTTTTATACCAAAATATAACTTTGGGTAAAATTATTTCATTTACCCACTTTAAAAATAATACTATGTCGGTTTATCTTGTTTAAGAGTTTAGAAACCCCTATCGATACGGTTGTTCTTCCCGTACCGACCAGAATTCATAAACACTCAACCGATAAGTCAACACAGTATAAAAACAATTTTATATTCACTAACAAGTATGCTCTCATATCTATTATTACACTCAACTCATTATAGAGTACTATTGACTCTGTTTAATGAGTAAATTCCCTACCAAAGCACAGGTTGTCGCCAACCTAAGCTCTGATACCAAGTGTAACAGCCCGCAAATCCATACCCCTTGAGTCAACACTATTTTACATCAATTAACTCAAGTGGAATGGAAACAAGAACCATTAGGGTTATAGAAGAAGAGATTGAAGAAGAAGAAAACTAAATAATATCAGAATCTCACAGTCGCAGCGGAATAAAATATAATAGTAAATAATAGTTCTTTACACAAAATGAAACTATATCTGTTTATACATCATATCATCAGAGTATCTCACAAAAACAACATTTAACAGTCATACAATTCCATACAATCGTATCAGCGGATATATATAAGTACGGATAATACGTCTTGGCTCCAGCTCTTGTCTTGCTCCATAGCATCTTGTCCTGAACATATAATACTCGGTCTGACCCGAGCATTATAATGAAATAACACCCGAGTCAGTCTGGAATACCAGCTGATAATAATGCACCCAAATTGATTATTAAAGTTTCAAAAATCTTTTGAAAACAAAAGCATCTCGTAAGACCACGCCACAAATAAACATGTCCGGTTTTTACCTTACGATAGCTAAAACAGCTTTTTATAGAAATCCTCTGATATTATAATAGGGCCTATATACAAATACATATAAAATAGCTGAAATTGTTACATTATTAAATTCCAGCTACTAGCCACAGAGTGGGTAATAAAAACAAAACTCGTACAAGGCTCGTAGGGAGAATGGATTTCCAACAATGACTAGGCACTGGGATAGTACCTGTCATAGTACCTGGTCTAGATCAATGTACCTTGGACCACGTCCGATCCCCTGCAACACAAGGCCCGGACTACCCCTTACTAGATAGTCCTGAGTAAGATCACCCCGCGGTTGGGATCAGCAACCGCACCACTAAGCCGAAATAAAAGGGACATCTAGACAGGAATGGCCTTACCCGAAATTGGGTGCTGCCGACAAAGCCTTACTGCATATCCCCTGATTTTCAGTCATTCCCGGTTAATGAGGCTTGAGGCTAAGCGTTACCTTTTAGAACATTTCCCTTAGAATGCCCATCGCCCACCTGACGATGTTCCGAAAGCATTCGCCCATACAAGTCCGTCCCGGTTTCGAACGGAACCGAAGGCACTACTCCCACTACATCCATTTTGGAAATGTCCTCAGGATTAGTAGCGACTAGCCCTTGCACATCACTGCTCCATCTTCGACTTCGAACATGTTTTCCCACAAAATGTACAAACCGGATCGAAGTGGTTTTCGAGAAATAAATCTCGTTCCCAGTCTCTTCGAAACGATGCATTTATCCAATATTGATAGTTAGTGATTTAACTATCAATTAACATCCATAAGCATTCATCACACAATAAATAATCCCCACATTATTTATTTCCTCAAAATATCTTTAGAAGATATAATTTCATTTTCAAATCCCGTTGAAAACACTTTTCAAACTCAATTTCTCATGGAATAAATTCTCCAATCTTTACTTCCTCTGAAAACTTCCAAGTACCAATATTTAAGGTTTAAAATAATTTAAATTCTTTATTTTTGAAAATATATTAAAAAATTAATATTAACACTACTATACTTAATTTAAAAAATATATATATATACACCTTTTTAAAAAAAATCTCAACAAAACTGCTTAATAAAATATAAACTATTATCTTTAAAATAAAATTAAGTCATACTAAATTTTAAAATAAAGTTATGAAACTCTATACAATTTCTAAATAATACTTTGATTGATTACCTTAAAAATAGAACCATTTATAAAGTATAAATAATAATAATATTCTTTAAAACATAAATTCTAATTATCCTTTAAAAATAATTATTTCTATAACTACTTTGATACATATTTGCTTTTAAAATTCTTACCACTTAAAATTTTTCTTGAAAACCATCCTTTAATATAAATTCAAAACTTAACGTTTCAAAAATCTATTTTTTTTAAAACGTACTTGGCTTTCAGGGAAATACGCTTCCATCTTAGAATAACCAAAGAATTCTTTTTATCAATCCAACACGTTTTGTCCCAATTAAATTTTACGTTCATCCCGTAAAATCCTTTCCTTACTTAAAAATATCTCCTTTTATTTTTATACACATCGCTATTTCCTGGAAATCATTTCAAATATACATTTAAGATATTTAAATCAGCTTCTAGAAATTATTTAATTGAAAATAATACTTAAGGAAATAATAGGTTTCCTAGGTATTTTAAATAAAATTTAACTTTGTTTTTTAAATAAGGTTATTGAATCAAATATTCATATTAAAATTTCCTTTTGAAAACTTACACTACTTTACTTCTTTTAAAAATAACTAAATACCATAATACTGAATCAAATATTTGCTTTCACTAAAAAAACAGTTTAAAATAATATTTCTTTCTAAAAATATTCTAAACATATTTAAACTGCAAATTTATAATTTGAAAGCTTTTCTTAAAAACAAAATAAAATTTCCAGGAGAAAGCACACTTCCCATTTTTAAAAATAAATCACGCTATTCTTTTAAACCATTCACATTTCCTCTATATATCAAATTTCCAAACATTTCAAATTATCATCCAATTTTCTTGAATTTAATTTCTTTTTAAATTCTTTGCTTAGGAATTTCTTTTATATCCCTTAAACCAAATTCATCGATTTATATTTAAAATTTTCAGGTTGTATTTACCCAGTCACAGCACAACACAATTTAAGCTTCAATTTAATTCATCACAGCATATAAGTAATACACGGCATAACAAGAACTAAACAATTTATCTCAGAATAATAAATAGGACATATTACAGAATATAAATCTAAATTCCTATTTGTGAGTGATCCAGTAGGATTCCTCTAATCTGTTTTCCCTGCATCTACAGATATTAGCACAACAATATATTAATTCAATTTGACAATAATTATCATATTCAACCAATCAAACAATAATTTAAATATTGACTATATAAATTAACTAATATTCCAGATGTGAGTGAGTTGAACTCACCTTGGGTTTTCGACGAGCGTTCAAATTTAAATTAAATCGAATGGCGTTCGATTTAACCTAAATTTTTACTTGCTCTGAACGATTCCGGAACTGCCCCACTGCGTAGTGCGCGTCTCTGCGATTCCGGCGTCGCCAGTTTCGTCTGAATCTGACAACGTATGAAATAGATATGAAGTTTATAAATTTCTATTTCAAATTTAAACAATTTTTTTTTATATATATTATTTACCAAAATACACGACCGCTTCCTCTCTTCTACTCACACAAGCTTCAGGACCCAAATGCGAACACGAACCCAACATCGTCGACCTAGGGCTCGCCGCCGCACCACCATCGACCCTTGTGGAACCCATCAAGCACCGCCACTACATGCACCAACACAAGCTCCACCGACGCCTAGAACCACGCACAACTCGGTCCTCCCCAGGCCGCTGAATCCAAGCACGAATGCGCGCCGTTCATCACCAATTTGCCGACAAATCGGAGCTCAATTTTCTATCACCACTGCTCGGAACGTCGAGTTCAACGAGCTCTCAATCTTTGAAGTTGAAGGTTTTTGAAATTATTGAGTGGATTTAGAGAAAAACGAGAAATAGAATGGAATGATTTCATCCATTGAAGGAATAAGCTGGCAGCTCCGAAGTAGATCTAGGGTTTCTTTGAGTGAACGTGAATATATATATATAACCCTATATTATATTATTAAATTCATATTAAAGCAACTTATTCTAACGATCTCCAAATCTCACGTGCCGCCTGGCGTCTCTAAGGTTTTACCTATGTTTCGAACACAATGAAACGTGTTTCGGAGGCTAATTCGATCATATATGCGAGTTACGGGAATAAACGGTCAATTTAAAATTAAATCGATTAAAGTATTTTCTATGCTTTTTAAGCCGCCGGGGTCAAACGACAACTACGATTGCTATGACAATTGAAATCCGATAATAACTAACTATTACGAATCCAATGGACATGGTTTTGTCGAATTCCGAGATTATGCCCCGGAAGGCTATTTAAACTCGTCGATTATTTCGAGCGATTTTCACAATCGTCGAAATCATCTAAAATTTCACTTTTAAAATTTTACTAACTCTATTATAACTCGTATAAAATTTATATTCACATTAGAAATCATTCTGGTTCAGTTTAAATCAAAATTTGATTATTTGCATTATTATATTATTAAATTCCTTTATTAAATTAAAATAAAATTCCAAATTCAATCTATCGACTATTAATTCCATCCAATGGTCCAATATTACTATTTAAATTAAAATAAACTTAAATAAATTTTTAGAAACCATTTTTATATTTATTTACACTCAGATTCACCAATTATCCCAATTCCAATATTAAGCTATTATTATTCAAATTTCAATTAAATTGCCGTATTAGAAATTTAGCCAATTCTATCAATTTAACCAAAGTCTTTTATTTTAAAATTCAAATTATAACACATATTCAACATTTAAAATGAATTGAATGTTCAAATCTAACGACCCAAAATTCCGGGTCGTTACAATATTTAACAAATATAGTATATTCAAAACAAAATTTCAATTATCAAAACTTCTCTTTGAAAGGCTTTTCATATTCAATTCAATTCCACTTCCAAAACCATTTGGATTCAAACTTCAACTTTTAAACAAAATAATATTTACATCTCAAAACATCTGTGACTTAACCGATTTACTCATGAAATCCATAATTGCGTGTGTATAGTGTAGTCCAAGGGTTTTACACAGTATTGCAACATCATCAATCATCAAAGATTCAATCATATCTGTAACAACCCGCATATTTATCGATTTTATATTTAAATATTTTATTTAAATATTTTATCGTTAATCGGATATTGGTCCGAAAAGCTACTTTTTGCAAACGGTCAAATTAGGACTCGAGACCACTTCCATTGAGTTCGAAATGTCGTTTACAACTTTTTTAAGTATAAACATTGATAGGTTTGCAGTTAGTGGAATTTCACTTACTTTTCCCGCTTTAGACTTTGGGTTAGATTAGCCATTATAACTCAAACCCACTTCTCTCCTTCTCCTCACTCTTCACAAATTCCTACCAAACACAAAATTTAACATTAATGGTGAGTGGAAAGGGAAATTAGAAACTCCAACCCTAGGTTTCAACTCCAACTCCATCATTCAACTCCAAATTCAAGGAAAAGCATTGGATTCAAGCTTGTAGTTGCTTCTCCATTCACCTTCACGCTTTACCTTCATAATTTGGTGAAAAGGTGAGATTTTTATCTCACAATTCTAGTCTATAACTATATTGGACTGTTGGGAATGATTCCCCATCACTTTAGCATGTACATTTGCATTTGGTTTGGATTGGATTGGCGAAAAACTCCAATTTCTTGCGTTCTTGGCGAATCCCTGCGTTTAGGTCGCTCTGCGTTCGTTAGGTCGCAAGGTCGTAGGCCGTTTGCGTGGAAAAGTCGCCGCCTGCTTATGGCTCGTTCTGGCTTAGGTCGCACGGAAATAGGTCGCTAAGTCGTAGGTCGTCTCCGACCTTATATCGCCCGACTTGTTTGAGTTAGGTTGCGCCACTTTTAGGTCGTGTCTCTTTTAGGTCGCTCTCCACTGGACATCGTTAGGTCACTCAACACACTTTGTCGCTAAGTCGCTCGACTCTGGACTTCGTTAGCTCGTTCGGCCTTGTCATTTTTAGGTCGCGAGCCTCGCTAGGTCGCTCAACCGTCTACATTTATAAGTCGTAGGTCGTCTCCGACCTTAAACCACTCAGCCGCATTAGGTCGCGTACATTTTATGTCGCGTGTTTCACTAGGCCGTTAGGCCTTTGCCTCATTAGGTCGTAGGTCGCTCGACCTTATTACCCTGTTAGGTCGCGAGTCCCTTAAGTCGCTCGCCTCTGTTAGGTCGCTCGCTTCTGCTAACTCGCGAACACCTCTAGATCGCAACCACTAGGTTGCTTGACCCCTTAGACCCCTAGGTCGCAACCATTAGGTCGCTTGATCCTATCCTCCCTTAGGTCTTCACCGGGCAGGTCGAACCCCGTAGCGGGGGTGTTGCCCCCACACCCCCAACTTGGGGGGTTGCCACCCCCGGACCCCCCTCCGTAGGGGATCTTATCTGAAAAACATTCAACAGAACTTTCTTTATTGAGATGCTGAGTTGAACATTCTTTGAGACAAACTATCTTGGGCTTCTCGGTCGATTTTATGGTATCAAGGCCTTGCTAAAAAGGCGGAATAACAACTTTAGAAATATGAAGGTTTCAATACTAGTAGTAAATATCAAAACTCTTTCATCAAAACAATTTTAACTCTATTTTACTACAAAGCTCTTTCCTTAAATCGTTTTCCAATCTACTAGTTTATACAAACCTTTTCCTTAAAACCTTTTGTGACAATCTTCTAGTGAAGATCTACAGCTTGTTCGTAAAAATTTAAGTTAAGCAAGTGGTTATGCGACATGAAGCTAAACTCATATATTTACTGGCTTGGTGAGATTTACACTACTTGATGATCATGACGGTCATTTTTGTGTTTTAGATTAGCAACTGTGCGATGTCTCTTTGTCTGCGAGGGAGACTAGACCCCGCTCTTGTTATGTTTCGCCATCGCATTTGTGTGATGTTTCGCCATCACATATGTGGGGTAGCGCCACACGGCCTTTGGGCCATTCGTATGTCAAAATTAATGGCTTGCAACCATGAGATAGCGTCTCGCTTTGTGTTACACGTGTAGGTGAGTTTTCATGCTCCCATTTTGTGAGTTTTCATGCTCCTATATTGTGATTTCTGGATTTCTTGAGTAGTCTTCTGGAATTTGTGCTTCACATATTTTCATGACTTTCATTGTTATGATTTTCCAGCATTTATGTTATGGTGAATGTGTGTCATCACCTTTTTTAGGCGAATTTGGATCTTTTAGAAGATTCTTTTGATATTGTTTGATCTCTTGATGATCTTCATTTACATGCTTATCATAGTATGTCTTTATGGTTACTATATGTTCTTGCCATATCTATTGTTTTATATCATGTTACCTGATATTTATAGCTAGACTGATCCGTTTATTATTTTCTTATAAATAATACTCGGGTCAGACCGAGATGTTACAGGTGCTTCTTCTTGACTTCACCCCCAGGGATTTACTACTCTGACTTTTGGCTGACCATTTAGATTAGCAGTTTTTGTCATTTACACTTGATATATAGACTCATAGATGTATTCTTTTGTATAGCACGTGTTGCTATTCTTTTGTGTATGTGGTCCTTTCATGACCACTACTCTGATGTACACTTTCATGTGTTAGTTATATATTCATATCTTTTTCCGCCTTTGTGATATGGATGTCTATGACTGATTGTGTTATGTTTATTTCTATATTTGTTTCCGAAGATTTATTTATAGCCAATGTGTGATAGCTTTGAGTTTGTATCGGTATGTCGGACTTCCTCCTTAAATGAAATGCATGCTATACTATCTGACATATCGGTGCTTGCACAAAGGAGTTACATGGATGGTCGCTCCTCAACAGCCTTATTCTCCGCGCTAGTTGACAGCATTACTCCGTAGTGTTCTTAGCTAGCGTGGGTATTGAGGTGGAGCGTCACAATATCAATATCGATAAGTGGTATAACCTATAATGCTTATTTTGTATTCACAGATTCATAGATAAATATTATATATTCATCACATATAAACAAATTACATTCATCATAGCTCAAATCAAAACAATTCACATCACAAAGCATTACATACCAGAGATATCAAACAATTCAAACATTTAGTACAATCCAAACATCCATAAGTAAAATTAGTTATTCATCTGATTAATTTAAATCAGATTAATTACCTATGAATAAATTACTAATTTTGGTTAATTAATCATTAATTAATTACAATTTAATTAATTAATTACCCTTTAATAATTTATTAATTAACCTTCAATTATTTAATTATTCTTTAATTAATCAATTACATTAATTAATTAATCCTTAATTAATTACCATTTAATTAATTATTCTTAATTAATTAAAATAATTGGTTATCCCTAATCAATTTCATTAATTAATTAACCTTTAATTAATTATCCTCAAATTTAAATACCTTAATTAATTAATCACATAAATTAATTATCCTTTAATTAATTATTCTTTAATCACTTGATTAATCAACCCTTAATCATTAATTAATTATCATTAATTACTTTCATTAAGTAATTATCTTTAAGTAATTAATTACCCTATAATCACTTAAATTAATTAATTCACTCTTAATTACTTAAGACTTTAATTATTAATTAATTCCTTAATTAATATTTAAATTAAGAAATTATTCTTTTAGTAATTAACCCTTTAATCATTTTCATTAAGTAATTAATTACATTAATTTATTTGATTAACAATAAATTAATCACATTGATTAATTTTCCTTAATTTCTTTCATTACCTGATTAACCTTTAATTATCAATTAATTACTTAATCTTCAATTACCCAAGGCCTTGATTAACTTGAGATAACCCACTTATCCTAATCACTTATTTAGTCACACTATCGATTTCTATTTGAAAACAATTAAGAATATAGTTATTCCAATATAATTATTCAAATACCAAAAACAATTTTAAACATATTTTAACTTTAAATTCAAATCTTCGGAAATTGTTTTTAAAACTTATTTATAATTTTTGATTTGAAAGCTGGGTTCATATTTTATTTGAAAACTTATTTACCTTAATATACTTTATACTTAATTTTAAAATTTGCTTTAGCTTTAAAATTTAAACACTTTATTTTATTTTTGAAACCATTAAAGAAAACCCGAGTCATCCCCACAAAACACTCGAGCCAAATGCTATTTTTCCACGAGCCATTTCAATTTCAAATTTACTTTGAGTAAACCCCTCATTTTCCCGTGATCATCCTTGAGCATCTACCTTCTTTGATCCACAACCCAGAAAAACACAAAAGTGCACGTGTGCGCAAGGCACGCCACTCCGTCCATCTTCGATCAACCGTGCCACCGTCGACATACCAACGACAATCACCTCACCCCAAACAACCATCCAGATCGACGAATTTAACCAAGAATTGAAATCGAGCTAATTGGTTCAACCTGGAACCCAACCCAGTCGCTCAAATTAGCCTCGTGCCGACGACCTCGTCCACCATCACCCATGTCACTTCAACCAGAGTTCCCCCGATAATCTACGAACCATTTCCCCCTGGTCCGATCACCTGAATCACCTCGATGACGATGCAATTTATTGAATTCCGACCCTATCTAAAACTTAGGTCAAAACCCTAAAATCTAGTCGCACCGTCACCAGGATCAACCAAATTTTTTTCGAACATTATCCTGATAATCATCGATGCCTAATCCACCTTCTGACCAAAACACGAAGATCCTAATCTCGCCGTTCGACGGAATTTGACAAGAACATAGATACTGATCAACTCAAGATATCTCAACATCCACATATTTAAAAATCATGAAACTGCTTTTAAAAATCACCATTTCAATGTTCGAATATTTTTCTAAAATCAAAACATAAAATTTAAATGATTGATTTCTGACCCTTTTTAGATTGTCACTGTAATTTATCAATTTTGAATTCATTACTCAACATATACATTTGAAATATGTTTTAAAAATAAATTTACAATCTTACAACCATTTTTCATTAAGAGATCATAACCAATAGAAGATTGGAGGAAGAGAATTCGAAGTTTCAAATTGTTTAAACCCCGTTGGACTTGGAATAGAGGCATGTTGCCTGCACACAATCATGCACAAAGTCATCCGTACATATATACGAGCATGCAAGCACATTTCACAACTTACATCAAAGACTTATCACTTGCAAACCAAAATTTAAACAGATTCTAAGTTTTAGAAGTTAGTTTACTCACCTGATTTCAAAAAAACAGAGACAGCAAGTTTAAGCCTAGAAATGGATATTTTTGATTTGCAATTTTTTTTGACTTGCTTTAATCTGTCGAAGATGTTGTTATTTGATAGATCTGCATTGATCTTGCACTAATCTTCACAGGCTTTCGTTTTGATTCTTCTTTTACTTTCCAGGTTGTAGATTGAATGCAGCTTGAATTTGTAGTTGAATTTTTTATTTTTATTTTCTTTGATCTGAGACTCTGATTTTTTTTTATTTGTACCTGATATAGTTGCAATTGGGCTTTAATCTTTGATCTGAATACTAAGTTGATCTTGCAAGCCTTTAATCAGGTTTTAGTTTTGTTTAAATTGCTTAAAGCCTGGGTTTGTTTTTCAGATTATTTGATTTTCTGTCTTTTGTTTTAATCTGCATTTGGTTTCCAGATTTGAAATGAATGAGAGAAATGTGTAGTTGAAGAAAAATAGAGGAGTGAAGAGTTTTTAGAACTGAAATGAATAGCCAGATTTTTTTCTTTCTTTAATAACATGTGTATATGATTTTCATATTTTATTTTTTAAGGGAAATTTAAGCGTGACACTTGTTTGTATGTGTTAATATTTTGCTTACACATGTTAATACATATCCTTATTATTTTACAAATGTTAAAAGTTTCAAATTTATGTTTAAGTCCTAAATCTTTAATTAGTTTATAACTTTTATTTTAAACCTTATGTTATTATAAATTATGTAATATGTTTTCTTATGTATATATAATCCTAAAGAAATCATTTAAATCTTTTAATTCATTTTCAACTATTAGACTTTAAAGAAATTTGTCTTTAAACCCTTGCTTGAAATAATTTTTATAAATTATATTCATGTTCTATGTATATCTTATTATATTTTGAAATTTATACTTGTATATTTTTACAAACCATATTTCCAAAAGAAAATATTCAAATTTATCTTTTATAAAATTATTATATTCATTTCAAAATATACCTTCCAAATAATTATATTATTTTATAAATTTTAAACATATTATTTTCAAATCCAATATATTATTCAAAACATTTATTTCTTAATTTCTAATATATTTTTACATAAATCATATTTATATACATCTTTATTTATTTGTGTATATATATATATTGAAAAATTCAATTTAATTTAGTATTAAACTCACAATTTAATTTTAAAAATTAAATAAATTACTAATTTAAATTTGACTCAAAACCGAGATCGTTACATTGTATGAGAGTGTCGAAGTGGTCATATTATATTTCATTGATACAAGACCCTATCTACATCATAACTTACAAGCATTTCAAAGAATATACAAGCAGCATCGTTTATGGGGAGCTCTCCGAAGGTATTACATAACGAAGACATTGAATAAGCGGTGTTGATGGTAAACACCATCAATATCTATGGGAAACCTTAGGCTTGTTTAGTGAATACTATCATCGAATTATCATCGTCTCTTAAAGAACTTTAATGGTCATAATGAAAGCTTTCACCATAGTTTTCACCTATTCTTTCTAAGAGAATAAAGCGAAGACCCAAAGTTTGGCGACAAGCTTGACATTAACCATTGCAAAGACCTTCGTGCTATAAAATAATGGCATTGTGAATTCATAGCCCGTCGAAGACATCAAGAATGAGACAGTGCCGCCTCTTATATATGATATTAAGTTTCAAAGACGAAAGTAAGGATTAGCACCGTCAAAATTAAGCCTCTTTGATGTCAATCCCGCCAAAGGCATACTTATGAAGAGGTCAACATTGAGCATCGACGAAGTCAAAGCCCGCCGAAGACCGAAGATGCGAAGTCAGGGCTACTGACCTCTACAAATATGACCCTAGGGTTACCATTTGTAGGACGGAATTTTCTCTCCTCTCATTTCTTATATTGTAAACCCTAAACTAAATTATGGATTTTTAGTGCCTATTATACTATTTGAACATTGTATACATAAGGTTTGGAAATTAAACAAGGACATAACATAGCGTATTGAACCACTTCGAACTTGTGACTTGAATAATCTATTGACTTCGCATATCGACTATTTGAACCATCAACTTGCATAAGCATATATGTCTCCGAACTAGTCTATGCATAGTATATTAAACTGTGAACCGATCTTTGCATTGCATATTAAACTTCAAATTGCTCCAATGATTTCGACTAAGATAATCACATCAAGGAATTCCATGGAAACTCTCTTCGACACTATGACTTCTACAAGCCTCATTAGGGCCTCTCTTTGAATTTTTTCACTACATTAATACATTTTTGGGGTTAGCAAATTTATTCGTAACAATATACATATGATCACAAATTACAATTATTTTATGGAATTGTTCACATTTATCATTATAACTTAAGTAAAGGTGGATATACATATATTTACTCGTTTATATTCATATATAAATTGATAATATATTTTGATGCTTACCACACATTTAGACAGTGAATCGAATATAAGAGGGGCTAACATGACTATTGTAGTGTAAAGCTCAGCACCTACACATGGGTATATTAATTCATCCACGCATTATTACGCTGCACGTCCTTGTACATGCATATCTGTATATGATTATAATAACCCGATATTTTCAGACATTCGCAGCCACACATGTCGGACTTGAATTTCTCAAAATACCGCATTGTAAATAAATTTGGAGCAAATGAAATAAAAAATCACAGAATCACAGACACGGAACAAACAGAATACCTTGCAGCGGAATATAAAATACATAGTAATTCATGAAGCTACTACGGCACAGACTCAAACCAAATACATAATACAGTCTGAAAACAACATAATAGAAATCCCAAATACATAGAAGTTCACTAATACATGAGATAAACTAGAACAGCTGAAACAGAAAGTAGATATAAATGTAGATAAGTAGAAACTACAGTAAAGACCAGCTTTAGAAAGAGAATCCAAAGCTGTGAATACTCAAACTGACCCGAGTGTAAAGTAAAACACAAAACACTCGACTCAGGACAATATATACTTATATAATGTAAACCAACTCAAGTGAACTGTAGTAGAAATGCACCATAACTTAAAGGATGCTTGGGATTGCCCATCCTTTAAGGATCAGTTAAACTATAAATTAAATACATCCCGTTGTTAAAATTTCAAAATGGTATTTTATACTTCGAAATCAAATATCATTTCAAAAATTCAACATCATTCAAAAAAATCTATTTCAAAATATCAAAATATCATATCTTCCAAACCACATTCATTTATTTAAAATACAATTTCAACACACATTTCAAATAGTTTATATTTTAAAAAAGCTTACTTCGTTTAAAATCATTAAATGAAGTTATTATATCTAATAATTAAATTATTAAATTTTCAAAACTTTAATCTTTAAAAATTCATTTATTCACTTAATTTATTAAAACAAATGAAAATTCAACTTTCGCAGGATTTAGGAAACGCTATAAAAAGTTACATTCAAAACAGTTCGATTTAACAAAAGACAGCATTTAAAAATGCTGTAATTGAGTTACTTTAGCTTCAAATAAACTTAGTTAAATTCAACAATTATAGCACTTACAAAACGCTATAATAGCCTTTAATTAAATTTAGTCATTTGGTTCATTATTATCAACTACAACATTTACAAATGCTGTAATATCATTTACACTATAAATAATACCATTTAAAAAAAATGCATTTAATTAACTTCAAATATTCTATACAATTTCACAAACAATTATGTTTTTATTCAAATCATTTTTAACTTATCAAATCACATATTTCACCTTTAAAACAATCATTCAAATACCCTTATAATCATGATTTTATAAAGTTAATTTTCCATTCAAAAATCAAGATTTAATAATAATTTACTTATTAAATTCCAACATTAAATTTAAATTCATTAAATTAAATTTACTTAACACTTAAGTTTAAATTTTCAAATATAACTTAATTTCATTTTTATTTACTTAACTTAAAATTCACTTTTAAGCCAAATTCCCAAATTTCCAATTTTAGTTATATTTCAAAATTTCAACTTAAACATTCACTCATTTCACATTTTAACTTTATTCAATATCATTAATATAATATAAAAATCATTTAAATTAACTTTAATCCAAATTACCATGAATTTATCATATTTCATATTTAATTTAAATTCCAATTATCACCAAATTAAAATTTCCGAAAATAACTTACATTTCAAATTTTCTAACTTTACCATTAATTTATTTCACTTATAAATTTTCAGAAAATCAATAATGCTTTACAAAAATCATTTTTTATTAAGTTTAAATCAAAATATTATAATATTTACATTTCTAAAATATTTTAAATTTTTTACAAAAACATATTTTAACAACGGGCCTGTATTTCATTTTCTAGCCTAGGTAAAGTGATACAGGTAATATATCATTTCAACCCGTAGTTTACAAAGAAAATCCGGGTTCGATCGTTTCAAACCCGCAATCCCAAGTATGAAAATAATTGAAAATCATTCAGGCCTATCATTTTAGCCCATAACGATTTTCTCCTATTCTAAAGTCCGTTCGGGTATGTAACATTTCAACCCATAGTGATTCTAATCTAAAGGGAACTTGCAGTGTGATAAACTGATAAAAATAACAGAACAGCATAATATAATAGTAACAGATGTTATAACAATTGTTTAAGCATGGGCGAACATCATATAATCATAATAAAGTAGGTGTAACATGATAATGCATTTTACAGATTCAAAAGGGGTCAATTTACTAGTTATATATGTTCATATTGTCTGGTGAGAATAACTCACATGTTTAAGATGGAGATGGCAAACAACTACACCCAATAGAGATCCATAAAAGCAAGAGAGCACGATAATGATTTGAGTATGAGAGAGACAAGACTAAATGCCTTGAATACATGAGACAAAACAATTCAAATATACATTAATAAACACTACACATACTTTTAAACAACTTATAAATTCAAGCACAAAAAAAACCTAAACCAATTGCACTTGCCTTCATCCAGCATAGATGTAGCCATGGCCGGAAAATACACGACTAAAGCTTGCTCTATGGTTTGGTTGTGGACTTATAGGAGTCGGCCTATCCTAGAGAAAGTTGTGCAAAGATTTGTGAGGCAAGAGGCTGATGTTCAAAGGCAAAAGTAAGGGTTTCTATGAAACTTTAGGGTCGGCCAAGGCTATGGAGGGCACGGCCACTTCAGGTATGGTCAGGTGAGGGTGTGTAGAGGTGTGTTAGGTCGAGATCAGGCTAGTGGTGGTGGTGTTTGGTCGGCCTAGGTGGTTGAGAGAGATGGTGCTAGACCTAAGTGCTCGGTTTGTACATATGTAGGTGATGTTGCTTCATTTTAAGGTGGTTCTTCATCACATAGGGGCTTGGCTATGGCATGGGAAGGGGTTGGAGGTGATGTCAGTCAGAGGGGATGGTGGTGGAGGCGGCCAGGATGGTGGAGAAGAGAGGAGCCGAGCCATATAGGGATGATGACAAGTGCAAAATCCAATTCAAAGAAGAATAAAAGTAAACAAAAGAAATTTACATAAACTTTTTCTCATGACTATGGAAGAAATTTTGTCCAGGAATGAGAAAAGAAAGTACGTGAATGTGGAGAAGAGTATGTGGCTGAAAGATGTGAGAAATTATGGCTAATTGATGAAAAGTTATGTTAAATGTGAAAAGGTGGAAGATAAAGAGCCATAGGAAAATCAAAAGTCATAACCCTTTCAAATTTCTTTTAATTTATTTATATAAGTTTAAATTACTTAAAATAATAAAAATTTCATTTCAAATTTCGAAATTGCAACAAAATATGAAATATAAATAAATAAATAATAATTATATATGATAAAAATAAGAAAATAGCTCAGAAAATGCAAACTAGTCAAGAAAATTTGGAAATAAACAGAATAAATTTTGGAAAATTTATATGGACTTGGAAAATAATTATAAATAAGCATAATAACATAAAAAAAATTCATTCACGAAATAAATAAATAAAATTTAATTAAATATAATTTATATGAAGAAAATAGCAGAAAAATAGAAAACAACATTTAAAAATAGGAAATAAATGCAGTAAATTTTGGAAAAATTATAACATCGCTTTAAAAATGTTTTAAAATAAAATATATATTTCTAACATGTCATATAACACATATTAGAACATGATTTGATAAATAAAAATACTATTTATATAAATTGAAATAGATAATTTTATTAAATAAATCAATTTACACCCTATATTGTAAAAAGCACAACTTTCACAATATAAAACGGATTTCAACGAAACGAAAAGCAATATTCTTAAAATTTAATCTATTTACATAATAAAAAATAAAATAAAATAAATTCAAATATTTAAATTTTAAATTTAAAAGTCAAAGTTTGACCAGATTGACCAAAATTCCACTTTTTCTGTAAATATCCTATTTATTCAGGGTTGGAATTATAATTCACACAAAAAACAAAATATACTTTAAAATAACAAAAGTTATTAATTTTAATAAATATAATAAAGTTTTCAACTAAAATAATCAAAATAAACAATTAAAATAAATCACAAAATTCTGGGTTGTGACACTCTTCCCCACTCAAATCTTTTCGTCCTCGAAAAGAATGAACAAGGAAAATAAGGAAAAGTAAGATATAAAAAGAAAATAGTATCCGAAAAAATAATTTCAGATTCAAACTTTTAAAATTTTAAAATAAAAGTCAAAGTTTGACTTTTTTGACCAAAAATTCACTTTTTGGAAAATATTCATTTTAGTCATGCTTTGGAATGATAATTCATATCAAAACTAAAGTTTATCATTCAAAATAAATAAAATAAGTTAAGTTTTTTTTAAGTCAAAAATTCAATTAAAAAAATTAAAATATACAAAAAAATAAGTCACAAAATACAGGGTTGTTACACTCTCCCCCATTCAAAACTTTTCGTCCCCGAAAAGGAATGAGGTACGGGAAAGCACAGAAAAAGATAGAGTGAAACCAGATTAGGACAAGATGACAAGGAGATTGAAATTATACCTAATAACTGTTGTTATAGGGTAAGTTTCGCAAGGTGGAGATGATCTTTCCAAGATTCTCCAAAATCAAGAACACAAGAACGCAAAGGTGGATTCAAAATGATTACCAAAGATCTATCAAAGATTATAGAAAGATGCCTATACCAATCTATAGCAAGATAAGGATGATAAGGACAACCAAAAGATAGTTTGGAAAACAAAATAAGGAAATAAATTTGAAAGCACGGAAATTTCATCTTAAATAGAGAATAAATCTTTACACAAGTTAAATAAACTTAACCATCCCAAATTTCGTTATCTTATTATCCAATCATCTTAAATTTACAATTTTTAAAACCATGGGTTTGAAAAATAATCCTTTATTACGCTCACAATGTAGTTAATAAATTTAATTCTTCTTTATTCCTAATTAAAATTAAATTTATTCCTCTCACAATATTTATCACTTATGTTAAACATACTTACACTTATTATAACTGCTTTCTTTTATTCTTAGTTCTTTTAACATTATTTTATTGTAAGTTATTCAATTACCCTTTATTATATTTACCTCTGTTAATCATTTTATAATTAAAATTTAAGTGTATAATATTTATTATAACCACTCAAATTTTATTTATAAAATCTTTTTATATTGTATATTATCCAATTACATTGTTAACATTTGAAAACTTAAGGTAAGTTGTATTGAATGCAATTGTATTATACAATTAAATTATTTCATGCTTGAATATTCATCCAAAAAAAAATTATTTTCCTTTTATAATTGAAATTATTCTTGAAAATAAAATTTAAGAATTAAATTTCTGATTTCTTCAAACCATTTAGAGATAACTAAAGGTATGTACATAGTTTATCAAATAAAATTTAAATCATATGTCTAAATATATTATAGATCAAGTCATATTTTAGAAATTCAAATCAAATCAATTTGATTTACCAAAACAAAGCTGTAGTAAGTCTACAGATCGGTCTCTTCACTTCGAAACTCGAAAATGAATGTCGATGATGCTGCAGTCATCATCGAAGTTATTTCCCAGCGACAATGAGAAGAGCACTAATTTTAAACTTTAAAATTCTTTGGAAAAAAATTTCTATTTGAAAATACTTTAAATAATAAAACCTTTTAAAAAATTAAACACAAGGTTTGAAACCATCGGAAATTAAATTGTCAAATTTCTTGTTCTAAATTCATTTCAGTTCCCAAATCAAGTATTATCACTTCAAATAATCAATTTAAATCAGTTTATTAAGTTCCATAAATTTACTTATATATCAAAATTTATTTCATTAACCAAATTTTAAAATAATATTGTGTCAGTTTGTTCTGTCAAAGTGTTTTAGAAATCCTATCGATAGCGTTGATCAGACGAATCGATCGGAAACCCAAATCAACATCAACAACTCAAACAACACAATATATAAAACTAAACATAGATATACAAGTACAATTTAAATTGTTTGGAAGAATAGATTGGAAACAAATGACAAGATGATTAAATAACAGAGTAGGGAGGTGAATAAGCTTAAATAAATCGTGGGAAACCTTAACCGGGTCAACCGTGACTTAAATAATAAGATCAATGTGGATTCTACTTGATTTATTTTGTTTTACTTAAACAATACCCCCGAATCAAAGTGGCGCCACATATCGAATCACAAAAGTAATAGAATGGTTTCCGATGGAGCATGCTCGATGAAAGGGTGCGACCCTTTGTATAGCCCGGTATAGCTCCTGTTTTAGTCATTTATGCCAACTCACGGGAGTTGGGTCCACGTAATATACCTCGAGAACGTCGCCACCATCCTACTTCATTCTGGAATCTCCACCGCGTTCACAGTTGTTAAAGTGGTTTTCTGTAACATCCCGCCTTTTCGCACGCTATAAATCGACACACGTGCCAATTCAAACCATACGGAAGGGCGGATTGCTATGGGGTAAATAAGAAAAACAAGAAAGAAATAAAAAGAAAATCGAATCTTACAGCGGAAGGATAAAATATAATAATAAAATATACAGTTCATAGAACTGTTTATAAAACATTTGATTCTTCTTTATACAATTACATATCAGAGTTCACATACCAATAATATCAACGCAGCGGAATTAAATAGTGTAGTGGGATAATATAGTAGATAGTAATACTACAAATCTTCGTCTTTGTCCTCCAGAATAAAATCTTCAAATCCTGAAACGCTCGGACTGACCCGAGCGAATTGAAAAGACAAAACACTCGAGTCAGAACTAAAAGATCTTATGTAAGTTAAATTAACAGAAATAAATATGAGTGCAGTAACTCAAGAGATGCTCGGGATTTACATCTCCTAAGGATCCGTTAAACTATTTACTATGTAGTATATTGCGCTATTATAATAGTGTCTAATTGTAAAATAAACTTACTTTTTTCTTGGCATTAAGTGGTTACCCACATAGCCCTTAACACATAATAGTCCCAGTAGTCCATCCAATATCATAATCCCTCCTAATCGGGAAGCCACCAGAAGACACCACACGGGCTACGGGAGAAATCCAAACTCGTACAAGGCGCGATAGGGTAGGTGACACGACACAACTAGGCAATGCCAGGGTAGATATACCAATTACGCTTCCGGGCTGATGGAAACGCGCAGCGCGCAGCTGCCGCCCACCTCGAACAACACCCCCAAAATCAAAAGTAAAGTGGCCACCGAATCAATCCAAAAGTCATAGTATAATATCGAAGGAGTGCGTTCGATCAGAGGATTGACCTCATTGGCCCGTTAATCGCTCCTGTTTTAGCCACCTTATGCCAACTCATGGGAGTCGGGTCCACGTATTTACCTTATAGGAAACGCCGCCACCAACCTACTTCATTCTGGAATATCCACCGCGTACACGGTTGTTAAAGTGGTTTTTGGAGTTGGCAGAGAGTATGACAACTTCCGATCCCAGTCTCTTTAACAACCAAACGTTATTATAACACCGCGGTCATTTAAAAATAATTTATACTTTAAACCAGAATAAAATATCCATTTTAAACCCATATAAATACGATATCATTTATATTTTTAAAACCCCAAATCAATACGATATCATTTAGACCCAAAATCATATAATGTCAATTTATTTTCCAATATATATTCTTTTCCAAAATCATAGGGTTTTCAAAGTAAAATATTTAGAAATCAAAACTCTTGAATATAATATTTTCAAATCATACTACCTTGAAAATCATAACTTCGAAACAAATTTCCATCTCTTAAAAGGGTTAAATATTAAATTACTTTATAAACACAATAGCTTCTTTTAGATTTCACAAATCAATTTTCAAACATCGATTTATACTTCCTATGTTGTAAAGGCTGTTAACCCGTGGTTTTTTACAGCACTCTTATGTCGCGTGAAGTATTGTAATGTTGTATATATTAAGTCGCTTACCATATGTTGTGAGGTTGTTAGGTCGTTAACGACCTATGTAAGGTCGTAGGTTGCATATGTTAGGTCGTGAGTACTGTGCTGTGCTGTGGTGATGTAGCCTATAAATAGGCATGTTGGGTCATTTGTAAAGTGGTTGATTTTGAATAAAACTTTGTTTGTGTGCTTTGTGCCACTTTTAAATTGGAAGTTGAGTGTGAGCTCCTTTCTCCATTTTCGATTATTCGAGTGCGCTCAAATCAACGGATTTGAAGCTGATTCGTAGAATCTCGTGCGCGAGATAAACGTAGAAGAATCATAGATCTTTTAACACTGTATCGTGCGAGATCAACATGTTGGGGATAGCTAGAATCCGGTATCATTGAGATCAACGGATTTGGGCATTCGGTATTTTTCAATCCATCGATTCATACTTTTTGTGTCATTTGGCTTTATATGAAGCTCAGGACGATTGCATATTACTTCGATATCACGTCTTCATTTCAAATCATCTTTCGTCTTCCCCTTGACATTCAAAAGTATATTAAAAACATAATCAAACACATCTTTATCATTATGCATCACGTCAATATTATGACGAATCAGGAGTTTTTTCCAATAAGGAAACTCCCAAAATATGCTTTGTTTGCACCAGTTATGAATTGATGATTTACCTTGAATTTCAATTTGTTCTCCAGTTTCATTTATCTTTGGATAATCCTTTACAAGTTCATAAATATCTTCACTTGACGAAACCGTAAGTGGTCTCAAAGTTTCATGTCTATTAGCTGTAAAGTTTTTCTTATCACTTCTAAAAGGATGATTAGTATGAAGAAAACATCAATGACAGTCAAACCATGAAATTTTCTTTCCATGAGGTAAAGAAATGCTCGTGTATCTTCCATGCAGTACGGACAAGCCAGACGACCAGCCGTACTCCAACCTGAAAGCATTGCATAAGCAGGAAAATCGCTGATTGTCCACATCAAAGAAGCATACATGCGAAAGTTTTTTTCTGGAAATACTGTATGTTTCTACTCCTTTGTACGATAGTGTTTTTAATTCTACTCCTTTGTCGCTGATCATTAGGACCAGGGACGACAACTGTGAGAAACATATATGGAGTTTTCATACACATCCATGGAGGTAAATTATAAGGTGTGACAATTATAGGACAGGACGAATAACCAAACTGAGAAAATGGTGAAAATCCATCCGTACATAAGCCAAGTCGAACATTACGACTCTCGGATGCAAAATTAGGATATTCGTGGTCAAAATGCTTCCATGCTTCCCCATCAGCTGGGTGTGTTAACGTACCTTCTTCACGTATTCTACTACTATGCCATCTCATATGTTGCGCGGTTACAGAAGATGCATATAACCTTTAAACTCCAGGAGTAATTGGTAAATAATGCATACGTTTATACGGGACTTCCTTTCCTTTTTTATTTCTTGATTTGTACCTTTTCTGATTACATATTTTACAATTTCTAAGGTTGATATCTTCTTTCCAAAACAGCATGCAACCGTTTAGACATGTATCTATTTTATGATACACTAAACCAAAAGCTGACATCATTTTTTTTTCTTCATAATGATTTTCGCACATTAAATTATTGGGAGGCATATGCCGTTTCGCAGCTTGTACAACAACTGTAAATCCAGCTTCTGTGAAGTTGTATTTAGATTTCATCACAATGTATTCAGCAGTTACTGATAATTGGTCTCGCATGTATAGCCTTCCCGAAGGGGTTTATTTGCGGCATCTAATAAATCATTTTTTTGCCTCAATATTTGGTTCTTCTTCAGCATTACCATCGTCATCAATTGATTAAGGAACAGAAAACATTGACCGTGCAACATCTTCAACCATATGTTCTACGAGATTCGTCGTATCAACTTCAGTACACACTACCTCCTTAGCTTGTACATGATTAGATGCTAACGATTCTCCATGACGATCACAAACTAAATAGTTCGGCACGAAACTGTATTGACGCAAATGAACTCTAACCATTTCTGGTATCAAATGCTTTAACATTTTGCATTTAGTACATGGACAACGGATTTCTTCGTCGTTTCAGTTATTACTTAAAGCGAAATCAATAAATACGCGAACACCGTTATTAAACTCTTCACTTATTGAGCCTCCATTTTCGACCCTTCTTTTTTTGTGCATCCAGCTTCGATCAGTAAAATAATTGTCCATTTACCTACGTATATAATTAAAAAGTACGATATAAATTAAAAAATTGACATTTTATTAAAACAATATTATTGGTGAATTTTATATTAATAGATCATTAACACTTTGTCGATGGGTCATCCTACCTCCCATTACAAATACAATAACGTAACTAAATCAAGTAAATCATTTCAATTTAAACGATTCAACAAAATTTCGGCAACACTTCGCATTAGTTCCCTGAACAGTACACATTTGCATGTACACAGGGAACATAAAGGAAGCGCTGTCGAAATTCTATGAACCATTTAAAATGAAATGTTTAATGAGATTTAATTACGTTATTGTGTTCGTAACTTGTCCAATACAGGGACAAATGTAACAACTATTGTAATGACCCGTAGATTTTATGGATTTAATTTGGTTAAATTAATAAGTTGTAATTAAATTTAGAAGAAAAATAAATTAAAAACCTACTTATAGTAATTCGAAGTTAATTCAAATGATTTTAAGTGGTGAAAAGAATTTTACCTATATATGAGTTGAATATGAGGAATTTGAGGAAAATATTAAACTAATATAATGTAATAAACATTGTTAACAGTAAATGGAATATGATAATAAGAACAATTGCAAGTTTGTATTTATGGGCGAAATAATATTGATAGGTAATAATTGTTGTAGAGAATAAATTACAAATGTTATAAATTGTATAATGGTGACAGATATTGTTCGTTACCAATGCATTTAATTTATAGCGATTAAATGTAATTAATCATTGCCTTTTTGTAAGTTAAGAAGTAACTGAAAATTTTGAAGGACAAATCAATAGAAAGGTTAACTATATGCATAAGATGGAAAGTTGAATAGAATTCTAATAAATGATAATAATGGAAAACGTATACAATCAATGTAGGTAATTTGAAATTACAATGTTGTTGAAATGATTAAACGTTTCTTGTGATAATTAATAAGTAACGAAAGGAGTAAGCGTATTTATTTAGAGTATTAGTTACTATTGGGTAGAGATTTAAGTAACAACGTTTAATGCAATGTTAGTAATGCCAATTTAAGTCAATAATAAGGAATTGGGAATCATATCTATGAAATGATAACGAGAATACAAGGTGATAAATGCCAATTAAGGGTAATAATTAATAAACTTAATGAAATCCCAATTTTGTATAAAATAATTTAAAAGTCAGGTTTGGCTACAATTTGGACATAAGTAAATTGAATTTGTAGTATGAAAATATATGCAAAAATTGATTTTTGTAATAAAAGATTTTGTATGTGACAAAAAGGTAACGGTAATGTTTATGGTAGGTTGCCTATTCATTTATTTAGATTTTTAGTTGGAATTGGAAATAAGTTTGTAATAAATGTAAATAAATGATACATTTATGTGAAATGTAACCAATGTAAATTTTATTTATAATATAGCAAAGGGTAGATTTAAGAAGTGAAATTGCAGAATTTGAAGCTAATTAATAATAGACATAGTAAAGATGGCAATCCAATCAAATACTTAGGAATAAAATTTATTGGAAGGTAACCTAATTTATAAATAAATGGTAAGTATTTAAGATATAATTCTATATTAATTGAAACTGATTGTAGATTTAGTGTTGTAATGTTAAGGCTAACTAAATTTGCTTTATAGATGGAATTTTAATCAAGGTGGATAGGTAACGAACTTAAAAATATAATTAAGAACTAATAGGTGGCAAATTAATATAGTTTGTATTATGTAAGTAAACTTCGGTAAATCAAATTCTACCAATCCAAAGCTAACGTTTTGTTAATATAGATTTAAGTATAGAGAGCAATATTTATTAATTTAATTGAAGTATTGCAAAATAAATGAGAATATAACATCTAAATATTACGTTAATAGGAAGTAATTGTTCTACTTATCATTACATTCATTTAGCCCATTTTGACACTTAATCAACTGAAATTAATAGGAGAGAGAATACTAATTGTAATAGGTGCAAATAAAAGCAGCTTATGTTTTGTGAAATATAAGAAAAGTTTTGATTCAAAAAAAAAAAAAAACATTTACATCAATAAAATGAATGTTTCATCTATGAATGTAGGTTTAATTTAATTTAAATAAAAATATAGAAAGATTGATTTTTAAAGAAAGAAATATACGTTTATTTGAACTGTGTTTAGCTTACAAACTAATTACAAGAATAGGAAAATAATCTATTTATTACTCTTATGTATAAATAATTTTTCTATTTTTTTTTATGTAATTTAGTTGTCTGTTTTAAAATTTAATTTTGTGTGATTGCAATTTATGTAGTTCAAATATTTCAATTAAAAGAAAAGAAAACGGTGATTGCAATTAATAGATTTAATAAAAAAAACGCGCGTTTTATGGTAAACAAAAAGGGTGTTTTAATGGTAATTAGAGATCATTTTGGGAAAAACAAATCAAATGTTTTCATTTTTAAGGTAATTATAAAAAAATTATTATGCATAGACAAAAACCCGAATGCGTAGAAATTCGAATATTACTTGAGTTAATGAAGTTAATTTTGGTGTGTTTAGGGTTAACAAAATTCATTAAGTAAACAATTGTTTTGAAATTTGAATCCTAAAAGTATGTTTACAGTATAGAGTTAGTCCATTCATTCCCTTTCTAATAAATAATTACCTCTTTTTAATACCTTCTACTTTTAAAAAGGTTGTTCATATTTACTATATTTCAAAACCAAGTTTGTTCATATTTACTTTATTTCTTTCCATTCATTTTCCAACTTCATTTTCTGAAACGTCATTTCATTTATTTCTAATTAATAGCGGTCTCTCTTTCCAAATCTCTTTGATCCTAAACCTAACTCTAACCTTATAAATAAGATATGACGCAAATGAAACCACAGCCTCCATTATAATCTTCTTCTTTTTTTTTCCTTTTTTTCCTTCAAATCTCCTTATTATCTCTGATTTTAATTTTTCCTTCCTCTTCAAATATACTTCTTTTTCAAATTTTCTTCTATTTCAAACCTTCTTCTTTCTTTTCAAATCTACATTTTCTCTTCCATTTTCAGTTTTTATTTTAATCATTTTCTTTTTCAATTCTTCTTTTTCAAATCTTTTTTTTTCCAAACCTTTTAAAAATGCATACATTCATATAATAAGGAGGAAAATTAAAGTAAATCGAAATAAAAGAAAAATTACGGAACAAAGTTAGCAATCAAGAAGAAGCATACGCGTTTTTCACGAGGGAAGAGTGCATGTGGCACGGTATTTTATTTTTGTTTAATTTATTTTTGTTAATTTTGATTTCAATTAGTTCTAATAATCATAACTCGTACATACGGACTCCGTTTCACGCAATTTTTTTTGTTAGGATCGAAATTAAATTCCAGATCTTTTGACACTGGTTTGGACAGATTTGGAGATAGTCGAATTTTTGGGTTTAAATCGGATTTGAATTCGATTTAAATTCAAAAGGTGAGTGTTTTAACCCACTCACAACTACTAGAAGCTTTTATGTTTGTTAAATTAATTTTAGAAATGAATAGCAATTTATTTATGAGTATTTGGCATGTTTATTTCACTCATATTTGTTGAATTGCATTTATTAAGTTTAACTGTTAATTTAATTTATTTATTGCGTATTAATTGATAGTTAGAATTTATTTGTTTGCCTATAAACTGCTAGTTAACAGTTATGTAGATTATTACTGAATATAAACTATTAGATTAATAGTTGTTAAATTTAATCTGAATAAAATTGCCAGTTATTACCTGTTATCTATTATCAAATATAAATTGTTATTGATTGATATTGCTTGATGATTTTGATTGGATGATGGATGATGTTGATGGATGTTTATTGAATATCATAAAATTGCAAATTATCATGCATATTTCATTTCATTCGGGATTGTGGTTTGAAATGATATACAACCGCAAAATTTTATATCTTTTAAATTGCGGATTGAAATGATAAATATCCGTATCACTTGACCATAGGATAGAAAATTTTATACAGGCACCGCGGTCTATATATAACTATTTTAATGTGATTTCTATGGTTTGGATGGAATACGGTTTCTAAAAATCTTAAATTTTATATTGTATAAATATTATTCTTCCATATATATACATATGAAGTTGAAAATTTTGAAATTAAAAGGTGTATAAAAATCTTTATTTAAAAATGGAAAAAAATTAAGAAAATGGAGTTTAATAATTTATACCATATGTTTAAATGTTAAGTTTGGAAATTTTAAGATAAGATATTTATAATTGGATTTTTCCCAAAATAAATTGAAATGAATATTCTAGTATAATTTGAATTGGGAAAATATATATATTTTATTACTAGAAATTGAAGTCTTATTATTTATGGATTTTATGTGAATATTCAAGACTAATTAATAGAACAATTGATCTGTTGAAAGAATAAAATCCAATTTTAGTTTGAAATATTGTTACTCAAAATGGATATGCGTATATATAAATAAATTGAAGTGGTTTTGGAACTTGAGAGAGATAATATAAATTTGGTTTAGACTTTAATAAAGAAATGCATTTGTAAAGCCATGAGAACTATTTTCTTTACAAAGTAACATTTAAGTTAAACCATTTAATTCATATACCGTTGAATGTCCAAACCATTCAAGTTTTTTTTATAGAAGTTATGGTTTTAAATTATGAATTTCGAAATATTATGCTTTGAAAGGATATTTGGCTTTCAGACGTTATAAATTTTAAAGCATTTGGATTTTTGAAAAGGTTTATATTTGGGATAAGTGATAAAATATGGTTTTGGGTTTTGAAATGATATCGTATTCATGGTTATGAAATGGAATGTTTATTCTGATTTTTAAAGTATAACCTATTTTTAAATGACCGCGGTGTTATAATAACGATGGGTTGGCAAAGAGACCGGGATCGGATATGGACATACTCTCTGTCGATACCGAAAACCACTTTGACTAACCGTGTACGCGGTGGAGATTCCAGAATGAAGTAGGTGGTGGCGACGTTTCCTGTAAGGTAAATACGTGGACCCGACTCCCGTGAGTTGGCATAAGGTGGCTAAAACAGGAGCGATTCTCAGGCCAATGAGGTCATTCCTCTGATCGGACCCTCCTCTTCGATATTATACTTTGATTTTGGATTGATTCAGTGGCCACTTCTATATTTTGATTTTGGGGAGTTAGTCCGAGGTGGGCGGTAACTGCGGCTACGCGTTTCCACCAGCCTGGATAGCAATTGGTATATCTACCCTGGCATTGCCTAGTTGTGCCGTGTCACCTACCATACCGAGCCTTTACTACGAGTTTCTATTTGTGTCGTACCTATGGAGTATCCTCTGGTAGCTTCCCGATCAGGAGGTATTACGGTACTGTATAGACTATTGGCATTATTTGTGTTAAGGGCTATATGGGTAACCCCTTAACGCTATTTAAAAGTAAGTTTATTTTATAAATAGACACTATTATAATAGCGCAATATACTACATAGTAAATAGTTTAACGGATCCTTGGGAGATGTAAATCCCGAACATCTCTTGAGTTACTGTACTCATATTTATTTCTGTTAATTTAACTCACATAAGATCTTTTAGTCTGACTCGAGTGTTTTTGTCTTTTCAAATTCGCTCGGGTCAGTCCGAGCGATTCAGGATCGAAGACTTTAGCTTTGAAGGACGAAGACGAAGGAGTCGTATTATTATTATCTATAGTATTGCACCACACTCTAAATTTCCGCTGCATTGATTGTATTGGTATGTGTAACTTTGATATTCATTGTATAAGTAAAATAAATATTTTGTAAACAGTTATCATGAACTGTATATTGATTATTATATTTTATCCTTCCGCTGTGAGATTCTATTTTGTTTTATTTCTTCTCTGTTTTTCTTATTTACCCCATAACAATCCGCCCTTGCGTATGCTTTGAATTGGCACGTGTGTCGGTTTAAAGTGTGTGAAAAGGCGGGATGTTACAACTATTGTACGATGAATATAGTTGTCTATTCTGTTAAAAAAAGAATATCCATATAACGATCATATACAATACTTATCAGACGGGGCCGAAAGACATTCTAAGGGTTTCATGTATATAAAATTTCATTTTTGAAATTTTCTAAAATACATAAACTAATTGTATGCTCACTAACAACTAACGTTTCCAAACAAACCTAAAACTAATTGTATGTGCATTATTCTATTATTAACACAAACTTAAATATATATAATCTTGCAATACATAAGTTAATAACATAAATTATGCCTTAATAAACTAGATTATATATACAATAAGGCAGTACAAACATTTAATACACTAATTTAACATTTAATTGTCTTTCTCATACGTTCGAAATTCATAAAAATAAGTAATTTTACTTATAAATAAGCAATTCACGGTCGCCATGGCAGCTTGAAATGAGGACATTTTTTTTATTATCAGCTTTTGTGTATGCCTGAGTTATGATCTTTCTTTTGCTGGAACTGAGAAGTCCTCTTCTTCCTTATATATCTTTTAAATAAAAATGCTACTATTTGATCTCGGTAAGTTTATAATAACAATTGTCTTTATGTTTAGAAGCTTGTGTATTCAAAAATAATAATATTTATTAAAATGATAGTTATATATTATGAACGAAAGTCAAAAAACCCAGCTTCTTTTCTTCATTTTGTAAGTGATTTTCCGATACTGCAAAATAAAAGGCAGATAAATATATACAGAAATGGATCATTTTACAGCTGGAAGCTCAAAAACGCACAAACTTGTTTGGATCAACCAAGCAATAACGATAAATATATCTGATAAATCGCAAACAAAGCACATATGGCCAGTGATATTCCCTTAAAGTGGATAATTAAAATGGTGAAGTCGGTAACTTTATAATGTGTACCAATCATGAATGGGAGTTAGTACTAATAATTGTTCAAGGTGAAGGACGAATATTATCATATTCCAACTGATTTATATATTCGATAATTTTGAACTTGCATAGATAACACTTTAGACCATGCCAAACACCAGCTGAAATGTATAGTTCGATCACAAACTACGATTGATGACTGTAAATACAGATCAATCTACAACATTTTTATTTTCTGATTCAAGCAATAGACAAAAAATGAAAAACAAGGACTAAAAGTAATGCATATACGCATTTATTAACAGATATCGGTGCATCCGGCGTACTCATTCTCACATATACTACCACAATCCGCATGCGTCATTGAACTTTTGCATCTGATTAGGCAGACCTTCCTTTCCGCTTCGCATTTCTCAAAACAGGGATCAAATTTAGTGAATTCACTGATTGCAGCAGTAACTGAGGACGAAGACGACAAGATAAGTAGCACAATCATCGTTATCATCATTGTAGACATCATTATTTTTGCAGTTGCCATTGGTGGTTAATTAAGTTGTTTATGCTATACACTATTGGCCTATAGAGGTGGCTTTATAGAGGCATTAAGGTATGCTGGTAAAATGTTGTATGGAAGCTACTAATTAATTTTGCATTCAAGAAAAAAATAAAATTGGAAAACCACTGATGATTCATTATCCTATCTAAGTATTTTTCATGTATATCTATATTACAAACGTTAGCACATTAATTCCGTTAATTGAAATTATTTGGTTGTATATCCTCAAAGCATCATCAAGTTTAATTACATTATATATTCAGATATTTCTTTCTGTTACATATCTTTGATATTGAGTCCACCTTGCTGTGTTAGTTAATAAATCATTAATTAAGTTTATACTTCATTCTTAGACTTATTAGATGTTTGATGATTTGAGTCTTATGTTTTTGTTTTCTGATGTTGACTTAGATGAAATCCTATAGTTGGTGGGTTGTAGCTAGGATACAGAAGTGATGAATTTATTTTACGTGTTTTAATGTAGAGTTCGTAGAGGTTTCCAAAGGTGTACATGAAATTTAAATATGGACTTCTATCATATACTTTAGTGAAAATTTAAATATGGTGTAACGACCAGTAAATTTAACTGGTTTTAGTGACGTTATTAATTGAAATTTTGTGGAATTTTAAAAGATAAGATTTTGAAATATAAATTTGATATTTGGAATGCGTCTAGTTAAATAGAGCAACTGCTAAATTTTCGTCCGAAAATATGAAAGTTTAGTTCGTGCGTAAATTTACTTCATTTAATCAGTTAGTAATTGATGAAATAAAACGTTTCCGAAACCTAAATATTTTTACATAGAAAAATTCTAAATCATCTTCTGAGCAAGATGTCATTTTTCGTTTTTCAAATTCGGACTCCTTTAGCTCCGTCGATTTTATTCTTCTGCGTTTTTCTTGCATTTTTCGTAGTAGAAAATTCGAAATTTTTATAATTCAATCGTACCACTAATATCTTTATACCGTTTTGATCATCTCGCCATGTTGATCTCTGTAGTATATTCATTTGTGTGCTTCGGGGCTCGGTACGCGACGGAAACTGTGAAACGTTTGTCCATATCGGTATGCGTTTGAGCTGTTTGTTTACTTGTGTCCTTTGTGTTCCCGAGGCATTCAACGGCCATCTGCATTTTATTAATTCTAGAATTTAACAACGACCCTTTTGTTATTCCAAATTTTGTTTGTCGGTTCACACTTTTATGTGGATCATTGTTTAACCCGTGACTTCATTTGAAAGTAAATATATTTATAAACGTTTCATTTGTCCTCGTTGAAAACCCAACAACTATTTACTTTTGTAAATTTCTGAATTCAATAGATGCCTGTCTCTGTTTCATAGTCATAATTTTTAATTAGGTGCGCGTTTCCACTTTCGGTTACCTGTTTTCATTTTTCATGACTTTGCACTTTTCATTTATTTTGTTTGTTCAAAAATTGTGCCATTCCTTTTATCATGATCATTTCTCTTCTTTCATGCATGTGGCCCTTCATTTTCTAATCTCTGCTTTTATTTAAAAAAAAATACTTCTCACTTTTGCTGTCACATTTACTCCTTCTCGCACTACTTCTCTTCGCAATCTGCTCCCCTCCACTTTATCCATCCGTTCTTCCTTCAATCATCTCCTTTCATGTCATTTAGATTTGTTCACAGGCCCTAAATCGAAAAATCAAGTGAGACTTCCTAATATGAGAAGCCGGGCAACAAGTTATGGGTAGGGAGAGCACCCTAGGACAAGTGCTCATGCAGGGAACACATCAGAGATGGACTGAGGCTGGTCAGGGAATGCACTCGGGCTACAGGAAGGGAATGTGTTTAATAGGCTAATGCATAAGTTTAAGTGCTTTCTTGTATGAGTGCACTGATGTAGGCGCAAGAAGCTGTATGGCGGGTGCTTTGAGTTTAATATGGTCTAAGCTATAAGAATGTAGGGATTGCAAGAACTAAAGCAGGAACAACAAGTTGACAGGGTGCTTTGGGTTTAATATAGCTTGCTGATGAGTGCAACAGGGCTTCCATTTTATAGGGATAGAGTTTAAGACATGCACACTCCAAAAGGTGGCCTGCACACAAGGTATAACACACATAGTAGGACTGAAGCTGAGCTTGGGCTTCAAATTTGAGAGTAGCTATTGCAGTGAGAGGTGCGAGGAAGCATGCATACTATAGGAAAATGGGCATGCACGACTTCAACCAGAGGGTACATGCATACAGACTCGCCTTGCTTCTTCCATCCTGAGCTCCACATCGGCCGAATGCCAACCAATCCGGACCCACAACCTGCGTTCGTCAGCTCATATGCCACAAAACCAAGCCTCATGACTTCCCCTTCCCGCATCACGAGCCATGGCACCGAGATCTGGTCTCCTCCTCAATCGAAGGCGCGTCCACCATCGGGCCTTCCGCCTTCGTGCGGTCGAGCCACCATTCTCCCCTCACGACGTAAGTTACACTTTTTACATATATTAAAATTTTACACATAAATAAATGTATGTTGCATGGTCTTCCACCTTCTGTTTAACTTTTGTTTATGAGTGTCCATATATGTTTTTCAATATGCATGTATATATAGTATCTTGCTTTCTATAAGGGTATATATATAAGTTTCTGTATATATAATATTCAAGAATGTATGCATGTACATCATTTTATGTAAGTATTTTATTATACAGCGTAAAGTGTGTTTATGTAAGTATTTTATTATACAGCGTAAAGTCAGTTTATGAATTATATACCTGTTGTTTTCTTTTGGTGTAAAACCGTGCACTACTCTATTTGGTTATATATTATGAAGTATGGAAGGTTTCTAAGTTTATATATACCATCTTCCATATTCGTTCAAATTTATGACGCCAGCGTACATAATATTTTTTTATAATTTAAAGTATACGTGTGTGTTATTATTTGTACACATTTTTATAGGTTGCGTATAGTTATATATATTGGTGTTGTTGTTGTAAATATATTAGAATATATAAGTTTGTCTGCATATTGTTGTATGTTGAGTATGTGTTTGGTTTTATAACGTAATATGTTTTGATAACTATAGAATGTAATAACATGTTTTATGCATGTCTATGTTTCATAATGTGGTACAATACATACATTTAAGCCGCGTATTTTTAAATGTTAGTTGAGATAAGGTCAAGTCTGCATATTTGGTAACACATAGTCATTTATTTGCATATACACATATACTTAATTTAATATATGCTTAAAGTTGAAATGATTTGATATATATGGTTATATTTGTAAATTCACTTATACCAATTCCCGCCATCGATAGTCCTGATCTGATTCGTCTATTCCTATTTGTCAGATTCGTTCGTTGATTCATGCCAATCTAGTTTCGCTTTGGAATTCGTGTTTGTATGCACAACTCGCTTCCATTCCCATCCTTTCCTTTAGCCTCGAAAGGTGAGTAATCACTCACGATTATTGTTCTTTTATTTATTAAATTTGATTTCAATTGAAACGACAATTGAAATATGCGACTGTTAGTTATTTGCACTGTTATATGCATGTTATTACCTATATCAGTTCACCTGTGACATCTGACACTATTATCTATTATTTATGCAATAATAATATAGTAATGGTTGATAAATGATTGATTGTTTGATGTTAACATTGGACGTTAAATTGTTAATGTAGTAAGTGATAAATAATTTAAAACTGAAATTGACGAAGGATAGTTAAATTGGATATATGTTAAATTTGATTAGACGACATTTGCATAATAAGACCCTTTAAATGTTGAAATTAATTAACACGTAGAAATTTGGTAAAATACACCTCGAACCATTTAAATGTTATTGTTTAAATTGATGTTGTATGAAATTGAATACTGAATGACAAGTGTAGAACCTCATAAAATAATAGTGTAATAATCTTTAATCTACATGAAATGATAGTGTAGATTCTAGAAATAATTATATTAATTTGCACAAACAATAATGCGAATTAATACGATTATTTTGGGATTATTAAATAAATTATTGGATTGTTATTTATTGTTGTTATTGCTTGTTTATTTACTTTGACACCATCCCAGTTATCACACTGCAAGTTCCCTTTGCTATGATTTGATTTTTGAATTGGAATGAAATCGGGTTGAAATGATAAATACCCAAATAAAACTTGACTTAGGAGAGAGAATTAAATAAACCTGATTAGTCAATAATTTGATTTCAATAATAATAATAAGGTTTTGGAATAAATTGGAATTTGAATTTAAATGAAAAGAAAATGTGAATATTTGAAATCTGAACAAAATATAAACGTAGTAATTGACAAAAGTACATTGTTTAGAATTTAAATTGATTAATAATTAAATTTTGAAATTATTAACTAAGTTTTGAAATTATTTAATAATTAAATAAAATTGAATTATTTGAGAATCAAATAAAAATTTGAATTCTTTGATAAGAGAAATTGAACTTTTGACTAAGTGAATTTGAACTTCGTTAATAAATGAAATTGGGTTTCTTGATTTATTAAGTTTTGGAAAATTATTTAAGTAAGTTAATAAGTGAATGTTGAATATGTGAAATTTAGTTTCTTTATTAATTGAGTTTTGAAATTTATAACTAAGTTAATAAATAAGTGAAATTGAATTTCCTTAACAAGAAATAAATGTTATTTATTGAAATTAATGTAAGACTTGTAATTTAATGAATTTGATTTGTCGAATCCAATTTAATTAAATTTGTAAGCTTTGTTAATGATGTTGAACATAAGCAATTGATTTAATGAATTGGTAATTTAATAGAAATTGTTTCGAATGATAAATTTACTTAACGAATATTGAATGTAATCGATAAATGAATTTAAAAAAATTGATTTGAATGTTAAATTGAATTTATTTAAATAATTACGGGATGAAACGTATATACGAACTTTAACCATTATTTGAATTGCTTAAATAAAAATTGAAATTGAATTATAAGATTTTGAAATAGTAATTTGGAAGTTTTGAAATGTAAATTATGGAAATTGACATAGAAAGACAAATGAAATATTGATTACAAATTCTAATTGAAATTGAATTTGATTTGGTTTTGAAATACACAAAGCGACCAATTGGTGAAATAATTACGAAAGTTATTAAAGAAACCGAAATCGGTTATGGACATACTCTCTGTCTAAACCGAAAACCACTTTAATAACTATACACGGAGTGTGATCCAGAATGAAGTGGTTAGAATGATGTACGTGATGAATGAAGAAAGAGAACGTTAATGGATAGCCTTGACACTTGTGTCAAATTGGAAATGACTAAAACAGGAGCCGTGCCGGGCCAAATGGGGTTAGCCACCTCGAGCAAACACACTTTTTCGTAAACTACTCATTACTTGTTATTGATTGGTGCACCCTCGTAATTTTGGGAGTGTTGTTTCGCGGTGTTGCGATCGTTGCGGCGATGCGTTTTCACCAGTCCGGATCAGGCAAATGGTAGTTTCACTACCTTGGGTATTGCCTCATGTGCCTTGTCATACTTGTATCCCTATATACGCGACCACTACGAATTTGTTTTGTGTTATACCTATGGAGTACTCCCTGATATCCCACT
This sequence comes from Allium cepa, assembly GCA_030765085.1. NCBI lineage: Eukaryota > Viridiplantae > Streptophyta > Magnoliopsida > Asparagales > Amaryllidaceae > Allium > Allium cepa. Next base: position 368,228,233 of record CM060934.1, on the reverse strand, counting down.
AGTTTACAGTGGAGTTTACAGTGCTGTATAGACTATAACGCTTATATAAAATGTGTTAAGGGGAATAATGGTAACGCCTTAACACTATTTTGATATTTTATATTACCGATAGACATTATCTATTTAGCGTATATTACTACTAGTAGATAGTTTAATGGATCCTTAGAGGACGGTTATTCCAACGTCCTTTGAGTTACTTGCATTTTAGTTGTTATTTCACTTGAGTTGGATTTATTAATATAAGAATGTTAATCCTGACTCGAGTGTTCTGTGTTTTGCTTCACGCTCGGGTCAGACTGAGAGTACCAGCTTTGGAGACTCACCTTTGGAGTTGGAGCTTAGCTTGGAGATCCAGCTATCTATCCAGCGTTCAGATATTCAATTGATTCTAGAGATGTATTCTGATCTTGTATTCGACTATTGTATTCGAGACTTCTGTTGTAACTTATTTAACTCTGTTATTTATATATAGTAGCTTCATGAACTACTATCTTTTGGTTCCGCTGCATTTACTACTCTGTGTCTGTGATCTGTGATTATTTATTTACTACATATGTTCAATTTTGCCAAATTTAAATTAACAATTCGGTATTTTGAATTATTCAAGTCTGACATGTGCGGATGCGAATGGTCCAAAATAGTGGGTCGTTACATATGGAATTCCATTCCTTACATCAAAAACCTTAACTCGAAATCTTAGTCATTACATGCCAAAAACTTGTACGAACGAAAATATTTACTTTATAAATGTCTCTTTTATAGAAGTGCATCCCAAATAAAATATATTAAAAAGTGAATAATGTGCAGAACATTGCATTCAAAGACCATGGTTAAAGAGAGCAATTTACAAAGGAAAGCAAAAGGACCGTAGTTAAACTATGACAGCTTAGCTTGAATGACGTGTGAACGCTAACATTCAAATTATTCGATATTTAATGGTTGACTAAATTCACACATTTAAGTCGCATAATTGTAATGATGAATTGTCTCAAAACCACACGATCTAATTTATTTATAATTTTTATAAATTAATAATTTTTTCTGAAATTTTATTTGTTTTTGGAATCCATCGATAACCAATATACAATATCGATGGAAATTTAAATTTGATTTAAAGAAATTATTTATTGAATGGGTTTGGGATTTTTAAAAATCCATCTATGCCTTTCCAGGCCGACCATAGTGTGGTGGGGGAATTATTTTAAAGTGTTCAAAATTGTTTTGAAAAGGAAGAAAAATTGTGTAAAAGAATGTGATATTTTCTCCTCCTTTATTTCTTCTTAATACCATTTAAATTAAATAAAACAAAAACAAAAATGGTACTTCATATCGTTGTAATTTTTGGAGGCAATTAAATGAATCTAGGAGTCTTTCATTCATTCAAGGTGCGAATCATATACTACATTAGGAAATCTTTAATTTCATACTATTCATATATGAATGTGTGTGTGTGTAGGTTGTGTAGTCTAGATCTTGTATACGTTTAAACGAATTTATATGCACACGACACTACAAGACACACATTGCATTCCAATGGCGGCGGGACGTTGGCGGTCGTTGGCAAGCCGTTGATGGACGTTGGAAACGTCGTTGATATACATTTCAACCGCGTCCAACGAAAACCAACGGACCCAACGCGCATATACCAACGTCTTCCAACGTTCAGTTTATCCACGTGGAAGAAGATGTTAGCCAAAATGGACGTTGGAAAGACGTTGGAAAATCCAATGGAGGACGTTGAAAGACTTTGGATTAATTGTGCCAGTGAGCCGTTGGTGGACGTTGGAAGACGTTGGAAATCTGGGTTTTTTTTTACAGAACCAACAATGCATGCTTCCAGCCACCTCCAACATCGTATATCTCATAAAAGCTCAATTTCGAGCACATATACAACATCATATCTCACATATAATCAGTCGTAATAGTAAATCCAAGTAATAAGCATATATACTAATCAATAGACACAATACAAATCAATATAAACAACATAAACCATCCAACATCAACATCCAATAAAACGTCCAATCCAACAATATCCAAACTACTACGTCAACATCTCAAAAATCACATCCAAACCAACATCCAAAACATCAGATTGTATCAAATCCTCACACTCTCCAAATATACACGTCCATAGCAAAACAAATTAAATCATACCTGAAATCACTCTCCTCCAGAACCACCAGAAGACGGAAACCGGCCGTATTGCTACATAAACTCCGTAAGACGCCCGTTCAGCTCCTCTGTCTTGGCTTCGGTGTGGATATTGCGTTCCTCGAGCGCGGCGACCTGGACTCTGAGCTGTGCAATCTCCTCCTTATGTTGAGCCCTCTGATACTCAATCTGTGCCGTCTTAGCCTGTAAATAAAATTTAAATTATTAGTGTTTAATAATTGTAATTCGTATTTACTATAATCCATCACAATGTGCAACAGTTGGTTCAGAATAATTATTTTAAAATATAAGTTAAAGTTATTGCCGATTGATTCCCAAAACCACAGCGTCTGCCATGTGCCACTGGGTCCATGACAGACTCAAAAATAGCGTCCTCCTCATCGGCGGTCAACTCGTCACGCCCAGAGCCCTCGAGAATGGAAGTCCGTGCTTGCTGAAACTTTTGCTGTTATGCAAAATAAGTTGAATTTAGATAACATTATTTTAATTAACTTATATAAGTGTTAAGTCATTATGTTACTTACATATGCGGACTATGCTTTGGCATCGTGATCCCAGGAGTATGAAACGTTGCCTGCTTCGTCGACCTGTCTCAACGCATGAGTATGCGTGAAAACATCCCAGTAACTCACAGAAGCACCACCACGCTGTCTCTCCTGAAATATGTCCATATACATATTATATATATATATATATTGTTACATTATCTACCACATAGAACTTAAAATCTCTAAATTACTATTGTAATTAATAAATATACCAAGTCCTCTCGGTGATGCTGAAATGACTTTGAACCACCACGATGTGTGACAGGGTTCTTGCTCCTATTAGCTGAGTTCCTCTCCGACTGCCTCTGTAAATTTAATTTAAAATCAAAAATTGTTTAACATTTCTAGTTAGTATTTGCGTAGAAGAATTTAAATTAAACATGTGATAAATTTACCTGAAACTCCTCGTTCCCCACCATGTCACAAAATCATCCAACATAGCTGCGCTCATCCATTGAGGCTTTTTTCCCGCTGTTTTTAAGCTGTTTACTGTTTCCCGGTAGTACTTTGCGACTTTGCTGCAACAGTGGCGACATACGACTGAAATATCAGTGTCTTGAAGGTCCACTTCCGCCTGCACGTTTGACAAAATAAGAGTTATACGGATTTTATAAATAATGTAAACATGAATTGATATAACACGTTCCTAATATATAAACTGGCATACCAAATAATCCTGCCAAATAGTCTCTTTAACATTATCTGGAAATGTCCACTTAGGCCAATATTCGGTCATACGACTCATGTACGCCCGTCGAGACATAGGTAGAACTACTTGAGTCGGCTCCAAAACCATTGTGTTTAAACAGAGAAAAAACATTTAATATTTCATGACTACTATATATTTTCAGAATAGATTGTACGAAAATGAAATTTAATTTTGAAATTTAATACTTACCTATGATCTGCTTTTGGCTTTAGCCACACCAAAAGACGCCGTAGCTCCTATGATGGACCACCGCCATCACCACCGTCCGAACGAGCATGCCCTCTCTGTGAGGAAGAGGGAGATCCAGAATGTCCACCGGTACGTCTACGTGACAACATACCTATATAATACAAGTTACAAACAAACATTATAACAGAAAATAAAATGACTATATGTAAAACATACAGTATGGCATAACATAAAAACGAGATGTGATACATATCATATAATAGCATACCATTTCATTTCTAATGAAATTAGGATAATGTTTAAAAAATATAAATTTACCTTCTCAAAATGTAGATAGTTGATCTGTCCTCGTCATTTTCGGATTCAGACTCTGTTTCGCACTCTATATTTTGTTCCTCTGTACTCTCAAATGCTTCAATTAATGCATTTGATTCATCGTTTAGTGGTCCAAAATCTTTTTGATCGTCGGTTGTTGTTATTCCTCTATTTTCCTCAATATCTGCTTGGTAAGCTTGTTCTTCAGGAATATTATGTCCATCAAATGTAAACCTTGCCTTTGCTTTAAAAACAGCCGACCAATCTATTTTATATCTTCTTAGAGATGGGTAAGAAGCATAATAAACTTAAAGAGCTTGCTTGGCAAGTACAAAAGGATCGTATTTATAATAACGCGAAGTATGTTTTATTTCTATAAGATTATATTTTGGGTGCACGTTGATTCCAGAACCTGGAACATTGCTGAACCAGTTGCATTTAAACAAAAATACTTCTTCTATGGGTCGTGTGAAATACGTCAACTGCAAAACCTGGGTTAGCACGCCATAAAAATCATGTATATGATCATTTGAATCATCGCTACCTTTAACAAATACACCAGTATTGTTAGTTAATTTTTCGGCACCGTATTCTTAGGTATTAAATTTATATCCACTGACAAAGAATATTGGATAGGTCTTCACTTTCCTTTTTGGTCCCATAGCTAAATGTTTCAATCCTTTGTCTACAATACAATTTGTTGTATCAAAAACATACTTAGAAAACCAAGAAACGAATTCTTTGCCGATATCGCCGTTAGGATGTTGTGATTCGTAAATACTGCAATTATATAACAAATGTTGCATTACGATTAAGATACACGTGTGTGCATATATTTGTGTATACACACATGTTGACGATATATATATATATATAAGTAAATTACCTAACAAATGGTGCAACTTTGGCACAGTTGAGAAGAACATATGTGTGTGCAACATGATAATCTCTATCATCCAACCATACTTCCACACAAGCACCGGCTGGCCGACCTTGTTTTTTAAAAATTGATAAGGTCGTTTGACAATCATCTTGATCAATGCGTTCATCATTACGAGCAGCACTTTCAAATGATATGTTCACATGGTCACTAAAATAATGAGAGAGAAAAAACGAAGCTTCTTCTTCGATGTATGATTTGCAAATCGAAACTTCAACTCGAGCGTTATGTCTCACTTTTTTTAGATGATTTAAATACCTTTCAAATGGATACATCCATCCATATTGCACAGGCCCTCGAAGACGTGCTTCTAATGGAAGATGAATGGGTAAATGTTCCATAACATTGAAAAAACCTGGAGGAGATACTTTTTCCATTTTGCAGAGCAATATCGGGATTTCTTCCTCAAGTTTACGTAGACGATCAACTTTTAATGTAGTAGAACAAATCTCTTTATAAAAAAGACTAAGTTCTGTTACAACAGTCCAAACTTTTACAGGCAACAGTTCTTTAAAAGCGACGGGTAATAAATTTTCCATCATAACATGACAATCATGGCTTTTCATCCCGCTAAGTTTATTGTTCTTATAGTCGACACATCTACGAATATTAGAATATATACCATCCGGGAATCTTAGTCCTTCCACCCATTTTAAAAGTACTTTAACTTGATTATTGTCTAGTTGATGCAGCGCAATCTACCAACTCAATGGATTTGAGTCGTTCAAGGGCCCTAGGTCGCTCACGACCTAGTGAAGGTTGCTCGCGAGGTAACACGTTAAGCACCAAGGCATTCAAGCGACCTAGTGAGATAAACTAACCAGCGTGTATTCCTATAGGTTGCTCCGACCTAACTCTACCAAGCTACGACCTACAGGAATAACCGACCTAGCGAGTCAACTCGCTCCACCTTAAGCCGCTGTGAAGTTAGGTCGCTGTCGAGTTCCATTAGATTACTACTGGATGCTGAAGCTCTTATGTCATGGAAGCTTTTATCCTTAAGTCGTTGTATTGAATGGTGTTTTAGGTCGCGTAGTGTGTTATATTCTTAGGTCGTTTTGGGTCGCATATTGGTTAACTCGTGTTGTGTTGCAATTTTCTTAACTCGTGTTGTATGCTGTTGTGTTGTATATGTTATGTCGTTAACTACCTATGTTAGGTCGTAGGTCGCGACACTATTAGGTCTGTGGAACTGTAAGTGTTGAGTTGTAAACTGCCTATAAATATGGTGGTTGTGTCATTTGTAAGGTGGTTGATTTTGAATAAACTTTTGTTTGAATGCTTTGTGCCTCTTGAAATTGGAAGTTGAGCGTTGTCTCCTTTCTCGATTTTTGGTTATTCGAGTGCGCTCGAATCAACGGATTTGAAGTCGATTTACGGAATCTCGTGCGTGAGATCAACGTAGAAGAATCGTAGATCTTTTAACACGGAATCGTGCGCGATCAACGTGTTGGAGATAGCTAGAATCCGGTATCTCGCGAGATCAATGGATTTGGGCATTTGGGTATCTTTAATCCATCGATTTATATTGTTTCACCTAATCGTTTCATCGATTAGTTTGACACGAAATCTTCATTTCGTTGTCATCCGTTATATCCGCTGTGCCAGTTTGGTATCAGAGCTAGACTTAGCCAATCATAGCTAAGCCGAGCCTATTGGGAGAAGATTTGAAGATTAGAAGTGTTGAAGCTTGAGCCGAGTCGAAGTGTTAGAGCAAGGCCAAGTTTGAGTTAGTTGGAGCCGAGCTTGTTTGGAGTTAAGTTGTTCAAGCCGAGAGTTAATTATTTGGATTTGTTGAACATTCTACCATGCCACCGAGAAGAGCCAATCGTCATCAAAATGTTGAAGATTTGTATAAAAGAGAAGATGCTGAACAAATGGAACAACGAATTAGCAATAAATTCAATGAGAAGTTGGATGAGGGAATTGGTAGATTGGAGAAATTGATGATCGATATGAATCAAAGTCAACGGAGAAGATCACCAATCTCGAACCATGGAGGAAATAGAGTTTCGCCATCGGTTACGGAAGCGAGGAGGGTGTCACCACAATTTTATCGAGATAGAAGGGAATCATCAGTTTCGATGAGAAGAGAACACCATGAGTATAGAAATGAAGAGAGAAGAGCTCCACGTGAGTTTGGAGATGAGCCATATCGTGATGCTGAAAGACATAGTAGAAGAGATATGCGTGATCATAGAGATGTTGATGTTCGAGATCGATATCAAAGTACATTTATTATGATGAAGATGGTGATAGATATAGTGTTCATTATTGAGATTGAGACCAAGTACGAAATCCATATCGGGAGGTAGAAGATGATCGTAAATGGGAGTCGGGGATGAAGACTGAAATTCCAGAATTCAAAGGTAGAATGATAGTTGAAGAATTTCTGGATTGGTTATCAAATGTTGATGAAATTTTTGACTTCAAGGAAGTACCCGAGCATCGTAGAGTTAAGTTGGTTGCTACACGATTGAGGGGAAGAGCTATGGCACGGTGGCAGCAAACTAAACTTACATGGGAGAGAATGGGAAAGTCAAAAATTGAGTCATGGGAGAAGATGAAGAAGTTGATGAAGGCTACTTTCTTGCCTTATAATTATCAGTCTCTTATGTATCAGCGCTTACAGAATTTGAGACAAGGGACAAAGCCGGTGAATGATTATGCAGATGAATTTTATCAGTTGATTGCCAAAAATGATATCATGGAGACAGAGGAACAGTTGATAGCTAGATTTGTTGGAGGATTGTGAATGCAAATTCAGGGTATGGTGAATATGTTTGATCCAAGATCCGTTGCTGAAGCACACCAGAAGGCTCTAGCCTGGGAGAAGCAAGGTAGAAGAGGAGGTGGTGTGTTTACAAATTCCAACAATCAAGTGAAAGGGGCTAGTAGTAATACGAATGTTTCCAAGGCTGTTACTAAACCGGTTGTCAATGAAGTTGCTAAGACCAAGGTCAACAACAATTTAAAGTGCTATAACAGTCAGGAGTTTGGTAACAAGAGCAATGAATGTCCAAAGCCGAAGAAGCGAGTGATGGTTGCTGAAGTTGAGGATGAGGATGCAGAAATTGAATGTTCCAATTCACCACAAGTTGAGGAGGAAGCAGAATTATTATCAGGAGATGAGGGGTGAAATTTGATGATGAGGAGGTCGTGTTTGACACCGAAGCAAGAGGATAATTGTAGTTGGTTGAGGAGTAATATTTTCCAGTCAACGTGTACTATCTTGGGGAGGGTTTGCAAGTTTGTCATTAATGCAAGAAGCTGTGACAATATAATCTCTTCAGAAGCTGTAAAGAAGTTGGCGTGAAGGACAGAAAAGCATCCCAAACCTTACAAGTTGGCTTGGTTGAGGAAAGGTGGAGAAGTGAAGGTTGGTCGAAGAGTTCGTGTAACTTTCTCCATTGGAAAGAGGTACAAAGATGATATCTAGTGTGATGTTGTGGATATGGACGTATGCCATTTACTGTTGGGGAGACCATGGCAGTACGATAGAGCTGTGCAACATGATGGGAGGACTAATTGCTATAGTTTCATGTTCGAGGGAACCAAAATCACTTTAGTTCCTAAAAATTGACAACAAGAAGAAAGCAAGTTGGAGGAGATCGAAGAACTAAAGACTATGCTATCTTTGAAGGAGTTTCTCAAAGAAGTAGAAGAGGAACCTACAATGTTTTTGTTGATCGGACGTGAAAGCAGTGAGGAGGTTGAAATTCCAGAGAAAGTTAAACCAGTGCTGAAGGAATTTGAAGATGTATTCCCATAAGAGCTGCCAAAAGAATTACCACCGTTGAGAGACATACAACATCAGATTTATCTTGTACCAGGAGCAGTGATACCACATAGACCACATTACAGAATGAGTCTAAAGGAACATGAAGAGTTGAGAAGGCAGGTGGAAGAGTTTCTTTAACAAGGGCGCATACAAGAAAGCTTAAGTCCTTGTGCAGTACCAGCTTTGTTAGTGTCGAATAAGGATGGGACTTGGAGGATGTGTACGGACAGCAGGGCACTCAACAAAATAACTGTCAGATATAGATTTCCTATGCCAAGGCTTGATGATCTGTTGGATCAAATCAGTGGGTCTGTAACCTTTTCGAAGATTGATCTCAAAAGTGGTTATCATCAGATTCGCATAAGACCAGGTGATGAGTGGAAGACCGCATTCAAGACTCGGGAAGGATTGTATGAATGGCTGGTCATGCCGTTTGGTCTGTCAAATGCACCAAGTACGTTTATGAGGGTGATGAACCAAATTTTCAGACCGTACGTTGGGAAGTTTGTTGTAGTTTATTTTGATGATATCTTGATTTATAGTGCGAGCACTGAAGAGCATATTCAACACTTGCGGAAAGTGTTAACTATTCTTCGTCAGGAACAGTTTTATGCAGCAACAAAGAAATGTGTGTTTATGACGCACAGTGTTTTGTTTCTGGGATATGTTGTATCGGAAGGAGGAATACAGGTGGATCAAAATAAAGTTGAAGCAATCAGAGAATGGCCACAACCCAGGACGATAACAGAAGTTAGAAGTTTTCATGGTTTAGCATCATTCTACCGAAGGTTTATTCCATATTTCAGTAGCATGATGGCGTCTGTTATTGAGTGTATGAAGGGCAAGCAGTTTTCATGGTCAAAGGAAGCAGTATTTGCTTTTGAATGAATCAAGGAACTTTTGACGACACCACCAATTCTAGTTTTGCCAGATTTTCAGTTTCTATTTGAATTACATACTTATGCATCAAAGGTTGGAAATGGAGGAGTGTTGAGTCAAAGGGGACGTCCAATTGCTTATTTTCAGTGAGAAGCTTTCGGGAGCAAAGATGAGATATAATACTTATGATGTGGAATTCTATGCTATTGTTCAAGCTATCAAGCATTGGAGACACTATTTGTTCCATAAAGAATTCGTTCTGTATACTGATCATGAAGCCTTGAAACATTTGCAGGGACATGATAAGGTTGTAGCCAGGCATGCTTCATGGATTGCATACTTGCAACAGTTTACATTTGTGGTAAAGCATAAGTCAGGAGCTACAAATCGTGCGGTAGATGCATTGAGTAGAAGAAATCATTTGTTGACTACACTGAGAGTTGAAGTGACGGGGTTTGATGTGTTGCCAGAATTGTTTGTTGAGGATCCTTACTTTGCGAAGATTGTAGATGAAGTCAAGAAAGGGAAGACGGATGAATATGTGTTGGTAGATGCTTTTCTATTCAAGGGAGATTGATTATGTATACCAGATTGCAGTTTAAGGATGAAGATCGTGAAAGAATTGGATGAAAAAGGACATGTGGGAAGAGATCGCACTTTGTAGTTGATTTCTCATTCATATCTTTGGCCTTCCATGAGGAAAGAAGTTGAGATATTTATGGAGAGATGTCACATATGTCAAGTTTCCAAAGGGACAGCTACGAATTTAGGATTGTATATGCCATTGCCTGTACCTACTAGACCATGGGTTGATATTAGCATGGACTTTGTGTTGGGTTCGCCAAGAACTCAGCGAGGGAATGATTGTATATATGTTGTGGCGGATAGATTTTCAAAGATGGCACATTTCATAGCTTGTAAAAAGACCGCTTATGCAGTCCGTGTTGCTCAATGATTCTTTAAAGAGATTTATAGACTACATGGGCTATCTGAAACCATTGTTTCTGACCGGGATACTCATTTTCTAAGTCATTTTTGGTTGAGTCTGTGGAAGATGGTTGGGACGAAGTTGAATTTTAGTAGCGCCTATCATCCACAAACAGATGGGCAAACGGAAGTGGTGAATAGATCATTGGGAAACTTGTTGAGATGTCTTGCGAAAGATAATTTGAAGAGCTGGGATATGAAGTTATGTCAGGCGGAATTTGCACATAATCACGCTGTTAATCGAAGTACTGGATTCAGTCCATTTCAAGTTGTATATTCAGCAATTCCGAAGGGACCGTTGAATTTGACGACAGTGTCATATCAGAAGTGAGTTGTTAAGCGAGCTTGTGATTTCGCGAATGAGTTGCGGGAGTTTCACAGAACTGTTCATGAACGATTGCTTGCATCAAATGAGAAGTATAAACAACTGGTGGATAAGAAGCGAAGGAGTGTGAACTTCAAAGAAGGTGATTTGGTTTACGCCGTTAACGAAAGAACGTTTTCCAGTTGGAACTTATGACAAGTTGAAAGCTCGAAAAATTGGTCCAGCGGAAATCTTGAAGAAGATCAATGATAATGCATATCAGTTGAGGTTACTGGATCATATTCACACTACAGACGTTTTTAACGTCAAATACTTGATTCTGTTTCATGGGAACGAGCTTGTGACGCCCCACCTCTATACCCACGCTAGCCAAGAACACTACGAAGTAATGCTGTCAACTAGCACGGAGAATAAGGCTGTTGAGGAGCGACCATCCGTGTAATTGCTTTGTGCGAGCATCGATATGTCAGATAGTATAACATGCAATTCTTTTTAAGTGGAAATCCGACATGCCGATACAAACTCAAAGATATCACACGGTGGCTATAATATCTTTGGAAACAAATATAGAAATAAACATAACATAAATCAGTCACAGACAATTCATATCACAAAGGCGGAAATAGATATGAATATTACACTAGGAAGTGTACATCAGAGTAGTGGTCTAAAAAGATCCACAATATCACAAAAGAATAGTTACATGAACTACACAAAAGAATAAGTACACATTATGGAGTCTATATCTCGAATGTATACACCAAAATAAACTACTAATCTAAGTAGTAAGCCAAAAATCAGAGAAATCAATCCCAAGAGAGAAGTCAAACAGAAGCATCTGTAACATCTCGGTCTGACCCGAGTATTATTTAATAAGAAAATAATAAACAGATCAGTCTAACTATAGATATCAGATGAAACGATATAGAATAAGAGATATGACTAAACACATAATAATCACAATTCCAAGCTGTGATATATATAAGTAATTGAAAATCAACGAGAGATTAATCAATATCACCAAATCTACACAAGAATCAAAGAAATGCCATACTCCTTATTTCGTTCATCAAACCACAAATATTGACGATTATATCAATGTCAATCACAAAAGTCAATGACACACAAATTCACCAATGCATAAATATTGACAATAATATCAATGTCAATCACACAAGTCAATGACACACAAATTCACCAATGCACAAATATTGACAATAATATCAATGTCAATCACAAAAGTCAATGACACACAAATTCCAGAATTCAGTACGCGAAATACAGAAATCACAAAAGTCAATGACGCACAAATTCACCAATGCACAAATATTGATAAAACTTATCAATGGAAATCACGAAAATTGGTGAAACACAAATTCTAGAAATCATCTCAAGAAATCCAGAAATCACAAAGGGGGGAGGCCTATCACAAACGGGAGCATAAAGTCCACCAACACGTGTATCACAAACGGAACGCTAATTCCATGGTTGCTAACCATCACAAATTGAGTCGAAGCTCCACAAACGGCCTGAAGACTATAGGTTGCTACCCCACCAAATTGAGTCAAAACTCCACAAAACGGGGTTTAGTCTCCCTCGCAGACAAAGAGACATCGCACATTGCTAGTCTAAATCACAAAGATGATCGTCATGATCAACGAGAAGTGTCGATTAAAGTAAGCTAGTAAATATATAAGCTTAGCATCATGTCCCATAACCACTAGCTTAACTTAAATATTTACGAACAAATTGTAGATCTCCACTAGAAAATTGTCACAAGAGTTTCAATCGAACAAGTCCAAGAATTAACCAACAAAGTGAACGCAAGCGTTTCATACCACTTGTTTTACTAAGTCGTTTAATTAGATTTCTCATACGAGTGAGGTAAAGGTTTATATATACTAATAGATTGGAAAATGGTTTTATAAACGAATTTGGTATTAAAATAGTATTGAAATCTTTTGAGGAAAGAGTTTTGATATTTACTACTAGTATAGAAAACCTTTATATTTTTAAAGTGACAAATCACGAAGAAGATTGTAAGAACAATCAATTACTAAAATTCACATACGAAGACGTGAATAAAATCCAAAGAAATCGATAAAGGATCCATCGAAATGGATATTCAAAAATCCCTAAAAAGAGTCATCAAAGTCATAATAGATGATAACAACAACTAGGAAACAACTCGAATCGATCAAAGTTGGAAATTCACGCGACTAGGCGAAAATAGGCAAAATGCATCAGGTCGGTCGGCCAGCTACAGAGCTCGGTCGACCGAACCCTGTTTTGAAAACTTCTCGGGAATCAGGTCGGTCGACCGAACCAGGGGGTCGGTCGGCCGAACCAGAAACAGAGAAGTGCAACTGCACTTTTACTAGCAGGTCGGTCGACCGGACCAGGGGGGTCGGTCGGCCTAACCTCACACTCTGCAAATTGATGCCCATAAATTGATATGCAACCTCCACCAATTCGCAACCGAACGAGCGCGGACGCTAGGGAATTATGCCTAACGGCTACCCGACCCTATTGGCTCCTCGATGCATCACCAAAAACACATTTGAACCTCAAAGCTATGATTTTTAAGGATTTGGCTTTCAAACACTAAAATTGGAATATTCTCAAAAGCAATCCAAATCAAAAGCAATTGCACAAGAATAAGTGTTAGGAATTTATACCTAACAATCGAAGATAATTCATAGACTTAGATGTGAGATTAAAAATCTCACCTTTTTACTAAATCAAATAAGAAGAAGCTTGAAAGCAAATGGAGAATCAACCTCTCTTCAACACAACCCAAATGAGCTTGAATCTATGCTCAAAACAAGATCATTCCCAAAATTAGGTTTACGAATTTCTGAAATTGGTAAGAGAATAAGTTGGAGAAGAAGAAGAGAATGCTTACCAATGGGTAATCTTGATTTTGGAGCTAGGAATTTGAATTTGCAAGAGGAACTAGGGTTTTGGATTTTTAATTTCCAATCTCACCCACCATTAATGCCTTAGAACTGAAAAGAGAAGAGAATGACGGTGAGTGGAGAAGAGTGGCTCAGATTTGAGCATAAGTTAACATAGGGCTGAGCCCAAAACCAAACCCAAAGTGAAAAGTAGCAAAAATCAACTTTCTCCAAACATATCGAAGCTTATACTCAAAAAGGTCGCAAACGGCATTTCAAACTCAATGGGAGTGGTCCCGAGTCCTAATTCGACCGTATGCAAAAAGTAGCTTTTCGGACTAAAATCCGACTAACGATGAAATATTTAAATAAAATATTTAAATATAAAATCGATAAATATGCGGGTTGTTACAGAGCCTGTCGAGGAAGAGGAAGGTGTAAATTCGAGGTCGAATTCTTGTCAACCGGGGGAGAATGATGCAGCGCAATCTACCAACTCAATGGATTTGAGTCGTTCAAGGGCCTTAGGTCACTCACGACCTAGTGAAGGTCGCTCGCGAGGTAACACGTTAAGCACCAAGGCATTCAAGCGACCTAGTGAGATAAACAAACTAGCGCGTATTTCTATAGGTCGCTCCGACCTAACTTTACCAAGCTCCGACCTATAGAATAACCGACCTAGCGAGTTAACTCGCTCGACCTTAAGCTGATGTGAAGTTAGGTTGCTGCCGAGTTCCATTGGATTGCTACTGGATGCTGAAGCTCTTATGTCGTGGAAGCTTTTATCCTTAAGTTGTTGTGTTGAATGGTGTTTTAGGTCGCGTAGTGTGTTGTATTCTTAGGTCGTTTTGGGTCGCATATTGGTTAACTCGTGTTGTGTTGTAATTTTCTTAACTCGTGTTGTATGTTGTTGTGTTGTATATGTTATGTCGCATGTTGATTAGGTCGTAGGTGACGGCCCTGTTAGGTCGGTGGAACTGTAAGTGTTGAGTTGAAAACTGCCTATAAATATGGGGGTTGTGTCATTTGTAAAGTGGTTGATTTTGAATAAACTTTTGTTTGAGTGCTTTGTGCCTCTTGAAATTGGAAGTTGAGCGTTGTCTCCTTTCTTCATTTTCGGTTATTCGAGTGCGCTCGAATCAACGGATTTGAAGCCGATTCATGGAATCTCGTGCGTGAGATCAACGTAGAAGAATCGTTGATCTTTTAACACGGAATCATGCGCGATCAACGTGTTGGAGATAGCTAGAATCCGGTATCTCGCGAGATCAACGGATTTAGGCATTTAGGTATCTGTAATCCATCGATTTATATTGTTTCACCTAATCGTTTCATCGATTAGTTTGACAAGAAATTTTCATTTCGTTGTCTTCCGTTATATCCGCTGCGCCACTAGCTCATAGCAAGCTTTTGGCTTTTTTGTCTTATTTGGCTTTATATGAAGCTCAGGACGATTACATATTACTTCGATATCACGTCTTCATTTCAAATCATCTTTCGTCATCCCCTTGACATTAAAAAGTGCATTAAAAACATTATCAAACACATTTTTCTCATTATGCATCACATCAACATTATGACGAATCAGGAGATTTTTCCTATAAGGCAACTCCCAAAATATGCTTTGTTTACACCAGTTTTGAATCGATGATTTACCTTGAATTTCAATTTGTTCTCCGGTTTCATGTATCTTTGGATAATCCTTTACAAGTTCATAAATATCTTCGCTTGACCAAACCGTAAGTGGTCTCAAAGTTTCATGTCTATTAGCTGTAAAGTTTTTCTTTTCTCTTCTAAAAGGATGATTAATATGAAGAAAACATAGATGACAGTCAAACCATGAAATTTTCTTTCCATGAGGTAAAGAAAATTCTCATGTATCTTCCGTGTAGTACGGACAAGCTAGACGACCAGCCGTACTCCAACCTGAAAGCATTGCATAAGCAGGAAAATCGTTGATTGTCCACATCAAAGAAGCATACATGCGAACGTTTTTTGGGAAATATCGTATGTTTCAACTCCTTCGTACCATAGTGTTTCTAATTCTTCAATTAAAGGTTGTAAATAAACATCGATTCCTTTTGTCGGATCATTAGGACTAGGGACGACAACTATGAGAAACATATATGGAGTTTTCATACACATCCATGGAGGTAAATTATAAGGTGTGACAATTATAGGCCATGACGAATATTTAGAAACAAACTGAGAAAATGGTGAAAATCCGTCCGTACATAAACCAAGTCGAACATTATGACTCTCGGATGCAAAATTTGGATATTTGTGGTCAAAATGCTTCCATGCTTCCCCATCAGCTGGGTGTGTTAACGTACCTTCTTCCCGTGTTCTAACACTATGCAATCTTATATGTTGCGTGGTTACAGAAGATGCATATAACCTTTGAAGTCTAGGTGTAATTGGTAAATAATGCATACGTTTATATGAGACTTCCTTTCCTTTTTTCTTTCTTGATTTGTACCTTTCCTGATTACATATTTTACAATTTCTAAGGTTGATATCTTCTTTCCAAAACAGCAGGCAACCGTTTAGACATGTATCTATTTTTTGATACGGTAAACCAAAAGCTGACATCATTTTTTTTACTTCATTATGATTTTCGCACATTAAATTATTGGGAGGCATATGCCGTTTCGCAGCTTGTACAACCGCTGTACATCCATCTTCTGTGAAGTTGTATTTAGATTTCATCCCAATGTATTAAGCAGTTATTGATAATTGGATTCCGCTTGTGCAGCCTTCCCAAAGGGGTTTCTTTACGACATCTAATAAATTGTATATTTTTTCCCCAATATTTGGTTCTTCTTTAGCATTACCATCGTCATCAAGTAATTGAGGAACAGGAAACATTGATCGTGAAGCATCTTCAACCGTATGTTCTACGAGATTCGTCGTATCAATTTCAGTACACACTACCTCCTCGGCTTGTATATGATTAGATGCTAACGGTTCTCCATGACGATCCCAAACCAAATAGTTCAGCACGAAACCGTATTGACGCAAACGAACTCTAACCATTTCTGGTATCAAATGCTTTAACATTTTGCATTTAGTACATGGACAACGGATTTCTTCGTTGTTTCTGTTATTACTTAAAACGAAATCAATAAATACGCGAACGCCATTATTAAACTGTTCACTTATCGAGCCTCCATTTTCGACCCTTCTTTTTTTATACATCCAGCTTCGATCAGTATAATAATTGTCCATTTACCTACGTATATAATTAAAAAGTACGATATAAATTTAAAAAGTTGACATTTTATTAAAACAAAATTATTGGTGAATTTTATATTAATAGATCATTAACACTTTGCCGATGGGTCGTCCTACCTCCCATTACAAATACAATAACGTAATTAAATCGCGTAAATCGTTTCAATTTAAACGATTCAACAAAATTTCGGCAACACTTCGCTTTAGTTCCCTGAACAATACTCATTTGCGTGTGCACAGGGAACATAAAGGAAGCGCTGTCGAAATTCTATAAACCATTTAAAATGAAATGTTTTGCGAGATTTAATTACGTTATTGTGTTCGTAACTTGTCCAATACAGGGACAAATCCAACAAATGTTGTATACGATGAATATGGATGTCCGTTCTGTTAAAAAACGAATATCCACATAACGATCATGTACAATACTTATCAAACGGGGCCGAAAGACACTCCAAGGGTTTCTTGAATATGAAATATTGTTTTTGAAATTTTCTAAAGTACATAAACTAATTGTATGCTCACTAACAACTAACGTTTCCAAACAAACCTAAAACTAATTGTATGCACATTATTCTATTGTTAACACAAACTTAAATATATATAATCTTGCAATACATAAGTTAATAACATAAATTATGCCTCAATATACTAGATTATACATACAATAAGCCAATACAAACATTTAATACACTAATTTAACGTTTAATTGTCTTTATCATTCGTCCGAAATTCATAAAAATAAGTAATTTTATTTATAAACAAGTAATTCACGGTAGCCATGGCAACTTGAAATGAGGACATTTTTTTTGTTATCAGCTTTTGTTTGTGCCTAAGTTATGATCTTTCTTTTGCTGGAACTGAGAAGTCCTCTTCTTCCTTGTATATCTTTTAAATAAAAACGCTACTATTTGATCTCAGTAAGTTTATAATAACAATTGTCTTTATGTTTAGAAGCCCGTGTATTAAAAAATAATAATATTTATTAAAATGATAGTTATACATTATGAACGAAAGTCAAAAAACCCAGCTTCCTTTCTTCATTTTGTAAGTGATTTTCCTATACTACAAAATAAAAGGCAGATAAATATGTACAAAAATGGCTCATTTTACAGCTGGAAGCTCAAAAACGCACAAACATGTTTGGATCAACCAAGCAATAACGATAAATATGCCTGATAAATCGCAAACAAAGCACATATAGGCAGAGATATTCCCATTAAAGTGGATAGTTAAAATGGTGAAAGTCAGTAACTTTATAATGCTTACCAATCATGAATGGGAGTTAGTACTGATAACTGTTCAAGACGAAGGACAAATATTATCATATTTCAACTGATTTATATATTCGATAATTTTGAACTTGCACAGATAACACTTTAGACCATGCCAAACACCAGCTGAAACATATAGTTCGATCACAAACTGCGATTGATGACTGTAAATACATATCAATCTACAACATTTTTATTTTCTGATTCAAGCAGCAGACAAGAAAATGAAAAACAAGGACTAAAAGTAATGCATATACGGATTTACTAACAGATATCGATGCATCCGGCGTACTCAATCTCACATATACTACCACAATCCGCATGCGGCATTGAACTTTTGCATCTAATTAGGCAGACCTTCCTTTCCGCATTGCATTTCTCAAAACAGGAATCAGATTTAGTGAATTCACTGATTGCAGTAGTAACTGAGGACGACGACGACAAGATAAGTAGCACAATCATCATCATCATCATTGCAGACATCATTATTTTTGTAGTTGCCATTTGTGATCAATTAAGTTGTTTATGCTATACACTATTGGCCTATAGAGGTGGCTTTATAAAGGCATTAAGGTATGTAGGTAAAATGTTGTATGGAAGCTACTAATTAATTTTGCATTCAAGAAAAAAATAAAATTGGAAAACCACTGATGATTCATTATCCTATCTAAGTATTTTTCATGTATATTTGTATTACAAACGTTAGCACATTAATTCCATTAACTGAAATTATTTGGTTGTATATCCTTAAAGCATCATCAAGTTTAATTACATTATATATTCAGATATTTGTTTTTGTTTCGTATCTTTGATATTGAGTCCACCTTGGTGTGTTAGTTAATAAATCATTAATTAAATTTTTACTTAATTCTTAGACTTATTAGATGTTTGATGATTTAAGTCTTATGTTTTTGTTCTCTAATGTTGACTAAGATGAAATCCTGTAGTTGGTGGGTTGTAGATGTGATATAGAAGTGATGAATTTATTTTACATGTTTTAATGTAGAGTTTGTAGGGGTTTCAAAAGGTGTACATGGAATTTAAATATGGGCTTCCGTCATATAGTTTAGTGAAAATTTAAATATGGACTTTCGTTCCTTAGATCAAAAACCTTAACTCGAAATCTGAGTCATTACATGCCACAAACTTGTACGAACGAAAATATTTACTTTATAAAAGACTCTTTTATAGAAGTACATCCCAAACAAAATATATTAAAAAGTGAGTAATGTGCAGAACATTGCATTTAATGACCATGGTTAAAGCGAGCAATGTACAATGGAAAGCAAAAGGACCGTAGTTAAACTGTGACAGCTTAGCTTGATTGACGTGTGAACGCTAACATTCAAATTATTCGATATTTAATGGTTGACAGAGTTCACACATTTAAGTCGCATAATCGTAATGATGAATTGTCTCAAAACCACACGATCTAATTTATTTATAATTTTTATAAATTAACAATTTTTTTGAAAATTTTATTTGTTTTTGGAATCCATCGATACTAATATACAATATCGATGGAAATTTAAATATGATTTAAAGAAATTATTTATTGAATGGGTTTGGGATTTTTAAAAATCCATCTATGCACTCCATGGCCGACCATAGCATGGTGGGGGAATTATTTTAAAGTGTTCAAAATTGTTTTGAAAAGGAAGAAAAATTGTGTAAAAGAATGTGATATTTTCTCCTCTTTTATTTCTTCTTAATACCATTTAAATCAAATAAAACAAAAAAAATGGTACTTTAGATCGTTGTAATTTTTGGAGGCAATTAAATGAATTTAGGAGTCTTTCATTCATTCAAGGTGCAAATCATATACTATATTAGGAAATTTTTAATTTCATATATGAATGTGTGTGTATGTACATTGTGTAGTCTAGATTTTGTATACGTTTAAACGAATTTATATGCACACGATACTACAAGACACACAGTGCATTCCAACAGTGGCGGGACGTTGGCGGCCGTTGGAAAGCGGTTGATGGATGTTGGAAACTCCGTTGATATAAATTTCAACGGCGTCCAATGTCAACCAACGGACCCAATGCGCATATACCAACGTCATCCAACGTTCAGGTTGTCCACATGGAAGAAGATGTTAACCAAAATGGATGTTGGAAGACGTTGGAAGATCCTATGGAGGACGTTGAAAGACGTTGGATTGATTGTGCCAGTGAGCCGTTGGTGGACGTTGGAAGACGTTGGAAATCTGGGTTTTTTTTACAGAAACAACAATGCATGCTTCCAGCTACCTCCAACATTGTATATCTCATAAAAGCTCAATTTCGAGCACATATACAACAACATATTTCACATATAATCAATCATAATAGTAAATCCAAGTAATAAGGATACATACTAATCAATATACACAATACAAGTCAATATAAACAACATAAACCATCCAACATCAACATCCAACAATACATTCAATCCAACAATATCCAAACTACTACGTCAACATCTCAAAAATCACATCCAAACCAACATCCAAAACATCAGAATGTATCAAATCCTCACACTCTCCAAATATACATGTCCATAGCAAAACAAATCAAATAATACCTGAAATCACTCTCCTCCAGAACCACCAGAAGATGGAAACTGGGCGTATTGCTCCATAAACTCCGTAAGACGCCTGTTCAGCTCCTCCGTCTTGCCTTCGGTGCAGATATTGCGTTCCTCGAGCGCAGCGACCTGGGCTCTGAGCTGTGCAATCTCCTCCTTATCTTGAGCCCTCTGATGCTCAATCTGAGCCGTCTTAGCCTGTAAATAAAATTTAAATTATTAGTGTTCAATAATTGTAATTCGTGTTTACTATAATCGATCACATTGTGCAATAGTTGGTTCAGAATAATTATTTTAAAATTTAAGTTAAAGTTATTACCGATTGATTCCCAAAACCATAGCGTCTGCTATGTGCCGCTGGATCCATGATAGACTCAAAAATAGCGTTCTCCTCATCGACGTTCAACTTGTCGCGCTCAGAGCCCTTGAGAATGGAAGTCCGTGCTTGCTAAAACTTTTGCTATTATGAAAAATAAGTTGAATTAGATAACATTATTTTAATTAACTTATATAAGTGTTAAGTCATTATGTTACTTACATATGCAGACTGTGCTTTGGCATCGTGATCCCAGGAGTATGAAACGTTGCCTGCTTCGTCGACCTGGCTCAATGCTTGAGTATGCGTGAAAACATCCCAGTAACTCACAGAAGCACCACCACGTTGTCTCTCCTGAAATATGTCCATATACATATATATTATATATATTGTTACATTATCTACAACTTAGAACTTAAAATCTTTAAATTATTATCGTAATTAATAAATTTACCAAGTCCTCTCGGTGATGCTGAAATGACTTGGAACCACCACGATGTGTGACATGGTTCTTGCTCCTATTAGCTGAGTTCCTCTCCGACTGCCTCTGTAAATTTAATTTAAAAACAAAAATTGTTTAACATTTCTAGTTAGTATTTGCGTAAAAGAATTTAAATTAAACATGTGATAAATTTACCTGAAACTCCTCGTTCCCCACCATGCCACAAAATCATCCCATACAGCTGCGCTCATCCACTGAGGCTTCTTTCCCGCTGTTTTTAAGCGGTTTACTATTTCCCGGTAGTTTTTTGTGACTTTGCTTGTAACGACCCGTGTAAACTCGATGTTTAAAATGAATTAAATTAATAGGATTTTATGTTAAATTTATAAAGAAATAAAAATCTTATTAATTTATATGAAAGCAAATATTGAAATTTGATGTATCAAGGGTAATTAAAAATTACAAATTAAATTATATATTGCAATTAATAGTAATAGTAGAAATTTTTGCAAATATTGAATTTGTCAATGGAATAAAATATTGATTTACGGAAATTGAATATAAACGGAGGTAATAAAGTAATGCAAGAAAATAAATAATGTAATTAGTACAATCCCTTTTATTTGTAAACTATTGTAAGGTGTTAATTAATTGAAATATGAAAATTTGGAAATAGATTCAAAATTTATGTTAGATAAATGAATTGCAATAATTAAAGTTAGTAATTAATAGGTTAATGGGAATACCAATTTATTCATAAAGTGAATATAAGTGAATGTAACAAAATAAATAGGAAACGCTAATTATTCATAAGTGATGGTTGATGATATAACGTTACTAATTATTAATGTAGTAACGTAAGATGTAAATGTATTTTCAACGGAAATGTAACCTTATTTCTAGGTAGAAATTGCAGGTAAATTTATGAAATGGAGTTTATGCAATAAATAGAATTGAATGTTTCGTTAGTATGAATTTAAGGGAATATGGGGTAAATTGATTAAATCAATAAAAGACAATAAATGCAATGATGATGGGTTAGTAATAAAACTGCATAGGGAAATGATTGTATAGTAAAAATGGAATTCCAACTTGTTGGAATGGAATAAATACACTTCGTAATAAATTTAGGATAGGAAAACGAAATGGAAATATTGAATTAGTTAATTCGTATATATATATATATAGAATGGCGATTATTGGATTGTAACGACCCGTATTTTTAGCTATTTTAATTAGAAAATTTAAGGTGATTATTGAAGGAAAATGATTATTAATGTAATTTGTTGAATAATTTAATATTTGAAATTATTTGAATAATTGGATAACGGGTTTAATATGATTAAAAATGATTTGTAAAATTCTATTTTATCATATTAAAGTTAGAATGATGTTGTAGAACTTTTAAAATCGAATTAAAAGTAAATTTGTGAAAATTGAATATTTTAATATTTAATTGACGAGTTAAAATAGCCATTTTTCAAACAGTCTCGGATTTCGACGAAACTTGTTTCATCGGATCCGTAATAGTAAATTATGGTAGGATTTCAATTTTCGTAGCAATTGGACTTGTCGTTTGGCCGTGCGAGCTTGAAACGCGTAGAAATCTAATTTCGAATTTAATTAAAATAATCGACTTCGAAAAGCTATCTTCCAGATATGATCGAATTAGGCCTTGAAACTAGTTCCATTGCGTCCGGAATGGGGGTAAAATCTTATGAACGCCTGGCGGCACGTCTCGATTGGAGTTCGGATGATTTTGGACCTACCTATATAAATACGCACGCAAACCGAGACAGTTTTATTATTATTTTAACCCAGAAACCCTAATTCTAAATCATGGCCGCCACCTATTCCATGGCCAGAAATTGCCGATCTTCTTTCCTTAATATCTCTCAATCCGTTCGACGAAATCGAAAAATTCCAAAAGCAAAAGTGTAAATCTCGACGAGCTCTTCAAATCCATACGGTTGATGTATGCTAATTTTTCATGGATTCGTCCAGATCTGACTTGGAAGTGTGTACGTATTTCCTTGGATTGCATGCAAACGACGGCGAATGACGGGATGAAACTTGGCGCGTAGGTGGCTCTGGTGAAGGGCTTCGTGGTGGCGCTAGCTGATCGTTCTGGAAGTCGACGAGGTGGTCATGAAAATTGCTTGAAGATCGGCGGCTAATGGGTTTGCATACGTGAATTTCACGTTGGGGAAGAAGCGCCGGAATCACGGAGATGAGAGCTGCGCTGCAGTGCAGATCCGAAAGCGTTTGGAGCTCATTAAAATTTTATGTTAAATCGAACGTCGTTCGATTTGATTTAAAATCGTAAAATCAAGGTGAGTGTTTTATAACGCTCACAACGTACTGAATATCTTTATGCTAGTTAAATTTGACATTATGCATAGTTATGATTTTTATTTGTTGTTGTTTGATAAAATTTAATTATCATATTGATTGTCATTTGAATTCACCGTTAAAAAAATTAAATTGATAGTTAAATTTAAATTAAAATTGAATTGCGATTAAATTACCTGACATTGATAAATATGAAATTGCCGTGAATTGTATTGCCTATTGGATGATGTATTTCGATGGATGTTATTGGTTGATATTTAAATGTTTGGATGTTTATTTGTTTATATATATCCTGCTATGCATACATATGGCACTGTGATTGATTTAAATGATATATTCATCCCTGACATTTAATTGTAATAACTAATCACTTGGCCATAGGTTAGAAAATTATATACGGACACCGAGTTGGATAAATTAAATGATTTTAAAAGTTGTTTTGAAATTATTTAAATGAATTGATTTTAAGAATAAAATCCAATTTATGGAAATAGAATTATTTTGAATTGGAGCTCGAAATGTTAGAATTTAAACTTGGTAAACGAAATTATTAAATTAAAATCGAAGTTTAGATTTAAATTGAAAATTGAAATACGGTGTAAATTTTTGAAAGTTGATTTGTTTTAAAAGATTGGACTTTTAATCGAACTCTGAATATTTCTAAGAAAATTGCTATGAAATGATATTTCAAGTTTGAGTTTGGAATTGAAAATTTATTTGAAATTTAGATTTAAATTAATTTGGAATTGAATTGAAATTTAAAGAAATTTGTGAACTGAAATCGAAATTTACGTGGAATAGAAATTTATTCAAGTTGAAATTGGAATAAATCGATTAAATCGAAATGGAATTTGGATTTGATTTGGATAGGAAATTTGGGAAGTTGACCGATTTGACTTTGGAATTATTTATCAAATAATTTTTGATTTTTTTCCAAACTATTTTATATATAAACCATTTTATATTCAAATTATTTTCGATTAAACTATTTAAATATTTTCTATTGAACTATTTTGAATTATTTAACTATTTTAAACTATTTAAACTATTTTCTTAAATTCAAACTGGTTAAAGAGATGGAAATGTTTATATTTAAACCTTTGGTTTAAATACGAACTAGGTTAAAGTAGAGATTATAACCTAAATTGAATTCGAATCAAATTTTGAAGTGAAATTGATTTATCGGACAAAATTGATAATTTTGAATATATGATGATTTTGAAATGGATTTGATTTTAAAGCGAATATGATATTTTGTTATCAATCATGAATCAATTTGAAATATAAAAGAGCCATCAGTGTAATAATACGTAGTTATTAAAGAGACCGGGATCGGATATGGACATACTCTCTGTCGATACCGAAAACCACTTTAATAACTATTATACGCGGAGTGTTGATCCAGAATGAAGTGGATGGTTTGGTGAACGCGTTGACTGAAGAAAGAGAACGATATTGGATGACCCCTGACATGACTAAAACAGGAGCCGCGCCGGGCCATTGAGGTTCGCCACCTCTAGCGGACACACTTCTTCGATACCATATCTATTACATTTGTGATTTGATTTGGGTGCACCCTTTGATTTGGGAGTGTTGTTTCGCGGTGTTGAGGTAGTAGCTGCTATGCTCAACATCAGTCCGGATCACGCAACTACTAGTATCCTAGTTGGTATTGCCTCATGTACCTTGTCATACTGATTATCCTATTCGCGACCACTACGTTTTGGTTTGTACCTTCAGTATATGGATTGCCCTCTGGTGACTTCCGGTTTTGGAGAAACTACGGTCTTGTATATGCTTTTGGGAATATAAAATGTGTTAAGGGGAATTATGGTAATGCCTTAACGCTATTTTGATACTTTATATTACTGATAGACATTATCTACTTAGCGTACATTACTACCTAGTAGACAGTTTAACGGATCCTTGAAAGGTGGAAAATCCCGTAACATCTCTTAAGTTATTGCACGCACGTTGACACTGGATATGAGATGTCTAACCCCGTAAACATCTCTGACGCCGTCACACTCATATTTATTTACGATTGATTTAACTTTCATATGGATATTTTAGTCCTGACTCGAGTGTTTTGTCTTTTCATTACGCTCGGGTCAGTCCTGAGTTTTCAGATTTTTGAAGATCTATTCTGGAGGACGAAGACGAAGATTTGGTATACTATTACTATTATTATCTGTGCATCATGTTGTCTGGTGCATTATTTATTTGTTCTGTTGTATATGTATAACTCTGATAAATGTTGTATAAATAATTGTCTAAGTATAGTAAACAGCTTCATGAACTGTTTATTTGACTATTATATTTTATCGTTCCGCTGCGAGATTCTGTGTTGTTTCATTTCCTTTATTTCTTTTCTTTTCTTAATTACCCCAATAACCATCTGCCTTTTTTTAATGGTTTGAACCGGCATGTGTATTTGATCGTCGTTTTAAACTGTCCAAAAAGGCGGGTCGTTACAGTTGGTATCAGAGCTTTGGTTTAGCAATAAACCTTGGCTCTAGTGGGGAATAACTCATTAAAATAGAGGTAAACTATATGAATGAGTTGAGTGTATATGAGAGAGCGTACTTGTTATTTGATATAAAATGGTTTTATATTGTGTTAATTTGTTCCGTTGAGTATTTATGAATTCTTGTTGATACTTGGGACGCCAAGGCATCGATAGGAATTTCTAAACACTCGAATAGGACAAACCAACACAATATCATTTTGGAATATATTTTATATAAAAGAATTATTTGAATATTTATTCATTTTGATTGAATTGATTGTTAGGAGATGATAATATTAGATTATTATCGTTATTGTTTGATCAGTCGATATTTACAACAATTGATTAAATAACAATGGATTTAGGAAAATGAAATCTTGTAAACACAATTGATAATGAATATAAATGAATTTTAACTTGGATTTGGGAATTTAAATTCCGGTGTTTGAGATTGACTTACAAGAATTTGAAAAATATAATATAAGCATTATATGATAGTATAATTGAGTTGAAATTGTTTTCGAAGGATTTTTTTTATGATAAGTGTTATATTCCCTTCTCTTGACGCTAGAAAATGATTTCGATGATGTGTGCACGCCTCATTGGCGTTTATTTTCGAGAGTCCGAGTGGGGGAGACCACTTAATAGCTTGTCTAAACCTTGTTTTGACTCAAATTTTATTTTGTTTTGCATTCTCTATAGTATGACTTGATATATAAATTATATAAGTATATATTATTTCAAACCTTGATTTGAAATGAAATCGGGATTGGAATTCTTAAGTTCTTTAATAATTAATGATTTTTTTATGATTGAAATGAATTTAGACTTGAATCATTAAGGAACTTCTGAATTGTGAAATGAGAAATGAACCTAAGAGCTAAGTGGAAATATCAATTGAAGTAGAAATCCTTAGAATTAGGAAATTATGAACTTAAAATAAAATTGAAACTGTAAAACTCGCATAGTATTAAATTTCATTCTATACCTTAGATATAACTTACCAAAATACTTAAGAAGTTCAAAAATGTTATATGAATTGTTAATTGGATAATATACAAGTATAGGTTTGAATAATGAAATATGCATTTAATTAATGGTTTGCAAATATAAATAAAATTGTTAGTAAATAATTGGAATTTAAATTAACATTTAAAGGTGATTCACAATTATGTTAATATAAAATGAAAATACTATATGTGAATGTAAATGTGAAATTAAATTATAGTGAAATTTAAGTAATGACTTAAGAATTGATAAATTGAAAATTCAACTTTAAATGAAAAGAAGTTGTATGTTGTTTAACTACATTCTATTTGCATAACTATAACTTACCAAATACTTAAAGGGTTTAAAATGCTAATAAGGATAAGTAGAGAAATAATATACCAGTGTGAGAGTGAAAAATAAAATGTAAAGATCTATTGATAGTTGTAAATATAAAAGAAATTTAAGCTGTAAAATGAATGATACATGTATAAGTGAATGAATAAAATTTAAACTTAATGAAATATAAAATTGGTAAATGGAAACTAATTAAATTTGAATATAACTAAATGTCAATAAACTTGGAAGTGTATGAAATTAAAATTGACTTGGAAATGTATAATTGATTTAGTGTAGATTTTGGATGGATGTTAATGTTTGATGTGCATTGGTTGTTAGATGGATGATAATTGATTAAGTAGAATTTATTAGTGTTAATGGAATTGAATAAACGGAATAAAATTTTAAATAATTAAATTCAAATTGGGAGCAAATTGACTTGAATTAAAAATGTGAATGAAACAAACTTGAATAAATCAGAAACAAATTGAATGTAAACCTATTGCATGGATGAATAAGAAAACAGATGACTTTTTGTTTATGGTTGTTTTTTAGAAAATTTGAAGTTTTGATGTTTTGTACTTTGAAATAATAAAAGCAAATTTTTGGGAGAAAAAAAAATCCAACATTGTCCAATATATGCTGAAACGAAAACAATCATAACTTTTAAATGGCTGAACGGAATTCGACGATTTTGGACTTTTCGGAAATCTTAGAAACTATAGCACAACTTTTATTTAGATAACTTGAGAAAATTCCTTCATCTGCTTGGTTAAAAACTTGAATGTTACTCGCTGTCCTGTGTAAAAATAAGTAAAATCAGTAGTATACACCCTTAGTATTTTCGTCATATCTTTTGACTGGTTTGTCGGATTTTGATGATCTTGTACTTTTTGGAAAGCTAAGAACTTAAGCTAAAACTTTTGTTTTAAGTGTTTTGTGTTTTGATATCGTTTAGAAGGTCGAAAACGTGGGTGAACGTTGTTGACCTGCGCAATTCATTGCCCAGGCTGAGGCGTATCCTCTAAGTAAAACGGCCGTAACTTTTGAATGTATCGTCCGAATTCGATGATTTTGGACATTTCGGAAAGCTTGAAATGAATACAACAACTTTTGTTTATATTATGTTGCCAAATTTTATAGTTTAGGTGACCTAAAACTGAGATTTGTTTGCTGTCCTGAAATTGGAATCTCAGTTTTGAAGCTAAATATGTTATATATATGTTGTGTAGGCTAAATATATCAATCTATCTTTATATGCATGGTTCTAATTTAGTTATTGAGCATTTTAGTAGGTATCAAAGGGGTTGCGCTTCGTTGTAGAGCTCGCTTCTGTGCTAAATACAAAATGTAAGTAAACTGCTAATAAATGCTAAATAAAAGGTACGCTTATGGTTTTATATGGTATTGGTGATATATATATGTTGTTTCCCCAGATATGGGATGCCTCATCATTGAGATGAGATGTATACTTGATATATATTGGTTATATTTGTATTATATATTGAATTGTAAATTTTTTCGATCGAGCCGCGCAAAGGAGACCCTGCCGAAATTTTCCGTGAATCCGGGTGTTAGAAAATTTTTCAAGTTTTTAAATTTTATAACTTGTTTGGATAACTAACTTTTAAATTTAGAAAGCCGTTCGGAGTAACATTGTGGAAGCGTAGTTATGACTTTATAAATGGAATTTCATTGTTTTATAAGTTGGTAACTTTGAATAAAACATATCTAATGTTGAATTCTATACTTAGTTCCTTTTCCCTTCTTTTCCTTTTCGGGGACGAAAAGTTTTGAGTGGGGTAGAGTATAACGACCCGTATTTTTAGCTATTTTAATTAGAAAATTTAAGGCGATTATTGAAGGAAAATGATTATTAATGTAATTTGTTAAATAATTTATATTTGAAATTATTTGAATAATTGGATAACGGGTTTAATATGATTAAAAATGATTTGTGAAATTCTATTTTATCACATTAAAGTTAGAATGATGTTGTAGAACTTTTAAAATCGAATTAAAAGTAAATTTGTGAAAATTGAATATTTTAATATTTAATTGACGAGTTAAAATAGTCATTTTTCAAACAGTCTCGAATTTCGACAAAACTTGTTTCATCGGATCCATAATAGTAAATTATGGTAGGATTTCAATTTTCGTAGCAATTGGACTTGTCGTTTGGCCGTGCGAGCTTGAAACGCGTAGAAATCTAATTTCGAATTTAATTAAAATAATCGACTTCGAAAATCTATCTTCCAGATATGATCGAATTAGGCCTTGAAACTAGTTCCATTGCGTCCGGAATGGGGGTAAAACCTTATAAACGCCTGGCGGCACGTCTCGATTGGAGTTCGGATGATTTTGGACCTAACTATATAAATACGCACGTAAACCGAGACAGTTTTATTATTATTTTAACCCAGAAACCCTAATTCTAAATCATGGCCGCCACCTATTCCATGGCCAGAAATTGCCGATCTTCTTTCCTTAATATCTCTCAATCCGTTCGATGAAATCGAAAAATTCCAAAAGCAAAAGTGTAAATCTCGACGAACTCTTCGAATCCATACGGTTGATGTATGCTAATTTTTCATGGATTCGTCCAGATCTGACTTGGAAGTGTGTACGTATTTTCTTGGATTGCGTGCAAACGACGGCGAATGACGGGATGAAACTTGGCGCGTAGGTGGCTCTGGTGAAGGGCTTCGTGGTGGCGCTAGCTGATCGTTCTGGAAGTCGACGAGGTGGTCATGAAAATTGCTTGAAGATCGGCGGCTAATGGGTTTGCATACGTGAATTTCACGTTGGGAAAGAAGCGCCGGAATCACGGAGATGAGAGCTGCGCTGCAGTGCAGATCCGAAAGTGTTTGGAGCTCATTAAAATTTTATGTTAAATCGAACGTCGTTCGATTTGATTTAAAATCGTAAAATCAAGGTGAGTGTTTTATAACGCTCACAACGTACTGAATATCTTTATGCTAGTTAAATTTGACATTATGCATAGTTATGATTTTTATTTGTTGTTGTTTGATAAAATTTAATTAT
The DNA here is from genome assembly GCA_030765085.1 of Allium cepa. Classification (NCBI taxonomy): domain Eukaryota; kingdom Viridiplantae; phylum Streptophyta; class Magnoliopsida; order Asparagales; family Amaryllidaceae; genus Allium; species Allium cepa. The sequence goes on along the minus strand of CM060934.1, from coordinate 368,197,416 downwards.
CATATTGATTGTCATTTGAATTCACCGTTAAAAAAATTAAATTGATAGTTAAATTTAAATTAAAATTGAATTGCGATTAAATTACCTGACATTGATAAATATGAAATTGCCGTGAATTGTATTGCCTATTGGATGATGTATTTCGATGGATGTTATTGGTTGATATTTAAATGTTTGGATGTTTATTTGTTTATATATATCCTGCTATGCATACATATGACACTGTGATTGATTTAAATGATATATTCATCCCTGACATTTAATTGTAATAACTAATCACTTGGCCATAGGTTAGAAAATTATATACGGACACCGAGTTGGATAAATTAAATGATTTTAAAAGTTGTTTTGAAATTATTTAAATGAATTGATTTTAAGAATAAAATCCAATTTATGGAAATTGAATTATTTTGAATTGGAGCTCGAAATGTTAGAATTTAAACTTGGTAAACGAAATTATTAAATAAAATCGAAGTTTAGATTTAAATTGAAAATTGAAATACGGTGTAAATTTTTGAAAGTTGATTTGTTTTAAAAGATTGGACTTTTAATCGAACTCTGAATATTTCTAAGAAAATTGATACGAAATGATATTTCAAGTTTGAGTTTGGAATTGAAAATTTATTTGAAATTTAGATTTAAATTAATTTGGAATTGAACTGAAATTTAAATAAATTTGTGAATTGAAATCGAAATTTACGTGGAATAGAAATTTATTCAAGTTGAAATTGGAATAAATCGATTAAATCGAAATGGAATTTGGATTTGATTTGGATAGGAAATTTGGGAAGTTGACCGGTTTGACTTTGGAATTATTTATCAAATAATTTTTGATTTTTTTCCAAACTATTTTATATATAAACCATTTTATATTCAAATTATTTTCGATTAAACTATTTAAATATTTTCTATTAAACTATTTTGAATTATTTAACTATTTTAAACTATTTAAACTATTTTCTTAAATTCAAACTGGTTAAAGAGACGGAAATGTTTATATTTAAACCTTTGGTTTAAATACGAACTAGGTTAAAGTAGAGATTATAACCTAAATTGAATTCGAATCAAATTTTGAAGTGAAATTGATTTATCGGACAAAATTGATAATTTTGAATATATGATGATTTTGAAATGGATTTGATTTTAAAGCGAATATGATATTTTGTTATCAATTATGAATCAATTTGAAATATAAAAGAGCCATCAGTGTAATAATACGTAGTTATTAAAGAAACCGGGATCGGATATGGACATACTCTCTGTCGATACCGAAAACCACTTTAATAACTATTATACGCGGAGTGTTGATCCAGAACGAAGTGGATGGTTTGGTGAACGCGTTGACTGAAGAAAGAGAACGATATTGGATGACCCCTGACATGACTAAAACAGGAGCCGCGCCGGGCCATTGAAGTTCGCCACCTCTAGCGGACACACTTCTTCGATACCATATCTATTACATTTGTGATTTGATTTGGGTGCACCCTTTGATTTGGGAGTGTTGTTTCGCGGTGTTGAGGTAGTAGCTGCTATGCTCAACATCAGTCCGGATCACGCAACTACCATTATCCTAGTTGGTATCGCCTCATGTACCTTGTCATACTGATTATCCTATTCGCGACCACTACGTTTTGGTTTGTACCTTGAGTATATGGATTGCCCTCTGGTGACTTCCGGTTTTGGGGAAACTATGGTCTTGTATATGCTTTTGGGAATATAAAATGTGTTAAGGGGGATTATGGTAACGCCTTATGTAACGACCCGTATTTTACGTGTCGATAAGTCGTAAAATAGTTGCATTAAGTCGTTTGTATTGCTTGAGTCGTGTTGAACCTAGGTGGTAGGGTTTACGGCTTAAGGGGGTTAGGCCGTGCAATAGCTAGCTCGTGAGTGGCCTAAGTCGTTCGGAATTGAGTCGTGACCGACTTAGTGCTTAGGTCGTGTGATAGCTTAACTCGTGTGAAAGTTAGCTTAGGTTGACTACGAGTTACGACTTATGTAACGACCCGTTAAATTAATAATATTAAATGAATTGAATTAATATAATTTCTAATATAATTGAGAATAAATGTAGAAATTTGGTATAGTAGTTGTAATTTAGTGTAACAATAAAATTTTATGACAATAGATTTGGATAATGTAGATTGTCATAATTTGATTTAAAGTTAAATATAAGAAACTGATATAAGGGTTGAATTAGTGAATATCAATAAAAAGATTAAGTAGAATGGAATTCATTTAATATAAAATAAATAGTGGAAGACTTACATTGGATTGTAAAATGGATAGTAACTAAATAAAATGTTGCCGCTGAATAAATCAATGCAATAAGTGTTGATAAGGAAATTTAATGAATGTTGTCAATAATAAATGGACTTAAGATAGTAATAAAATTTGTTTTGCCTATGTAAATTTATGTATTGATAAGCTATAATTAAATTTGAAATTTGGTAGTAAATAGGGGATAAGTTGACTAAGGCAATTAGTAATTTAATAAATGAATGCATAGTAAGTAAGTGGAAATGTATGCATAAAAATATTTTCATATATGGGATAATTACAAAAGTTTACCCATTTATCTAATGTATATAATTGAATCTAAATTTAGGGCAACATTTTGTTATTGATGGTATAAGTGAATTTGAATAAAAGGGTAAAAATTATGTAGATTTAACATGTATTGAGTATATAGCTAAGAATGGGCATTCGATGTAAATGAATCTAAATTAATGTGTCTAGTCAATAAAGGAGAACTTTAAGAGAATAAATATAAATGAATGTATTTGGGGAATGGAGTCCTTTTATATGTTGAATAGTATAACGTTGTTATTAAGAATGAACGTTACTTTAGTAATTATTAATATGGTAACAGAAGAGTGTATAAATTTTATGTAACGTAAAACGTATTGTAAGGTAATAATTATGTGTAGACTTATAAAAAAGATTTATGACAATAATTATTGTACGTATTTATTCTATTTGTTTGTTAAGTTTATTTTAATCAATTTCAATTTATGCACTAAATTATTTCAGTTAGTGTGGAATTTTTGTAAGTGGATAAATAAGATGTAACCAAGGGAAAATTTCATTTTTATAATATAATAATTAGTGTAATCTTAAGAATGAAACCGAAGTGGAATGAATTAATTGAGGTTTTAAGTTTTATTCAAGTGTTAAGTTAACAAAATTTCCAATAAGATTGAAATACAGTAATTTATGCAAATAAAAGATGGAAATTGGGTAAATATTAATGTATTGGAATATAAAAGAAACGTTAACTATGTAGGGAGTAATAATTGATTTATTTGTGAGTTGTAATCAAATAGAGTCAAATTTATTAGAATTTATTGCAATTAATGGGATTAATTGCAGTAACCTTTGAAGATTTATTCACTAAAATAATTGACGATGGAAATTATATGTAAATTTGCTTTTAGTTAATATTAAATATCCAGAGGGCTAGAAATGACACAAATCTACTGGTTTAGAAATTTACAATAAAAAGTGGTAAGTAATTTTTCTAAATATTTAGATAGTAGGAAGATGTAGATTTAGATGGAATTTACTATTTAACTATTTCATAAGTTGAGATCTAAGTTTAGAATTGAGATTTTTAATGTATAGATATTGAGCCAATATTAGTTTCATTAAATTGACATCAATAACTTTGAATAATAGAAAGAAAGTGAATTTAATAAATTTAATCAAACGTATAATGTTGAATTTATTAAAAATTGGAATTTAACCTTTAAGTAAGGATTAACATCTAAATTGATGAATAGAACAACTATGTATTGACACTTGAATTGTTTAGAATTGGAGTAAATAATTAAGAAAATTTAAAGAGAGAAATTCGGTCAATTTTTGAATTTAGATGTAAAAAATTGGATTTTTATAATTTATTTAATTTATTTAATGAATATTGAAAATAGCCATTTTGGTCACGGACTCGGATTTCGATGAAACTAGTTTCATCGGATCCGTATCGGTGAATTATTATAGGGTTTCAAGTTTCGTATCGATCGGACCTGCCGTTTGATCGTACGGACGCGAAACGCCTTGAAAATCAATTTTATTGAAATCAATTTGAAATCAATTTGGAAATCTTGTTTTCAGCATAACTTCTTCATACGATCAAATTTGGACGTGAAACTTTTTCCATCGCGTTCATAATATTTTAAAATACCTATCTGGATATATGGGTTTGACAAATTTCGTTCCGGGGTCAGAACGGGCTTTTTGGGCCTTAGTTTGTTTCGTACGTTCATCTATCTAGTCTATCTACTCTAACCCAACCCTACCTATAAATATACAGTTATAAACCCTAGCTCCATTCTATTGTCTATTTGCTGTACGTTCATCTTCTTCAAGCTTCTCTTCTTCTTCAATGGGGGCTAACCCTAGATCTAGTCAGTTCAAAAAAAAAAAAATTTCGGATCTGCAGCAGCTTCTGGTCGCGCTTCGGGTTTCAGGGGAGAAAACCCTAGAGCAACTTTGGGTCAGGAAGAAAATGACTCTGGTCGATCCGGGTCGTTTTGGCGAAAACTCCAAGCAAGCACCGGGGAATTGAGACGGCGCACCGAAGTCGACCCAGGACCAGAATTTTCCATTTTTCAAATTTTCATAACTTTTGCATACGAGCTCGGATTCACGCGCGGTTTGTTTTGCTGGGATCGTATCGGAATTTCTGACGTTTTGGCATGAGTTTGGATGAATTTGGAGACTGTCAAATTTTTGGGTTTAAATTGAATTTGAATTCAATCTAAATTCAAAAGGTGAGTGTTTTAACCCACTCACAACTACTAGAAGCTTTTATGTTTGTTAAATTAATTTTAAAAATGAATAGAAATTTATTTATGAGTATTTGGCATGTTTATTTCACTCATATTTGTTGAAATGCATTTATTAAATTTAACTGTTAATTTAATTCATTTATTGCGTATAAATTTACAGTTAAAATTTATTTGTTTGTATATGAACTGCTAGTTAACAGTTATATAATTTATTTCTGAATATAGACTGTAGATTAATAGCTGTTAAATTTAATTTGAATAAAATTGCCAGTATTACCTATATGTAGTACCAAAAATAATATTGTTATTGATTGATATTGATTGATGATTGCGATTTGAATGATGGATGATGTTGATGAATGGATGTTTATTGGATATCATTAAATTTCAAATTATCATGCATATTTCATTTCATTCGGGATTGTGGTTTGAAATGATATATAACCGCAAATTTTTATATCTTTTAAATTGCGGATTGAAATGATAAATATCCGTATCACTTGACCATAGGATAGAAAATTTTATACAGGCACCGCGGTCTATATATAACTATTTTTATGTGATTTCTATGGTTTGGATGGAATACGGTTTATAATAATCTTAAATTTTATATTGTATAAATATTTTTCTTCCATATATATATACATATGAAGTTGAAAATTTTGAAATTAAAAGGTGTAAAAAATCTTTATTAAAAATGGAAGAAAATTAAGAAAATGGAGTTTAATAATTTATATCATATGTTTAAATGTTATGTTTGGAAATTTTAAGATATGATATTTATAATTGGATTTTTCCCAAAATAAATTGAAATGAATATTCTAGTATAATTTGAATTAGGAAAAATATATATATTTTATTACTAGAAATTGAAGTCTTATTATTTATGGATTTTATATGAATATTCAAGACTAATTAATAGAACAATTGATTTTTTTGAAAGCATAAAATCCGACTTTAGTTTGAAATATTGATACTCAAAATGGATATAAGTATATATAAATAAATTGAAGTGGTTTTGGAACTTGAGAGAGATAATATAAATTTTGGTTTAGACTTTAATAAAGAAATGTATTTGTAAAGCCATGAGAACTATTTTCTTTACAAAGTAACATTTAAGTTAAACCATTTAATTCATACACCGTTGAATGTCCAAACCATTCAAGTTTTTAGAAGTTATGTTTTTAAATTATGATTTTCAAAATATTATGCTTTGAAATATTTGATTTTCAGACGTTATGAAGTTAAAGCATTATGATTTTGGAAATGAATTATATTTGGGATAAGTGATAAAATATGGTTTTGGGTTTTGAAATGATATCGTATTCATGGTTATGAAATGGAATGTTTATTCTGATTTTTAAAGTATAACCTATTTTTAAATGACCGCGGTGTTATAATAACGATGGGTTGGCAAAGAGACCAGGATCGGATATGGACGTACTCTCTGTCGATACCGAAAACCACTTTGACTAACCGTGTACGCGGTGGAGATACCAGAATGAAGTAGGTGGTGGCGACGTTTCCTGTAAGGTAAATACGTGGACCCGACTCCCGTGAGTTGGCATAAGGTGGCTAAAACAGGAGCGATTCTCAGGCCAATGAGGTCATTCCTCTGATCGGACCCTCCTCTTCGATATTATACTTTGATTTTGGATTGATTCAGTGGCCACTTCTATATTTTGATTTTGGGGAGTTAGTCCGAGGTGGGCGGTAACTGCGGCTACGCGTTTCCACCAGCCTGGATAGCAATTGGTATATCTACCCTGGCATTGCCTAGTTGTGCCGTGTCACCTACCATACCGAGCCTTTACTACGAGTTTCTATTTGTGTCGTACCTATGGAGTATCCTCTGGTAGCTTCCCGATCAGGAGGTATTACGGTACTGTATAGACTATTGACATTATTTGTGTTAAGGGCTATATGGGTAACCCCTTAACGCTATTAAAAAGTAAGTTTATTTTATAAATAGACACTATTATAATAGCGCAATATACTACATAGTAAATAGTTTAACGGATCCTTAGGAGATGTAAATCCCGAACATCTCTTGAGTTACTGTACTCATATTTATTTCTGTTAAATTAACTCACATAAGATCTTTTAGTCTGACTCGAGTGTTTTTGTCTTTTCAAATTCGCTCGGGTCAGTCCGAGCGTTTCAGGATCGAAGATTTTAGCTTTGGAGGACGAAGACGAAGAATCCGTATTATATTATTTATAGTATTGCACCACACTCTAAATTTCCGCTGCATTGATTGTATTGGTATGTGTAACTCTGATATTCATTGTATAAGTAAAATAAATATTTTGTAAACAGTTATCATGAACTGTATATTGATTATTATATTTTATCCTTCCGTTGTGAGATTCTATTTTGTTTTATTTCTTCTCTGTTTTTTTCTTATTTACCCCATAACAATCCGCCCTTGCGTATGCTTTGAATTGGCACGTGTGTCGGTTTAAAGTGTGCGAAAAGGCTGGATGTTACAACTTAGAGGCTGGAACGGGTTGGTAAGTTGCTGGATTTATAAGTCGTAAACGACCTATAGGATGTAGATGTGACCGACCTAAGAAGGCTATGGGCTAACGAGTTAGTGTGTGAGCGAGTTAAGGAGGATGAGTCGTTTGACCGAGTTTTAGTGTTTTACGACCTAAGGTAGATAGGTCCGTAGAGCGACCTAAGATAGTTAGCGACATAGGGTTAACGACCTAACAGTTACGAGTTATGATTTCTGACCGACCTAAGTTTGGACCGACCTAAGTTTGGACCGACCTAAGGAAGCTAGGTCGTAGACGAGTTAAGGCTTGGTGGTTAAGTCGTCATGTTTTAGGTCGTAGCATAGTTAGGTCGGTAGGTTAGTTAGGTCGTTAGACGACCTAAGGAAGGCCGCTATGAGTTGTTAGGTAGTAACTCGTGTTGCTTGATAGGTCGTGACTAGGTTAGGTCGTATAGAGGCTTATGTGTTAGGTCGTAAGCTTTTAAGTCGGCAGCTAGGTAGGTCGTATAAGTGCATGTGTGTGCTAAGTCGGCCTTGTTTGTTAGGTCGCATAGGAGTTAGGTCGTGAGATCTTGTGTGTTTGGGTAAGTCGTAGGTCGTTGGTTCGAGTTAAGAAAGGCGGCTGTATTTTAGGTCGCATGTACTATTGAGATTTAGGTCGTAAACGACCTAAGTTAGGTCGGCAACGACCTAAAACTGGGCGACGACCTAAGGGTGATTTCAGCCTATAAATAGAGGGGTTTGGCTCACTTTTTGGCACCGGTTTTTGAAGCGACGAAGTGCTGCCATTTTGGGAACTCGACTACAACATTTCTTCACTTCTTTTCTCCAATTTAATCGAGTGCTAACATCCATTCAAGATCGAAGATCAAGATTGAAGATTGAAGAGCCAAAGTTGAAGATCTTCATCCGACGAAGCTAGATTTCACCATTTCAAGCGAGATTTCGACGAATCGAGCTTGAATCCTTGCTGTCCAGATCTTTAGTTGATAGTTGTTGAAGTGTTTGGGTGATTCGGTGAATGGTAGTTATCTCTCACGCGGACCCAAAGGAGTATATTGGATTGGTGGCTTGTTTGAGTGTTAAAGTTAGAGATTTCATGCATTTTTCTTAGTTCCAAGACTAGATTCATTACTTTTGAAGATGTTTACCTATGCAAGTTCAATTAACAAGTTATAGAGACAAAACCCATGTTTTATATTTGATAGATCTATGCTAAAATCCATGATTTCATATATGTTAGACTTATGCTCATTTATTTACGAAATTGCCATTATAGTTGATATTGCTTGATTAGATCTTGTTTGAATGCTTGATTGTTTGGATGTATGATTGATTTGATTGTCTCGAGTTAGCTTGTAGTTGATTTGGGACAAGATGGTTGAAGATGATTCAAAAGCTAAGTGGAAAGGCTCTTGAATGGTGAAAGCTGCTGTGGCATATGAAGCGGATGATGAAGCTCATATGGATGGGTTGGAGGACTTTTCTATAATTAGAGGAAGCGAAGTATGATGACGAAATGGACTTTTCCATGATATGTTGAGGCGAAGTATGATGATGAGATGGACTTTGCTAAGATGCGTTGGAGCAAAGCATGATGTGGAAGCCTTGGTTTAATCCAGACGGGATCATCCCAAGCATGTTGATTACTCGATGATGCGGTTCGAGTTGGTGGATAATGGTGGGCTCGAGAGGTGCTTGAGCTATAATGGGAATAATCATCGAGGAGGATGACTAGAAGGCTGAGCTCTTATCGTTATTGAAGGTTCTAGCAAGCTCAAAGCAAGAGTACGTTGGGTAGATCCGTTATACCCAGGCGCGGGTCATGGTGACGTGCTAGTACTCTGGGTAGATTCGTTATACCTAGGCACGGGTCACGATGACGTGCGGAGTTATGTCTAGAACCGGGGTTGCCATTAGCCCTTGACGGATGGTTGAAAGATGAGTTGGTCATTCAATTAACGATAAAATCAAGGCAATGATAACAGTGATAGCCAGGGTCATGGATGTTTGGTTGTACCATCATTCGGTCTCAAGAGCGGTGTTTTCTGGGTGCTTATCTGATCTTGGTTTAGGCCTTGGGGGTTTGTATTTGGAAAACATCGACCTTGACTCGAGTGATTATTGCTTTACTTTAATTATCTGCTTTGCTATGTTTGCCTCTCCTTAGTGTGTGTTTGGGGGCTATCACTGTAGAAAGAGGTGGAGTGGGATGGTTTGGGTTCCTATTCCTTTTATCCTTTATGCTCTTTTGGTATGTTTGATAGTTGATTTACTGCTCACTAAGACTGTTGTCTGACTCAAGGTTTTATGTCTCCTCTTATTACCTTGGGCTGTTCATCCATGTTTGGGATGGGCAGACTAGGTGACAGGTGGCAGGTGCCGATCTTAGTGGCTCACGCTGATGATGACGAAGACGAGCAGGAGGCTTTACATATTATTTTCATATTCTATGTACTGGATATTCCGCTGATTGTTGATTACTCTGAGTGCTATGTAGTGAGGCTTCTTGTATTCATGATTCAGACCATGTATAAAGCTATTATGATTAGGTGATGATATTCTGTTCTATGGGAGCTTCACTATATTATATTTCTCTATTGTATTTTATCCATGCGCTGTGAGTTTTACGATAGAGTCTACGATGTTTATTCTACCCTTGACGGTCACCCATGGCTGCCTGGCACACCTTCAGCGCACTATTCCCTTGTTTCCGTGCGGGAGTCATGGGCGGTCGTCACACCTTAACGCTATTTTGATACTTTATATAACTGATAGACATTATCTACTTAGCGTACATTACTACCTAGTAGATAGTTTAACGGATCCTTGAAAGGTGGAAAATCCCGTAACATCTCTTAAGTTATTGCATGCACGTTGACACTGGATATGAGATGTCTAACCCCGTAAACATCTCTGACGCCGTCACACTCATATTTATTTACGATTGATTTAACTTTCATATGGATATTTTAGTCCTGACTCGAGTGTTTTGTCTTTTCATTACGCTCGGGTCAGTCCTGAGTTTTCAGATTTTTGAAGATCTATTCTGGAGGACGAAGACGAAGATTTGGTATACTATTACTATTATTATCTGTGCATCATGTTGTCTGCTGCATTATTTATTTGTTCTGTTGTATATGTATAACTCTGATAAATGTTGTATAAATAATTGTCTAAGTATAGTAAACAGCTTCATGAACTGTTTATTTGACTATTATATTTTATCGTTCCGCTGCGAGATTCTGTGTTGTTTCATTTCCTTTATTTATTTTCTTTTCTTAATTACCCCAATAACCATCTTCCTTTTTTTAATGGTTTGGAACCGGCATGTGTATTTGATCGTCGTTTTAAACTGTCCAAAAAGGCGGGTCGTTATATGGATTGTAAATAATAAACTTATTAATGGTGATCAAGAGTTGTGACCACAAGTTATTATGAGTGATACATATATTTTTAATTCAATTCAATTGATTTGGAAATCATTGCAATAAATATAAATTAAATGTTACGTTGAATAAGTTAAGGTAATAAATGGAGAATAACGTAAATGTTCTTCATAGATATGATAATTTGAATCTATTGAAATTTATGGAATTTGAATATCACATTTTACGTTAATTGGAGATAAAGATCGAAATAGGTAATAATTGCATTAATTTGTAAGTAGAAATAAATCGTTAATGAGAACAAGTATTTAAGATTAACCAGCTATTTAGTATATTAAGTTATAACGGAAAATCAATTGCAATAATTGAAAATATATTTATTACATTAATGATAATGACGTAATATTTGAAATATTAAATAGGATGGAATTCAAATGTATATAACGATAGAAATGTGAAATTTGAAGAATAGATTCAAAGTTATAAATGAGTTGTTAAAATAATACATAATAAGTGCAAATTGAATGAATCAATGGGAGCATAGATTTAAGTTTAGAAAACGATATTTTACTTTAATTAAAGTATTGCAAAATAAATGAAATTAACGTTTAAATATTTCGTTTATAGAGATTAAACTAAAATTCAAGGATATTAAAATAATATATTTTGAACCCAACATGGAATCCTTCTACTTAAAATTTTTAGATGGAATAAACATTTGATTATTTAATTGAATAGAGAAAAAGATTTATTTAGTATGTAATTTAATGCTTGTAGGAAACTGTAATTTTATAAACATGTTTGCTTGACTATAAATAAGGATTACAATGTTCACGTATTTATTTAATTGATTTCATCAATTAGGGTCTGTTTTGAAGTGGAAGATTAAAATTAATTGGAAATAAATTTATTAAAATCTTTCAATTGAAAAAGTAAAAGAAACAAAGTGCAATTAATAAAATTTATGTAAGAATGTTTTCATTATGAATGTACATTATTTGGAAATATAAGAATGGATTTAATATTGTATAAGTTGATCATTTTAGAATATAAGAATGTTTACATTTATGAATTGCAAGTAACGAATAAGCATTTTAAGGAAAATAAAAGAATGTTGAGGAAATAAAGTGAACGTTTCCATTCTGAATATAAATATAACGTTGTAAAAAGAGAAAACTGGATTTTTAAAACAACATTTTTCGGTAGTTAAATAGCAGGCATAGGTTGCACGGAAGTGATTTTATTACTAACCTTGAAATTTAAAATAAATTAAATAATTGAGTTCATAATTACGTGTCGAGAAAAAATGTTATTTTTAAATTTGAATTTTTAAATCATGGTTCATATTTTATTTATGTATCCGATGTCCCAGTTATGTAAATTGGTCTTTTTAAATTTAGTTATGTTATGGTAATTAAATCTTTAATGAGTGTCAAATTTGGCAAATGTTTTGAAATTTGAATCCTAAAAGTTTGTTTATAGAGTAGAGTTGGTCCATTCATTCCCTTTCTAATTAATAATTGTCACACGTTTTTTTTTATTTGTTTCCTCATTTGTTCCATTACTCATTTCCATTTACATGGTCTAAAGCCTTTTCATTTCATGAACGTTACATACTTTTCATATTTTTATTTCTTTCTTTCACCTCTTTTAATATCTACCATTTTTATAGGGTGGTTTATATTTTTACTTTATTTCAATTCCTGCTCTGTTTATATTTAGCTTTTCACTAGTTTCATTCCTCATTCTTGTAGCTTCATTTCATTTTTTTAAAATTTCATCTTCTCTAGCTTCATTTTTTGTCACTCTTCACCTTCCTTCTTCCTTTTTCATGTTTCTTCTTCAAATCTACTTTCTCTTTTTTTTTCCAAAGTTTTTTTTTCCTCCTTCTTCTTCTTATTCTTCAAATCTTCTTCTTTATCAAAGTTTCCTTTTCTTTTTTTGTCGATGTTCTTCTTCTTCTTTAAATTTTTTTTTCTCTTTTAAACCTTATCTTCTTTCCATGTCTTTTTCTTCAAATCCATATTTATATAATCTTCTCTTCAAAACTTTCTATAAAAATAAAATAAAAAAATATTAAGATAGCAAGGAAACAAAACAAAATGAGAAAGTAGTTCCAGATCCAAATCTGGCTAAGCAAAAAGGTACGCAATACTAAAAATCCATTGCAAGTTAAATAAATATATGATGTGATATATAATTTCTTTTTTCTTTTTTTGAAATTTCAATCACCATTAATGCGTATAACTTTCGCATACGACCTCTGATTTACGCGATTTTTTTTTTGCTAGGATCGTAATTTACCAGATCTGTTGACTCTTGTTTGGAAAGATTTGGAGACCGTCGAATTTTTGAGTTTAAATTGGATTTAAATCCAATTTAAATTCAAAAGGTGAGTGTTTTAACCCACTCACAACTTCTAAAACTTCTTATGTCTGTTAAATTAATTTTAGATATGAGTAGAAATTTATTTATGACTGTTTGGCATGTTTTATTCATTATCTCCGTTAAATTGCATTTATTAAATTTAACTGTTAATTTATTTTATTTATTGCATAAATTTGACAGTTAGAATTTATTTATTTTCATATTAACTGCCAGTCATAGTTATGTTAAATTTTTATTTCATATTAACTGCCAGTTAAATTTACGTTTACTTTTGCAGATAAACTGCCAATTAACAGTTATTAAATTTAATTTGAGTATAAACTGATAATTGATACCATTATTTATCACCTGCTATGTATTGATGATTGTTTGAAATTGGATGATGGCTGTGATAAATGAATGTATGATTTGATGGATGATTAATTTTATTAAGTGCAAGTTGCTATGCATTTTTATTTCATTCGGGATTGCGGTTTGAAATGATAAACAACCGCATTTATATTTTAAATTGCGGATTGAAATGATAAACATCCGTACCACTTGACCATAGGGTAGAAAATTTTATACAGGCACCGCGGTATATATATATAAAAAAATTTTGAAATGTTTTTATGGTTTTGTAAAACTATCTATATATATGGTTTATGGGATATTGAATTGGTTATTTATATATATAGAAATTTTCGGTTTTTAAGCTTTGTATAAATTTGATTTGAAGTATAAAATAAAGTTTGATTTTTAAGATCAATTACGATTAATCATTTATTAAAATTAAATTTCTGGAGTTTTTATGACTTAAATGAGAATAAGATTTGGAAGATGAATATTAAGTTAAATTGAAATTTAATAAAAAATTAGAATTTTTAAAGGTTATGATTTTTATAACTTGATTTTTTTTGTAAAGTGATTTAAATGAATATCAGGTTGATTTAAATGAATATATAATAAATTGAAAGATGATCCAGTTGTATGAAGTTAAAGGTTTTTCTTAAATTATATTGAATTCATTAAGTAAATATTTCAAGTCTAAATAGTAAGTAATTGAATTTAATATATATGGGATTGCCAAATGAGTTTGTTTTGAAATGGTGAAATATTTAAAGCTTTGAAACATAAGAATTGAAATTGTATTTGGAAGTTTAAATCGATATTTGAAATTGATTTGTGAAATCTAAAGAAGCTATTGTGTTTTATAAAGTAATTTAATATTTAACCATTTAAGTGATGGAAATTTGTTTCGAAGTTATGATTTTCAAGGTAGTATGATTTGGAATTATTATATACAAGAGTTGTGATTTCTAAATATTTCACTTTGAAAACCCTATGTATATTGGAAAATAAAATGACATTATATGATTTTGGGTCTAAATGATATCATATTGATTTGGGGTTTTAAAAATATAAACGATATCGTATTTATATGGGTTTAAAATGGATTTTGTTCTGTTTTTAAAGTATAATTATTTTAAATGACCGCGGTGTTATAATAACGTTTGGTTGTTGAAGAGACCGGGATCGGAAGTTGTCATACTCTCTGCCAACTCCGAAAACCACTTTAACAACCGTGTATGCGGTGGAGATTCCAAAATGAAGTAGGTTGGTGGCGGCGTTTCCTGCAAGGCAAATACGTGGACCCGACTCCCGTGAGTTGGCATAAGGTGGCTAAAACAGGAGCGATTCTCGGGCCAATGAGGTCATTCCTCTGATCGGACACTCCTCTTCGATATTATACTTTGACTTTGGATTGTTTCAGTGGCCACTTTTACTTTGATTTTTGGGGGAGTTTGTTCGAGGTGGGCGGTAGCTGCGGCTATGCGTTTCCATCAGCCCGGATAGCAATTGGTATATCTACCCTGGCATTGCCTAGTTGTACCGTGTCACCTACCCTAGCGCGCCTTATATAATTTTGGTTTTGTACCATACCTATGGAGTGCCCTCTGACGACGCCCAGTACGGGGGAGATTACGGTACTGTATAGACTATGGGAATATATAAATGTGTTAAGGTGGAAAATGTAAAGCCATAACGCTATTTAAAAGTAAGTTTATTTTACAATTAGACACTATTATAATAGCGCAATATACTGCATAGCAAATAGTTTAACGGATCCTTAGGAGATGTAAACCCCGAGCATCTCTTGAGTTACTGCACTCATATTTATTTCTGTTAATGTAACTCACATAAGATCTTTTAGTTTTGACTCGAGTGTTTTTGTCTTTCCAAATTCGCTCGGGTCAGTCCAAGCGTTTCAGGATTGAAGATTTTATTTCCGGAGGAAGAAGACGAAGATTTTATTATTATTTCTATAAATAATATGGTTTCACTACACTCATATTGTTCCGCCGCATTGTTACATGGTATGTGTACTCTGATATGTATTGTATAAATAAACCAAAGGTTTTTGTAAACAAATTTATGAACTGTATATTTGATTATTATATTTTATCCTTCCGCTGTGAGATTCTGTTTCTTTCTCTGTTTTCTTATTTATCTCATAACAATCCGCCCTTACGTATGGTTTGAATTGGCACGTGTGTCTGTTTAAATCGTGCAAAAAGGCGGGATGTTACAGTTGGTATCAGAGCTTTGGTTTAGCGATAAACCTTAGCTTTGTGGGGTCCGACTCTTTACTAATAGGGTAGTAATACCCTATGGGAGTCGCTGAGTGTATATATGAGAGAGCGTATTTGTTAGTGTTATAAAAAGGTTTTAATATTGTGTTAATCTGTTCCGTTTTGTATTTATAAATTCTAGTTGGTGCACGGGACGCTGTGACATCAACAGGGATTTCTAAACATTTAATAGGACTGATTGACATAATATTTGATTTTAATATAGGTGAATGAAATAACTTTGCCTATTATATTTTCTATATATAAAAATATTTTATAATGACATATATTTGGTTGCTATAGATTGGGTGTTAGGTAATGAAAATATAAATAATAGTTGAAGCTAAGTTGAAAGTAAAATAAATGAAATCTGGAAACTTAGAACTTAAGTTCCGGGGTTTTGAAGGTTTCTTTCAATTGATTTTTGAATATAATAATAATATTGTTAGAAGTATTTTTTTTTTGATATAAATGTTTCAGTAGAATTTGAAAGAAATGTTTTGAAAGAAATGTTTTAAAACAAAATAAGTTTGTACTTTCCTCTCTGTCGCTGGAAAATAATTTCAGTGATGGCGGCCGCATCATCGACTTTCATTTTCGAGTTTCGAAGGGGAAAGGCCACTGTAGTAGTTTTACTGCAGATTCATTTTTGAAAAACATATAAATTTGGAATTGTTTTAAATATAATTAGATATATATAAGTTGTAAAAATATATTTATGTATTATTTAAAATCATTTGAAATTTAACCCGATATTAAATTCTTAGATTTCCATTAATTAATTGTTTCAATTATTGTAGTGAATTGAAACGTAGGTAATTAATAAATTAAAACCTCTAAAGGAAATAAGAGATTTAATGATAGGTTATAAATGGTATTAAATGGAATTTGAAATTATAACCTACGAAATAAAGAGTATTATTATTGAATTTTTAAATTAATCATTGGTAATGAGGAAACTTGTGTAACTTTCAGGTACATTCTTTAAAAACATATATAACTTACCAAATATTAAAAGTTTAAATGTTTAATAGGAAATGTAATAGAAATTTGTACAAGTAAAAGTAGGTAATGAAGTATTCAATGAATTTGCTATTTTAAATGAGAATTTAATGTTATAGACTTAGGATATGATTGAAACTTTCCTATAAGTAAATATAATTAAAGGTAAGTAATTCAAATAGATGATTATCAACTTAAGTAATTAAAGAGTAAATAAATGAGGTCGTGCCATAATAAGTGAATAAATAATTATAGTAGTTAATGGCATGACCTGAGTTAATGGAAATGAATAATAGTAAGTAGTAAGTGAAAATAAATGGATGTGCTATAATAAAGAGAAATTGTAAACTTAAGAAAAGGGTTGCAGTTATTTCTAAATAAAATTGGAAGAAATAAATGAAAATAAAAGGTTAAATTGATTGTTGTTTAGATTGTTGTTGTTTGGTTATGGTTGGTTGGGTAAAATACTTTGAAAATTGGACTTGGGTTGAAGGAATAATCTATTTAGTTTATCTTAGACTGTTGAGTAAATGATGCACTTGATGGTTTATTCTTCACTCCGTACGATTTAAAAGTTTGAACCCGAACGACTATTTGTTTGTTTGATTGAATGGTTGCTTTGAATTTGTTGGGTATGCTGGTTGTTGAAATTGATGGATGTTGTATTGATTTGTTGTTAGTGATGGAAACCACTTAAAAAAATATTCACTTTATAAAAATTGTAACCCTTTGGATTATATAAGAAAATGCAGTATCTTAGAAATATTTTGAAAATGTTTTTCCAAACTTTAATAATTTAAATATAAAGGATTAAATAGTTATAAATTAAGATATCTTATTCAAAGTAATTAATTTTGTAAATTTAATTGTTTAGAAGATTAAATAATTTTGAATAAGATGTATTGTATTTAATTCTTCTTTTCCCTTTTTTTCCCCTTTCGGGGACGAAAAGTTTTGAGTGGGGAAGAGTGTAACGACCCGTGTAAATTCGATGTTTAAAATGAATTAAATTAATAGGATTTTATTTTAAATTTATAAAGAAATAAAAATCTTATTAATTTATATGAAAGCAAATATTGAAATTTGATGTATCAAGGGTAATTAAAAATTACAAATTAAATTGTATATTGCAATTAATAGTAATAGTGGAAATTTTTGCAAATATTGAATTTGTCAATGGAATAAAATATTAGTTTACGGAAATTGAATATAAACGGAGGTAATAAAGTAATGCAAGAAAATAAATAATGTAATTAGTACAATCCCTTTTATTTGTAAACTATTGTAAGGTGTTAATTAATTGAAATATGAAAATTTGGAAATAGATTCAAAATTTATGTTAGATAAATGAATTGCAATAATTAAAGTTAGTAATTAATAGGTTAATGGGAATACCAATTTATTCATAAAGTGAATATAAGTGAATGTAACAAAATAAATAGGAAACGCTAATTATTCATAAGTGATGGTTGATGATATAACGTTACTAAGATGTAAATGTATTTTCAACGGAAATGTAACCTTATTTCTAGGTAGAAATTGCAGGTAGATTTATGAAATGGAGTTTATGCAATAAATAGAATTGAATGTTTCGTTAGTATGAATTTAAGGGAATATGGGGTAAATTGATTAAATCAATAAAAGACAATAAATGCAATGATGATGGGTTAGTAATAAAACTGAATAAGGAAATGATTGTATAGTAAAAATGGAATTCCAACTTGTTGGAATGGAGTAAATACACTTCGTAATAAATTTAGGATAGGAAAACGAAATGTAAATATTGGATTAGTTAATTCGTATATATATATATATAGAATAGCGATTATTGGAATGTAAATAATAAACTTATTAATGGTGATCAAGAGTTGTGACCACAAGTTATTATGAGTGATACATATATATTTAATTCAATTCAATTGATTTGGAAATCATTGCAATAAATATAAATTAAATGTTACATTGAATAAGTTAAGGTAATAAATGGAGAATAACGTAAATGTTCTTCATAGATATGATAATTTGAATCTATTGAAATTTATGGAATTTGAATATCACATTTTACGTTAATTGGAGATAAAGATGGAAATAGGTAATAATTGCATTAATTTGTAAGTAGAAATAAATCGTTAATGAGAACAAGTATTTAAGATTAACCGCCTATTTAGTATATTAAGTTATAACGGAAAATCAATTGCAATAATTAAAAATATATTTATTACATTAATGATAATGACGTAATATTTGAAATATTAAATAGGATGGAATTCAAACGTATATAACGATAGAAATGTGAAATATGAGGAATAGATTCAAAGTTATAAATGAGTTGTTAAAATAATACATAATAAGTGCAAATTGAATGAATCAATAGGAGCATAGATTTAAGTTTAGAAAACGATATTTTAGTTTAATTAAAGTATTGCAAAATAAATGAAATTAACGTTTAAATATTTCGTTTATAGAGATTAAACTAAAATTCAAGGATATTAAAATAATATATTTTTAACCCAATATGGAATCCTTCTACTTAAAATTTTTAGATGGAATAAACATTTGATTATTTAATTGAATAGAGAAAAAGATTTATTTAGTATGTAATTTAATGCTTGTTGGAAACTGTAATTTTATAAACATGTTTGTTTGACTATAAATAAGGATTACAGTGTTCACGTATTTGTTTAATTGATTTCATCAATTAGGGTCGTTTTTGAAGTGGAAGATTAAAATTAATTGGAAATAAATTTATTAAAATCTTTCAATTGAAAAGGTAAAAGAAACAAAGTGCAATTAATAAAATTTACGTAAGAATGTTTTCATTATGAATGTACATTATTTGGAAATATAAGAATGGATTTAATATTGTATAAGTTAATCATTTTAGAATATAAGAATGTTTACATTTATGAATTGCAAGTAACGAATAAGCATTTTAAGGAAAATAAAAGAATGTTGAGGAAATAAAGTGAACGTTTCCATTCTGAATATAAATATAACGTTGTAAAAAGAGAAAACTGGATTTTTAAAACAACATTTTTCGATAGTTAAATAGCAGGCATAGGTTGCACGGAAGTGATTTTATTACTAACCTTGAAATTTAAAATAAATTAAATAATTGAGTTCATAATTACGTTTCGAGAAAAAAATGTTATTTTTAAATTTGAATTTTTAAATCATGGTTCATATTTTATTTATGTACCCGCTGTCCCCGTTATGTAAATTGGTCTTTTTAAATTTAGTTATGTTATGGTAATTAAATCTTTAATGAGTGTCAAATTTCGTATGTTTGGGGTAAAAAAAAATTAATTGGGTGAACAAATGTTTTGAAATTTGAATTCTAAAAGTTTGTTTATAGAGTAGAGTTGGTCCATTCATTCCCTTTCTAATTAATAATTGTCACACGTTTTTTATTATTTGTTTCCTCATTTGTTCCATTACTCATTTCCATTTACATGGTCTAAAGCCTTTTCATTTCATGAACGTTACATACTTTTCATATTTTTATTTCTTTCTTTCACCTCTTTTAATATCTACCATTTTTATTGGGTTGTTTATATTTTTACTTTATTTCAATTCCCACTTTGTTTATATTTAGCTTTTCACTAGTTTCATTCCTCATTCTTGTAGCTTCATTTCATTTTTTTTAAAATTTCATCTTCTATAGCTTCATTTTTTGTCACTTTTCACCTTCCTTCTTCCTTTTTCATGTTTCTTCTTCAAATCTACTTTCTCTTTTTTTTTCCAAAGTTTTTTTTCCTGTTTCTTCTTCTTATTCTTCAAATCTTCTTCTTTATCAAAGTTTCCTTTTCTTTTTTGTTGTTGTTCTTCTTCTTCTTTAAATTTTTTTTTCTCTTTTAAACCTTATCTTCTTTCCATGTCTTTTTCTTCAAATCCATATTTATATAATCTTCTCTTCAAAACTTTCTATAAAAAAAAAAAAAAAAAAAAATTAAGATAGCAAGGAAACAAAACAAAATGAGAAAGTAGTTCCAGATCCAAATCTGGCTAAGCAAAAAGGTACGCAATACTAAAAATTCCATTGCAAGTTAAATAAATATATGATGTGATATATAATTTCTTTTTTCTTTTTTTTGAAATTTCAATCACCATTAATGCGTATAACTTTCTCATACGACCTCCGATTTACGTGAATTTTTTTTTGCTAGGATCGTAATAAATTTCCA
The DNA here is from genome assembly GCA_030765085.1 of Allium cepa. NCBI lineage: Eukaryota > Viridiplantae > Streptophyta > Magnoliopsida > Asparagales > Amaryllidaceae > Allium > Allium cepa. Next base: position 368,176,548 of record CM060934.1, on the reverse strand, counting down.
GATCTGTTGACGCTTGTTTGGAAAGATTTGGAGACCATCGAATTTTTGAGTTTAAATTGGATTTAAATCCAATTTAAATTCAAAAGGTGAGTGTTTTAACCCACTTACAACTTCTAAAACTTCTTATGTCTGTTAAATTAATTTTAGATATGAGTAGAAATTTATTTATGACTGTTTGGCATGTTTTATTCATTATCTCTGTTAAATTGCATTTATTAAATTTAACTGTTAATTTATTTTATTTATTGCATAAATTTGACAGTTAGAATTTATTTATTTTCATATTAACTGCCAGTCATAGTTATGTTAAATTTTTATTTCATATTAACTGCCAGTTAAATTTACGTTTATTTTTGCATATAAACTGCCAATTAACAGTTATTAAATTTAATTTGAGTATAAACTGATAATTGATACCATTATTTATCACCTGCTATGTATTGATGATTGTTTGAAATTGGATGATGGCTGTGATAAATGGATGTATGATTTGATGGATGAATGGATGATTAATTTTATTAAGTGCAAGTTGCTATGCATTTTTATTTCATTCGGGATTGCGGTTTGAAATGATAAACAACCGCATTTATGTTTTAAATTGCGGATTGAAATGATAAACATCCGTACCACTTGACCATAGGGTAGAAAATTTTATACAGGCATCGCGGTATATATATAAAAAAGAATTTTGAAATGTTTTTATGGTTTTGTAAAACTATATATATGGTTTATGGGATATTGAATTGGTTATTTATATATATACAGAAATTTTCGGTTTTTAAGCTTTGTATAAATTTGATTTGAAGTATAAAATAAAGTTTGATTTTTAAGATCAAATACGATTAAGCATTTATTAAAATTAAATTTCTAGAGTTTTTATGACTTAAATAAGAATAAGATTTGGAAGATGAATATTAAGTTAAATTGAAATTTAATAAAAATTTAGAATTTTTAAAGGATATGATTTTTATAACTTGATTTTTTTTGTAAAGTGATTTAAATGAATGTCAGGTTGATTTAAATGAATATATAATAAATTGAAAGATGATCTAGTTGTATGAAGTTAAAGGTTTTTCTTAAATTATATTGAATTCATTAAGTAAATATTTCAAGTCTAAATAATAAGTAATTGAATTTAATATATATGGGATTGTCAAATGAGTTTGTTTTGAAATGGTGAAATATTTAAAGCTTTGAAACATAAGAATTGAAATTGTATTTGGAAGTTTAAATCGATATTTGAAATTGATTTGTGAAATCTAAAGAAGCTACTGTGTTTTATAAAGTAATTTAATATTTAACCATTTAAGGGATGGAAATTTGTTTCGAAGTTATGATTTTCAAGGTAGTATGATTTGGAATTATTATATACAAGAGTTGTGATTTCTAAATATTTCATTTTGAAAACCCTATGTATATTGGAAAATAAAATGACATTATATGATTTTGGGTCTAAATGATATCGTATTGATTTGGGGTTTTAAAAATATAAACGATATCGTATTTATATGGGTTTAAAATGGATTTTGTTCTGGTTTTAAAGTATAATTATTTTAAATGACCGCGGTGTTATAATAACGTTTGGTTGTTGAAGAGACCAGGATCGGAAGTTGTCATACTCTCTACCAACTCCGAAAACCACTTTAACAACCGTGTACGTGGTGGAGATTCCAGAATGAAGTAGGTTGGTGGCGGCGTTTCCTGTAAGGTAAATACGTGGACCCGACTCCCGTGAGTTGGCATAAGGTGGCTAAAACAGGAGCGATTCTCGGGCCAATGAGGTCATTCCTCTGATCGGACACTCCTCTTCGATATTATACATTGACTTTGGATTGTTTCAGTGGCCACTTTTACTTTGATTTTTGGGGGAGTTTGTTCGAAGTGGGCGGTAGCTGCGGCTATGCGTTTCCATCAGCCCGGATAGCAATTGGTATATCTACCCTGGCATTGCCTAGTTGTGTCGTGTCACCTACCCTAGCGCGCCTTATACGATTTTGGTTTTGTACCAAACCTATGGAGTGCCCTCTGACGACGCCCAGTACGGGGGAGATTACGGTACTGTATAGACTATGGGAATATATAAATGTGTTAAGGTGGAAAATGTAAAGCCTTAACGCTATTTATTTAAAAGTAAGTTTATTTTACAATTAGACACTATTATAATAGCGCAATATACTACATAGTAAATAGTTTAACGGATCCTTAGGAGATGTAAATCCCGAGCATCTCTTGAGTTACTGCACTCATATTTATTTCTGTTAATGTAACTCACATAAGATCTTTTAGTTCTGACTCGAGTGTTTTTGTCTTTCCAAATTCGCTCGGGTCAGTCCGAGCGTTTCAGGATTGAAGATTTTATTTCCGGAGGAAGAAGACGAAGATTTTATTATTATTGCTATAGATAATATGGTTTCACTACACTCATATTGTTCCGCTGCATTGTTATATGGTATGTGTACTCTGATATGTATTGTATAAATAAATCAAAGGTTTTTGTAAACAAATTTATGAACTGTATATTTAATTATTATATTTTATCCTTCCGCTGTGAGATTCAATTTTTTTCTCTGTTTTCTTATTTATCCCATAACAATCCGCCCTTACGTATGTTTTGAATTGGCACGTGTGTCTGTTTAAATCGTGCAAAAAGGCGGGATGTTACATTGCTGCACCAGTGGCGATATACGACTGAAATATCAGCGTCTTAAAGGTCCACTTCCGCCTGCACGTTTGACAAAATAAGAGTTATACAGCTTTTATAAATAATGTAAACATGAATTGATATAACATGTTCCTAATATATAAAGTGACATACCAAAAAATCCTGCCAAATAGTCTCTTTAACATTATCTGGAAATGTCTACTTAGGCCAACATTCGGTCATACGACTCATGTACGCCCGTCGAGATATAGATAGAACTACTTTAGTCGGCTCCAAAGAGAAACCACCGTGTTTAAACAGAGAAAAAACATTTAATATTTCATGACTACTATATATTTTCAGAATAGATTATACGAAAATGAAATTTAATTTTGAAATTTAATACTTACCTTTGATCTGCTTTTGGCTTTAGCCACACCACAGGACGCCGTAGCTCCTGTGCTGGACCACCGCCATCACCACCGGCCGGATGAGCATGCCCTCTCTGTGAGGAAGAGGGAGACCCAGAATGTCCACCGGTACATCTACGTGACGACATACCTATATAATACATGTTACAAACAAACATTATAATAGAAAATAAAATGACTATATGTAAAACATACAGTATGGCGTAACATAAAAACGAGATGTGATACATATCATATATTAGCATACCATTTCATTTTTAATGAAAACAGGATAATGTTTAAAAAAATATAAATTTACCTTCTCAAAATGTAGATAGTTGATTAGTCCTCATCATTTTCGGATTCAGACTCTGTTTCGCAATCTATATTTTGTTCCTCTGTACTCTCAAATGCTTCAATTAATGCATTTGATTCATCGTTTAGAGGTCCAAAATCTGTTTGATCGTCAATTATTATTATTCTTCTATTTTCCTCGATACCTGCTTGGTAAGCTTGTTCTTCGAGAATATTCCGTCCATCAAATGTAAACCTTGCCTTTGTTTTAAAAACAGCCTACCAATCTATTTTATCTCTTCTTAGAGACGGGTAAGAAGCATAATAAACTTGTAGAGCTTGTTTGACAAGTACAAAAGGATCGTATTTATAATAACGCGAAGTATGTTTTATTTCTATAGGAATATATTTTGGGTGCACGTTGATTCCAGAACCTGGAACATTCCTGAACCATTTGCATTTAAACAAAAATACTACTTCTGCGGGTTGTGAAATACGTCAATTGCAAAACCTGGGTTAGCACGCCATAAAAATCATGTATATGATCATTTGGATCATCACTACCTTTAACAAATACACCAGTATTTTTAGTTAATTTTTCGGCACCGCATTCTTTTGTATTAAATTTATATCCGTTGACAAAGAATATTGGATAGGTCTTCACTTTCCTTTTGGGTCCCATAGCTAAACGTTTCAATCCTTCGTCTATAACACAATTTGTTATATCAAAAACGTACTTAGAAAACCAAGAAGTGAATTCTTTGCCGATATCGCCGTTAGGATGTTGTGATTCATAAATACTGCAATTATATAACAAATGTTGCATTATGATTAAGATACACGTGTGTGCATATATTTGTGTATACACACGAGTTGATGATATATATATATATATATATATATAAGTAAATTACCTAAGAAACGGTGCAACTTCGGCACAGTTGAGAAGAACATATGTGTGTGCAACATCATACATCCAACCATACTTCCACACAAGCACCAACAGGCCGACCTTGTTTTTTAAAAATTGATAAGGTCGTTTGACAATCATCTTGATCAATGCCTTCATCATTACGCATAGCACTTTCAAATGACATGTTCACATGGTCACTAAAATAATGAGAGAAAAAAAATGAAGCTTCTTCTTCGATATATGATTTGCAAATCGAACCTTCAATTCGAGCTTTCTGTCTTACTTTTTTTTAGATGATTTAAATACCTTTCAAATGGATACATCCATCCATATTGCACAGGCCCCCGAAGACGTGCTTCTAATGGAAGATGAATAGATAGATGTTCCATAACATTGAAAAAACCTCGAGGAATACTTTTTCCATTTTGCAGAGCAATATCGGGATTTCTTCCTCAAGTTTAGGTAGACGATCAACTTTTAATGTAGTAGAACAAATCTCTTTATAAAAAAGACTAAGTTCTGTTACAACAGTCCAAACTTTTACGGGCAACAGTTCTTTAAAAGGGACGGGTAATAAATTTTCCATCATAACATGACAATCATGACTTTTCATCCCGTTAAGTTTATTGTTCTTATAGTCGACACATCTACGAATATTAGAAGATATACCATCCGGGAATCTTAGTCCTTCCACCCATTTTAAAAGTACTTTAACTTGATTATTGTCTAGCTCATAGGAAGCTTTTGGCTTTTTTGTGTCATTTGGCTTTATATGAAGCTCTGGACGATTACATATTACTTCGATATCACGTCTTCATTTCAAATCATCTTTCGTTTTCCCATTGACATTCAAAAGTGTATTAAAAACATTATCAAACACATTTTTCTCATTATGCATCACGTCAATATTATGATGAATCAGGAAATTTTTCCAATAAGGCTACTCCCAAAATATGTTTTGTTTGCACCAGTTATGAATCGATGATTTACCTTGAATTTCAATTTGTTCTCCTGTTTCATGTATCTTTGGATAATCCTTTACAAGTTCATAAATATCTTCGCTTGACCAAACCGTAAGTGCTCTCAAATTTTCATGTCTAATAGCTGTAAAGTTTTTCTTATGTAACGACCCGCTATTTTGGACTATTCGCATCCGTACATATCGGACTCGAATAATTCAAAATACCGAATTGTTAATTTAAATTTGGCAAAAATCAAATATACAGTAAATAAATAATCATATAATCACAGACACAGAGTAATAATATGCAGCGGAAGCAAAAGATAGTAGTTCATGAAGCTACTATATATATAACAGAGTTAAATAAGTTACAACAGAAGTCTCGAATACAATAGCCAAATACAAGTATCAGAATACATCACTGAAATCAACTGAATATATGAAAGCTGGATAGATAGCTGGATCTCCAGGCGAAGCTCCAACTCCAAAGGTGAGTCTCGAAAGCTGAACCATTCAGTCTAACCCGAGCGTAAAGCAAAACACAAAACACTCGAGTCAGGATTAACATTCTTATATAAATCAATCCAACTCAAGTGAAATAACAATTGAAATACAAATAACTCAAAGGACGTTGGAATAACCATCCTTTAAGGATCCGTTAAACTATCTACTATGTAGTAATATACGCTAAATAGATAATGTCTATCAGTAATATAAATATCAAAATAGTGTTAAGGCGTTACCATTATCCCCCTTAACACATTTGTGTAAGCGTCATAGACTATACAACACTGTAAACTCCACCGCAAACTGGTGGGATATCAGGGAGTACTCCATAGGTATAACACAAAACAAATTCGTAGTGGTCGCGCGTATAGGGATACAAGTATGACAAGGCACATGAGGCAATACCCAAGGTAGTGAAACTACCGTTTGCCTGATCCGGACTGGTGAAAACGCATCGCCGCAGCGATCGCAACACCGCGAAACAACACTCCTGAAATTCCGAGGGTGCACCAATCAATTACAAGTAATGAGTAGTAGTTACGAAGAAGTGTGTTCGCTCGAGGTGGCTAATCCCATTTGGCCCGGCACGGCTCCTGATTTTAGTCATTTCCAATTTGACACAAGTGTAAAGGCTATCCATTATCGTTCTCTTTCTTCAGTCATCACGTACATCATTCCAACCACTTCATTCTGGATCATCACTCCGCGTATAGTTATTAAAGTGGTTTTCGGTTTAGATAGAGAGTATATCCATAACCGATTTCGGTCTCTTTAATAACTTCCGTAATTATTACACCGATTGGTCGTTTAGTAAATTTCAAACCAAATCAAATTCAATTCCAATTAGAATTTATAAATCAACATTTCATTTGTCTTTCTAAATCAATTCCAAAGTTTACGTTTCAAACTTCCAAATTACCATTTCAAAATCTTAAAATTCGATTTCATCTTTTATTTAAACAATTCAAATATTGATTCAAGTTCGTATATAGGTTTCATTCCAAAATCATTTAAAATGGTTAAATTTTCATTCAAATCAATTTAAATTCATTGATCGATTTCATTCAATATTCGCTAAGTAAATTTATCCTTCAAAACAACTTCTATTTAAATTCCAATTTATTTAAATCAATTACTTACGTTCAACTTCATTATATCAAAATTTCAAATTGAAATAAAATAAATTCGTTAAATATGTTCTTTAACTCACAATTCTTACGTTAATTTCAATAAGTCCCATTCATTTCAATAAATCACATTTTATTTCTTATTAAAGAAATTCAATTTTCACTTATTTATTGACTTCGTTACAAATTTCTAACTCAATTAATAAAGAACTAAATTTCACAAAAATCGAGAAGTTTCAATTTCACTTATTAACTTATTTAAATAATTTTTCCAAAACTTTAATACATAAAGAAACTCAATTTCATTTATCAACGAAGTTCAAATCCACTTATTAAAAAGTTCGATTTTCTCTTATCAAAGAATTCAATTTTTTTTCAATTATCAAATAATTCAATCTTATTCACTTATTTAATAATTTCAATCTTAATTATTAATAATTTCAAAACTTAATAATTACAAACTTGATTATCAATTCAAACTTAATTATTAAATCATTTCCACTTAATTATGAATTCAAACTTAATCATCAAATCATTTCAACTTAATTATAAATTCAACTTAATTATAAATTCAACTTAATAATTTCAAACTTAGTTATAATTTCAAACTTAATTATAATTTCAAATTTAATTATTAAATGATTTCGAACTTAATAATTTCAAAACTCAATTATTACTAATTCCAAATTATTGATTAATAATTCCAATTTTAATTATTAAATAATTAAATTTCGAACAACGTTCTTTCATCAATTATACGTTAATATTTGTTTCAGATTCAACCTTTACATTTTCCTTTCAAAAATTCAAATTCCAACTTCATTTCAAAACTTATTCTTTGCTCGAATAAAATCATTATTTTTTTTAAAATCAAATTATTGACCAATCGGATTTTATCTAATTCTCTATCCTAAGTCAAGTTCATTTGGGTATTTATCATTTCAACCCGATTCCAATTCCAATTCAAAAAATCAAACATAACAAAGGGAACTTGCAGTGTGATAAATGGGATGGTGTCCAAGTAAATAAACAAACAATAACAACAAACAAACACAATCCAATAATCAATTCAAATAATCCCGAAATAATCGTATTAATTCACATTGTTGTTTGTGCGAATTAATATAATTATTTCTAGAATCTACACTATCATTTCATGTAGATTAAAGATCATTACATTATGGTTTTTTTCACTTGTCGTTCAATTTCAATTTCAAATTTAATACTACAACAATCAATCCAATATATGTTCAAAGGTTCAAAGTGTAATTTATCAATTCTACATGCTAATTAACTTGCCAATTAAAAGGGGTCATATTATTCAAGTTAACTAATCAAATTCAACACATCTGTCGATTCACATTGATTCTCATTTTTAAACTATCCTACGTCAAATTCAATTGCATAATATTTATCAATTTATACAATACAATTTACATCCAATATAAACAACAATCAATCAATCAATTATCAACCAAACTGTATTATCATTGCATAAATAATTAATAGATAATGGTGTCAGATGTCATAGGCGAACAGATACAAGTAATAACAGTGTACATAACTGACAACATCATATTTCAATTGTCGTTTCAATTTAAATCAAATTAATTAAATAAAAGAATATTAATCGTGAGTGATTTCTCATCTTCCGAGGCTAGAGGAGATTGGAAATGAAGTAGAGTTACGAAATCCAGGCACGAATCCAAACAAAGCCAATGGATACACGTTCGATGGACAGGCTGACAGATGGAAATTGACGAATTCAAATTAGGCTGGATCGATAATGATAATTGGTGTAAGTGAACTTACATATATCCATACATATCTATTTATGTAAAGGTCCTAAATTTAAACATATATTAATTTAAATATATATATAGTTTCCAAGATCATAGTTCCAATTAAACACATATATAAAATCAACAGTTATACATTACATATTTTTGAAATAAGCACATATATATACCTATATTCTTTTATTCAATACAAGGATATAATTTAAAAAGTCAAGACATATATATGAACAGTTAAGAAAATCCATTTGAAAGTTACAAGTATATACCACTAGATGCACACATATGAGGCACTATATACATATGTATATAGTCAAATATTTCTAATATATATTTTAAACAAACTGTACAACCTATAGCTTGTAATATAACTTATTATTTTCAAATTTAATGTTTTGAAAATCATGGTAGTACTGGTATATGACAAAATGCACAAAACTAATATGTCTATTCAGGTACTTATAACTTTTTATATTGGAACATAGCATAATATAAACAGTAAGCTAGTATGCTACTTCATTTGCAATAAAACATATAAACGTACCAATATTTAACTTTCGTACCCTCTATATTCAAAATCACTATTTTTATAAAGATCAGTATGAACTTAGTTTATAATAGTGTATAACTTGCATACATATAATACCAACTCTACAGGCATCCCATACTGAATGAACTAACTGGGTAAACCAAAATCAAAACAAAATATGCATACTTAAAATTTCATATTATATTCAGTAAACAAATTATACCATATATCAACTTATATAATATAATACTTTAAAAAAATAGAACATTTTATACTTATTAAAATATATCAGACCATATTATAACTTTATAAGCTATATAACATGCTACAACTATCATAGTCATATGCACGTATGTACCACTTTTGTTTGTTTATTTTTTATTTTTTTTTCGAGAGGAAAAGACTTGAACCGGATGTATCAAAATCAATAAAGACAAAAATAGTAACACGTGTTATAACGTATATCTGCAAACAATAATACATGCATGCAAACATTAGGAGCTGCTCACACACGTCTGGACTGAAGTGGAGGAGGCAATCTCAGGCTTGCGAAGGGTCGCTGTTCGCATGGGAGGCTTCGGCAGTGGAGGAGAAAAGACGGCGGAGAGAGGGCTGCGTTGTCGAAGGCTGCTTGCGGGTCTGGCATTTGGAGGAGCGTGGGCTGGTCCACGTGCTGGCTGCCGTGGCTGAGCTTGGGTGAGGGAAGGTGGTCCGAGGCTGGGATGGTTGACGAAGTGGTGGTGCACGGTGCTTGCGTTTGATTTGGTGGCTTTGTGGATGGGAAGAAAGGTGGCACGCGTGAGAAGGTGGAGGTGGAAACAAACTTGCGTGGATAGAGCATGATTGCATGGTGAGGCGAAAGAGAAGGGAAGGGTATGAACAATGCTGTGAGGAATGTTTGTATGCGTATGTAATTTTTTTTCTTCTGGAATATGAATAGCTCGGCAACAATAAATGGAGAAAATGAGGAAGGCTGTTTTTTATATAAAAAGAGACGTGAGCAGGTATGAAGAAGGAGGTGGAATAGATGAATATGTTGGGAAAATGAAGCATGGGAAAGTGTGACAATGCATGGAAAAAGTAACGTGTTGGCTAGAAAAGTTTGAACAGTGCAAGCTAGAAAATGGACCACTTAGAATATTGGAACCGTGTGAATCAGTAAAAAAGCACGCAAATAAAAAAAATAAAAATAAAAATAAATGCAACAACTGTATGGTACTGGTTAGGTAGGAAGAAAAAGGAACAAGAGAAAGCCGAAAGGTTTTAAAATGAGTGTCGATACGGTTCCACGTTTTACAGATTTCGCCATGCATCCAAACTCAAAACACGGAAATGAATATACGCAGAGATCGGTAGGATGAGTCGATCAGAACGGTATACAGATATCAGTGATTCGATTGAATTATAAAAATTCGAATTTTCTACTAGCGGAAAACGCGTAAAAATCACAGAAAATTAAGATCGACGGAGCCAAAGACATCCGAATTTGGAAAAATGACAAACTGACATCTTGCTCAGAAGATGTTTTAGAATTTTTCTATGTAAAAATATTTTGGTTTTGAAAACGTTTTATTTTCATCGCTTTTTAACTAATTAAATTGAAGTAAATTTACGCGCGAAATATACTTTCATATTTTCAGACGAAAATTTACCAGTTGCTATGCTTAACTAGACGCATTCCAAATATAAAATTTATATTTCAAAATTTTATAGTTTAAAATTCCTACAAAATTTCAATTAATAACGTTATTAAAACCGGTTAAATTTACGGGTTGTTACACTCTCCTCCACTCAAAACTTTTCATCCCCGAAAAGAGAGAAGGTAGAAAAAAACAATTAGAAGAAAATAGACTTGAATTCCAAAATAAAACAATTAATTTAAACCATATGAATTTCAATCTAAATTAATTTATTCAACAATTGACTTTAAATTCAAGGTAATTCATTAACTTGGTTTATTTTCAATTTATCATTGTTTGTTACAAAATTTATTTCAACAACAATTTATTTTGTTAATCACATCTATTATTCAATTACCCTATTATTCTATTTATCTCCATAAACATTTTATAATAAAAATTTAAGTGTATAACATTTATTGTACGCACTCACATTTCATTTGTAAAGACGATTTATGTTATGTATCATCCAATTTTCTTAAATTAACAATTTCAAATGTCATAAATTTGAATATCGTTTATTATAATCATACTTTATTCGACAAATTTGATTCTTCTTTATTCCAAAATATTATTAAATTTTATTCTCTTGATATATCTTATCACATTTATATTAAGTATATTTACATTTGTTATAACTACTCAATTTATTTATAAATTCCATTAACATCATTTTATACTGTATAATATTCAATTACATAGTTAACTTTTGAAAATTTAGGTAAGTTATATATAATGCAATTGAGTATTATCCGAATGAAATTTACAATTCAGTTATTTCAAGTTAAGTATTTACATAAAAGAATTTGGTTTCATTTATAATTGAAAATCATCCTTTACCCAAATTCAAGAATTAATTTCCGATTTACTTTAATAATTTAGAGATAAAATGAATATATATATACATTCATACATAACATATCCAAACAAATTTAAAATTTTAATATATATTACAAGTCAAGTCAAGTTCAGAAATTCAAATCAGATTATTTTCTCAATAAACCGTAGCAAAGCTACAGAATAGTCTTTCCACTTCGAAACTCGAAAATGAATGTCGATGATGCGGCCACCGAAATTATTTTCCCACGACAAAGAGAAGAGCTCTAATTTAATCATTTAAAATTTCTTTGTAAACCATTTCTATTCGAAACTATTTTAAATAATATACATTTTAAAACTTTAAAACCGTAGTTCGAAATTATCGAAAATTAAATTCTCAAATTCTAATTTAAATTCACTTCAAATTCCAATCAAATTATACATAAGTTTATAAATTCTTTTTTTTTCATAGTCAATGTTTTACAAAACAATAAATGGAAATCAAATATTATCATTTTAACAACTAATTCAGTTAACAATTCAATTTCAGAAAATCATACTTATATATATAATATAATCATACAAAAATTTATTTCATTAACCAAATTTGAAAACTATATTGTGTCAGTTTGCTCTGCTCAAGTGTTTTAGAAATCCTATCGATAACGTTGATCAGACGAATCGATCGGAAACCCAAGTCAACATCAACAACTCAAACAACACAATATATAAAACATTCTTAATATTAATTCACAAATACACTTCCTCGCTCGACGATACAAGGATGGATTTCAAAATGAGTATAGGGATTTAAATTTGATAGACTCAAATTAAAGAGAATTCTGATTCGAATATGGGTTAGAAAGAAAAGAAAAGATGATTCAATTTACAGTATCGGGAGATGGATAGGCTTATTCAATTTACGGGCAACCTTAACCTGGTCGAGCGTAACTTCGAGAATACGATCGATGCTGAATTCCGAGGTAAATCAACATCAGATCACAAGAGATAGAATTCAGGCATAGTAGGAGATAGATAGCATCGTAAACCGAGGATATAGAAATCTCCGGTAAATCGATGTCTATTGTAAAGGAGTTTCACCCATTTACAAATAATTCGAAGATTGGCGAGACCACCGGTTCATTATAAAGATTATTCGAAGTGGAATTATGGATACTCCAGAATTAAAAGCAGACGAGTAGTGAGGGACACGAATGAATTTTGGAACCGCAGGGAACGTTCCAAAATTCAAAGGAATTGAGTCAAAGGAAGAGATTGAAACTCGAATGAGAGTGATTCTGTAAATACATTTACCATATATACTATGTTTTGCCTAGAGCTACCAAATCTCTGATACCAACTGTAACGACTCGCTATTTTGGACTATTCGCATCCATACATATCGGACTTGAATAATTCAAAATACCGAATTGTTAATTTAAATTTGGAAAAACTCAGATATACAGTAAATAAATAATCACATAATCACAGACACAGAGTAATAATATACAGCGAAAGCAAAAGATAGTAGTTCATGAAGCTACTATATATATAATTGAGTTAAATAAGTTACAACAGAAGTCTCGAATACAATTGACAAATACAAGTATCAGAATACATCACTGAAATCAACTGAATATATGAAAGTTGGATAGATAGCTGGATCTCCAAACGAAGCTCCAACTCCAAAGGTGAGTCTCGAAAGCTGAACCACTCAGTCTGACCCGAGCGTAAAGCAAAACACAAAACACTCGAGTCGGGATTAACATTCTTATATCAATAAATCCAACTCAAGTGAAATAATAATTGAAATACAAATAACTCAAAGGACGTTGGAATAACCATCCTTTAAGGATCCGTTAAACTATCTACTATGTAGTAATATACGCTAAATAGATAATGTCTATCGGTAATATAAATATCAAAATAGTGTTAAGGCGTTACCATTATCCCCCTTAACACATTTATATAAGTGTCATAGACTATACAATACTGTAAACTCCACCGTAAACTGGTGGGATATCAGGGTGTACTCCATAGGTATAACACAAAACATATTCGTAGTGGTCGCGTATATAGGGATACAAGTATGATAAGGTACATGAGGCAATACCCAAGGTAGTGAAACTACCGTTTGCCTGATCCGGGCTGGTGAAAACGCATCGCCGCAGCGATCGCAACACCACGAAACAACACTTCTGAAATTCCGAGGGTGCACCAATCAATCACAATTAATGAGTAGTAGTTACGAAGAAGTGTGTTCGCTCGAGGTGGCTAATCCCATTTGGCCCGGCACGGCTCCTGATTTTAGTCATTTCCAATTTGACACAACTGTCAAGGCTATCGATTATCGTTCTCTTTCTTCAGTCATCACGTACATCATTCCAACCACTTCATTCTGGATCATCACTCCGCGTATAGTTATTAAAGTGGTTTTCGGTTTAGATAGAGAGTATATCCATAACCGATTCCGGTCTCTTTAATAACTTCCGTAATTATTACACCGATTGGTCGTTTAGTAAATTTCAAACAAATCAAATTCAATCCAATTAGAATTTATAAATCAACATTTCATTTGTCTTTCTAAATCAATTCCAAAGTTTACGTTTCAAGCTTCCAAATTACCATTTCAAAATCTTAAAATTCGATTTCATCTTTTATTTAAACAATTCAAATATTGATTCAAGTTCGTATATAGGTTTCATTCCAAAATCATTTAAAATGATTAAATTTTCATTCAAATCAATTTAAATTCATTGATCGATTTCATTCAATATTCGCTAAGTAAATTTATCCTTCAAAACAACTTCTATTTAAATTCCAATTTATTTAAATCAATTACTTACGTTCAACTTCATTATATCAAAATTTCAAATTGAAATAAAATAAATTCGTCAAATCAATTCTTTAAATTACAATTCTTACATTAATTTCAATAAATCCCATTCATTTCAATAAATCACATTTTATTTCTTGTTAAAGAAATTCAATTTTCACTTATTTATTGACTTCGTTACAAATTTCTAACTCAATTAATAAAGAACTAAATTTCACAAAAATCGAGAAGTTTCAATTTCACTTATTAACTTATTTAAATAATTTTTCCCAAACTTTAATACATAAAGAAACTCAATTTCATTTATTTACGAAGTTCAAATCCACTTATTAAATAGTTCGATTTTCTCTTATCAAAGAATTCAAATTTTTTTCAATTATCAAATAATTCAATCTTATTCACTTATTTAATAATTTCAATCTTAATTATTAATAATTTCAAAACTTAATAATTACAAACTTAGTATCAATTCAAACTTAATTATTAAATCATTTCCACTTAATTATGAATTCAAACTTAATCATCAAATCATTTCAACTTAATTATAAATTCAACTTAATAATTTCAAACTTAATTATAATTTCAAACTTAA
The DNA here is from genome assembly GCA_030765085.1 of Allium cepa. NCBI lineage: Eukaryota > Viridiplantae > Streptophyta > Magnoliopsida > Asparagales > Amaryllidaceae > Allium > Allium cepa. The sequence goes on along the minus strand of CM060934.1, from coordinate 368,161,444 downwards.
TTATAATTTCAAATTTAATTATTAAATGATTTCAAACTTAATAATTTCAAAACTCAATTATTACTAATTCCAAATTTAATTATTAAATAATTAAATTTCGAACAACGTTCTTTCATCAATTATACGTTAATATTTGTTTCAGATTCAACCTTTACATTTTCCTTTCAAAAATTCAAATTCCAACTTCATTTCAAAACTTATTCTTTGCTCGAATAAAATCATTATTTTTTTTAAATCAAATTATTGACCAATCGGATTTTATCTAATTCTCTATCCTAAGTCAAGTTCATTTGGGTATTTATCATTTCAACCCGATTCCAATTCCAATTCAAAAAATCGAACATAACAAAGGGAACTTGTAGTGTGATAACTGGGATGGTGTCGAAGTAAATAAACAAACAATAACAACAAACAAACATAATCCAATAATCAATTCAAATAATCCCAAAATAATCGTATTAATTCACGTTGTTGTTTGTGCGAATTAATATAATTATTTCTAGAATCTACACTATCATTTCATGTAGATTAAAGATTATTACATTACGGTTTTTTCCACTTGTCGTTCAATTTCAATTTCAAATTTAATACTACAACAATTAATCCAATATATGTTCAAAGGTTCAAAGTGTAATTTATCAATTCTACATGTCAATTAACTTGCCAATTAAAAGGGGTCATATTATTTAAGTTAACTAATCAAATTCAACACATCTGTCAATTCACATTGATTCACATTTTTAAACTATCCTACGTCAAATTCAATTGCATAATATTTATCACTTTATACATTACAATTTACATCCAATATAAACAACAATCAATCAATCAATTATCAACCAAACTGTATTATCATCGCATAAATAATTAACAAATAATGGTGTCAGATGTCATAGGTGAACAGATACAGGTAATAACAGTGTACATAACTGACAACAGCATATTTCAATTGTCGTTTCAATTTAAATCAAATTAATTAAATAAAAGAATATTAATCGTGAGTGATTGCTCATCTTCCGAGGCTAGAGGAGATTGAAAATGAAGTAGAGTTACGAAATCCAGGCACGAATCCAAACAAAGCCAATGGATACACGTTCGATGGACAGGCTGACAGATGGAAATTGACGAATTCAAATTAGGCTGGATCGATAATGATAATTGGTGTAAGTGAACTTACATATATCCATACATATCTGTTTACGTAAACATACTAAATTTAAACATATATTAATTTAAATATATATATAGTTTCCAAGATCATAGTTCCAATTAAACACATATATAAAATCAACACTTATACATTACATATTTTTGAAATAAGCACATATATATATACCTATATTCTTTTATTCAATACAAGGATACAGTTTAAAAAGTCAAGACATATATATGAACACTTAAGCAAATCCATTTGAAAGTTACAAATATATACCACTAGATGCACACATATGAGGCACTATATACATATGTATATAGTCAAATATTTCTAATATATATTTTAAACAAACTGTACAACCTATACCTTGTAATATAACTTATTATATTCAAATTTAATGTTTTGAAATCTATGGTAGTACTGGTATATGACAAAATGCACAGAACTAATATGTCTATTCAGGTACTTATAACTTTTTATATTGGAATATAGCATAATATAAACAGTAAGCTAGTATGCTACTTCATTTGCAATAAAACATATAAACATACCAATATTTAACTTTCGTACCATCTATATTCAAAACCACTATTTTTATAAAGATCGGTATGAACTTAGTTTATAATAGTGTATAACTTGCATACATATAATACCAACTTTACAGTCATCCCATACAGAATGAACTAACTGGGTAAACCAAAATCAAAACAAAATATTCATACTTAAAATTTCATATTATATTCAGTAAACAAATTATACCATATATCAACTTATATAATATAATACTTTAAAAAATAGAACATTTTATACTTATTAAAATATATCAGACCATATTATAACTTTATAAGCTATATAACATGCTACAACTATCATAGTCATATGCACGTATGTACCACTTTTGTTTGTTTATTTTTTTTTATTTTTTTCGAGAGGAAGAGACTTGAACCGGATGTATCAAAATCAATAAAGACAAAAATAGTAACACGTGTTATAACGTATATCTGCAAACAATAATACATACATGCAAACATTAGGAGCTGCTCACCCACGTCTGGACTGAAGTGGAGGAGGCAATCTCATGCTTACGAAGGGTCGATGTTCGCATGGGAGGCTTGGCAGTGGAGGAGAAAAGACGGCGGAGAGAGGGCTGCGTGGTCGAAGGCTGCTTGCGGGTCTGGCGTTTGGAGGAGCGTGGGCGGGTCCACGTGCTGGCTGCCGTGGCTGAGCTTGGGTGAGGGATGGTGGTCCGAGGCTGGGATGGTTGACGAAGTGGTGGTGCACGGTGCTTGCGTTTGAGTTGGTGGCTTTGTGGATGGGAAGAAAGGTGGCACGCGTGAGAAGGTGGAGGTGGAAACAAACTTGCGTGGATAGAGCATGATTGCATGGTGAGGCGAAAGAAAAGGGAAGGGGTATGAACAATGCTGTGAGGAAGTGTTTGTATGCGCATGTAATTTTTTTCTCTTGAATATGAATAGGTCGGCAACAATAAATGGAGAAAATGAGGAAGGTTGTTTTTTTTATATAAAAAGAGACGTGAGCAGGTATGAAGAAGGAGGTGGAATAGATGAATATGTTGGGAAAATGAAGCATGGGAAAGTGTGACAATGCATGGAAAAAGTAACGTGTTGGCTACAAAAGTTTGAACAATGCAAGCTAGAAAATGGACCACTTAGAATATTGGAACCGTGTGAATCAGTAAAAATGCACGCAAATAAAAAAATAAAATAAAAATAAATGCAACAACTGTATGGTAATGGTTAGGTAGGCAGAAAAAGGAACAAGTGAAAGCCAAAAGGTTTTAAAATGAGTGTCGATACGGTTCCACGTTTTACAGATTTCGCCATGCATCCGAACTCAAAACACGGAAATGAATATACGCAGAGGTCGGTAGGATGAGACGATCAGAACGGTATACAGATATCAGTGATTCGATTGAATTATAAAAATTCGAATTTTCTACTAGCGGAAAACGCGTAAAAATCAAAGAAAATTAAGATCGATGGAGCCAAAGACGTCCGAATTTGGAAAAATGACAAACTGACATCTTGCTCAGAAGATGTTTTAGAATTTTTCTATGTAAAAATCTTTTGGTTTTGAAAACGTTTTATTTTCATCGCTTTTTAACTGATTAAATTGAAGTAAATTTACGCGCGAAGTAAACTTTCATATTTTCGGACGAAAATTTACCAGTTGCTACGTTTAACTAGACGTATTCCCAATATAAAATTTATATTTCAAAATTTTATAGTTTAAAATTCCTACAAAATTTCAATTAATAACGTTATTAAAACCGGTTAAATTTACGGGTTGTTACATCTTATCTCTTCTAAAAGGATGATTAATATGAAGAAAACATCGATGACAGTCAAACCATGAAATTTTCTTTCCATCAGGTAAAGAAAATGCTCGTGTGTCTTCCTTGTAGTACGGACAAACTAGACGACCAGCCGTACTCGAACCTGAAAGCATTGCATAAGCAGGAAAATCGCTGATTGTCCACATCAAAGAAGCATACATGCGAAAGTTTTTTTTGGAAATATCGTATGTTTCTACTCCTTCGTACCACAGTGTTTTTAATTCTTCAATCAAAGGTTGTAAATAAATATCGATTCCTTGTGTCGGATCACTAGGGCCAGGGAAGACAACTGTGAGAAACATATATGGAGTTTTCATACACATCCATGGAGGTAAATTATAAGGTGTGACAATCATAGGCCATGACGAATATTTAGAACCAATATGAGAAAATGGTGAAAATCCATCTGTACATAAACCAAGTCGAACATTACAACTCTCGGATGCAAAATTAGGATATTTGTGGTCAAAATGCTTCCATGCTTCCACATCAACTGGGTGTGTTAACGTACCTTCTTCCCGTGTTCTAACACTATGACATCTCATATATTGCGCAGTTACAGAAGATGCATATAACCTTTGAAGTCTTGAAGTAATTGGTAAACAATGCACACGTTTATACTGGACTTCCTTTCCTTTTTTCTTTCTTGATTTGTACCTTTCCTGATTACATATTTTACAATTTCTAAGGTTGATATCTTCTTTCCAAAACAGCATGTAACCGTTTAGACATGTATTTATTTTATGATACGGTAAACCAAAAGTTGACATTATTTTTTTTTATTTCATAATGATTTTCGCACATTAAATTATTGGGAGGCATATGCCGTTTCGCAGCTTGTACAACAGCTGTAAATCCAGCTTCTGTGAAGTTGTATTTAGATTTCATCGATATGTATTCAGCAGTTACTGATACTTGGGTTCCGCTTGTGCAGCCTTCCCAAAGGGGTTTCTTTGCGGCATCTAATAAATCATATATTTTTTTTTGCCCCAATATTTGGTTCTTCTTCAGCATTACCATCGTCATCAATTAATTGAGGAATAGGAAACATTGACCGTGCAACATCTTCAACCATATGTTCTACGAGATTCGTCGTATCAATTTCAGTACACACTACCTCCTCAACTTGTACATGATTAGATGTTAATGGTTCTCCATGATGATCCCAAACCAAATAGCTCGGCACGAAACCGTATTGACGCAAATGAACTTTAACCATTTCTGGTATCAAATGCTTTAACATTTTGCATTTAGTACATGGATAGCGGATTTCTTCTTCGTTTCTGTTATTACTTAAAGCGAAATCAATAAATACGTGAACACCGTTATTAAACTGTTCGCTTATTGAGCCTCCATTTTCGACCCTTCTTTTTTTGTACATCCAGCTTCGATCAGTAAAATAATTGTCCATTTACCTACGTATATAATTAAAAAGTACGATATAAATTTAAAAAATTGACATTTTATTAAAACAATATTATTGGTGAATTTTATATTAATAAATCATTGAAACTTTGTCGATGGGTAATCCTACCTCCCATTACAAATACAATAACGTAATTAAATCACATAAATTATTTTAATTTAAACGATTCAACAAAATGTCGGCAACACTTCGCTTTAGTTCCCTTAACAGTACACATTTGCGTGTACACAGGGAACATAAAGGAAGCGCTGTCGAAATTCTATGAACCATTTAGAATGAAATGTTTTACGAGATTTAATTATGTTATTGTGTTCGTAACTTGTCCAATACAAGGACAAATCCAACAAATATTGTATACAATGAATATAGATGTCTGTTCTGTTAAAAAACGAATATCCACATAACGATCATATACAATAATTATCAGATGGGGCCGAAAGTGTGATGTCCCAGAAATTTGGGCAATATTTATTTAATAATTTCATTAATAATTATTTTAAAATGTGAAATATTGAATTAATAATTTAATTCAAACAGGAATTTTCTTTTGAAGATTAATAATTATTTAATTTGTCAAATGTTATTCTTTTCAAAATTTATAATAATGATAATTTAATTTGAGAATCTTATTGTTTTCAAATGTTAAAAATATTTAAATAAAAAAATTATCTTTCTAAGTTGATTTAAAGATATTTATTTATAATGTATATATGTTTATATATTGTAAATAGATGATTTGATTTTAATTTAAATTTAATAAAGAATATTTTCTGATTATTATATATATAAATGTATAAATTGTAAATAGATTAATTTGATTCAAATTAGTATTGAAAACTTTTCAAAAGTTTGTTTTAAAAAAAGCGTATCTTATATTTTCAAAAGAAATATAAGTAAATAAATATTTTGTTATAAATATGTAATAGTTAAAAATTGTATTTTATAATAAAAAGTTTATTTTGTTTTATTTTAAGAATTGTTTTCTTTTGAAATAACATTTAATTCATTCATATTAGAGTATAGTTTTTGATTTAAAACTTTTGAACAAAATTGAATTTAACATTTATTTTATTTTTAAAAAATTTCACCTTTAAAAATTAGTTTTAAAATACTATTTTAAAAAATTCAAGCAAACATTAAAGTGTATAATGTTATAAGGAAGTTTATATGTATTTATTTAAAGGCTAAATATGGATAAAACATTTAGAACATGTTATATTAAATTAGAAATTGTTTTGGAAAAATTTAAATACATTTATAAATTAAGAATTTCCTTTTTATATTAAAATGCATATGTGTTAAGCTCTTAACAAAAGAAGAAACTTGTAAATTTATCTACATCCTAACATAACAAGTGGCATGCTAATTTATTTTTGAAATTTAGCAAATTCATTAGTTAAAAACATTCTCTTCAAAAAGAAATCTGAAATCAGCTTTGTAAGAAGAATTTCAAAACCAAAAATCTAACTCGTGTTCTAAACCAAATACAATCTGAAAATGTGCAAAACAATCTGCTCAAATTTGCAAGTCTGCAATTTTATTTCAAGTTTCTACTTCTAAGTGAAGATTAACCCAAACTCTAGCAAAAAGAAATTGGAAGCAAACAAATTACCAGATTCAACTGCTGCAAAATCTAAAATCAACTTCAATCAGCAAGATTAACTTCAGTAATCAAACCTGGAAGTAAACTCAGCAAGCAAACTTTGTTTTCAAAATACCAGATTCAATTAGCAAATGCAGTTGCAAGTTTAATATACAGTTTCAAGAATAATGCAATTGCATCTCTGGAATTGTTCTCTGCATCCTCAATTTGAATGTGAGTAAACTTCTTATTTTAAAAACGGTTTTCTTTAAAAATCAAAGCCAAATGTAAATTCCAGAACTAAAGTACTAGTTCACATGAATTTAAACTGTTTGGATGAGAACTTCTCTGTTTCTTTTGGAAGTGAGTAACCTCACAATGCAAAGAGGTTTAAAATTGTCTGATGCATGTAAATACTTAGGAATGAGCATGCTTGTCTGAAATTCTATTTTGATAAATACTGTGTGAATATGTATAAACATATATATAAGTTTACATGAAACTGTATACTTGATTCTGTTTATAAAACTTAAAATTTTAATGGAGAAAACCAAATACCTCTTGAATTTATTTCAATTAGGATTTGTTATGATAGTAAAGAGGTTGCACAGTATAAAATTTTGATTAAATCATAATTTAGTTGTATTGAAAAATCTGTTACCTCTGAAACAAGCTCTACAGTAAAAAATTTCAATAAACAAGGATATCAATCATTATTAGTTATTTAAACAAGTTTATAACATGAATGTATGTTAAAAATCAGTAATTTTAAAAAAAAATCACATTTTTAAATTGACTGTGGTGTTTGCATTTCTATTTTGAACAGAATTAGGAATTTTGGAATTGACTGATAAGCTAGTGAACTTTGGGAGTTAAGATGCCTCCTGTAGGTGGAGTATTGATGTGAGAATGGAGGAAAATTTGGCAATAGGTGATCAGAGAGGGGAAGAGATGGTAATTGGTGTTTCCAGGTTCTAACCCTAATTTGGAGTGGTCGGGTTTTGGTAGCTCTTGATTTTTCTATGATGCATCGAGTGAGGTAGGGTTTTGGGAGGATGCAGAGGGAATGTATATGGAGCTATGGCCAAAGTCACGTCGACGATGGTGGTCGGAGGTGGGATTCCTCGGTGTCGATAGGTTTGGGTAGTTCGGTACAGTGGGTTTTCCAGCTTGTTGTAATTACTGGATTTTTGTTTTCGTTCTGCAGAGAGGTTTCTGGTGGTCGTGGTTAGGTGTGGGGTTGATCAGCATCGTGGTTAGGTGGTCTAGGGTAGCTGGAGTTGATCAGAGCACTGGTGCATATGCACCGTGCATATGCACCGTGCATATGTGAATTCTGGTGAACTTGTGGGGTTGATGCGGGGTGATGAATACACTCGGGAGTTTTTGATTCTGTCTCGAAGTTAGTGGGTTTGGAACTCGAAGTAAGTATGGGGGGTTCTCGGGTTAGTGTTGCGGGGTTAAAACCTGAAGATATGCAGTTTTTTTGAACTTGAATGAAGTTCATATTTTAAAGATGAAATTTGATTCAAAAGTAAGTTAAATCTGAATTCAAATGAAATTTTGAATTCAAGTTTTTAAAAATGAAAATTTTAAAATGTAAACAAGATTTAAATTAGTTTTGAATCAAGTTTAAATATAGTTTCAGGATTTCTTTGAAAACCGGATTTTGATTCAAAACAGTTTTGTAAGTTTTTAAATGATGGACAGATTCAAATGTTTTTAAGAAGATTTAAAACTAAATTTGATTTCAAATAAGGTTTAAACTTGAAATATTTTATTCCTTTAATATTAGAATTAAAGATATGAAGTGTATAATTTAAATTTGAAAGTTAAAATAATCAATTTATTTTCAAAGCTTGATTTATTCTAATTAAGAAATTTTGTTTTAAACCTTTCTTTCATATTTAGGTAATGAATGTTCTTTAACATTCATTTTATTTTAAGGTTTATAATTATTTAAATTTGGATTAATGTTTAAATAGTTAAACATTTTAAATATTAAAATTTGAAATGGAATTGGAATTTAATTTTAGAAACGTACTATTTAAATGCATTTTTGAATGTAAATAAAGTCATTAATAAGTAAATGAATTATTTTGGAAATAATTAAGGATTTACTTATTTATTTGATTTTAAATAATGACTTGAATTTATTTATAATTAGAAATGATTAATGAATAATTAATATAAGATAATTTTCTTAGGTATGTAATTAAATAAAATATTAATAATTAATAATAATAATTATCTAAGGATAATTAAGTAATTAATTAATATAATTAATTTTGATAATTAACTAGATTTATTAATTGAATATAATCAATTTTAATTTGTTAAGTATAATTACTTGATAAAAGTAATTAAGAGATTATTTACTTATTGTAATTAATTTTGATAATGTGATTTGTTTAGATTAATTAATTTAGTTTAATTAATTTAAGTAAATCATTTGATGATTTTATGAGAGTAATTACTAAATGTAATTAATGGAGCATGATTATTTAGAAAAGTAATAATTGATAATTACTGGAATGTAATTAGCGAAAGATGATTTATTTTAATTAAGTAATTTGGATAATTACTTTGTAATTAATTAAGGAATTAATTAATAAAGATAATTAATTATTGGATAATTGATTGTTAATGAGTAATTAAAGATAGTTAATTACTTAATTGAATATTAATCAAGGTGATTAATAATTAGATTAATTACTAAATGTAATAAAATTTAATTAAGTAATTTATTTAAATATTAGAGTTCATTAATTATTATAATTAATGATGTAATTAAGGATTGTTTAATTAAATAATAATCAATTAATTAAGTGATTAATTAATTGTAATTAATTAATTAAGGATAAATGCAATTAATTATAGTTAATTAATGAAGTAATTAAATGTTAATTACTTATGATTAAGATTAATTAATTTAGGAAATTAATTAAAGACTAATTACTTATTGTAATTAGTAAATGATTAATCAAGGTGTTTAGTCAAGTTAAATACTTAGTGAATGATTAATTAACTGGGTTAATTAATTAATGGATATTAAGTAGGATTTAAATGTGGTAATTAATTTAATTTAATTTAAATTAATTGGAGATAGAAGTAATTAATTTAATTCATTTTAAATTAATTATAATTGATGGTTAATAAATCATTGCTTATGGATGATATTGATTGGATGGATGTGATCTCATTAATGAGATGAGTTGTATCTGTATGATATGGATGCTTGGTTAAGTATGATGGTTTGAGATGGATTATGTGGTTGTGATGATTATCTGTTGTGATGATGATACAAATTATCTGTTTATGATGATAATGTGATTATCATTGTGATATGTAGTTTATCTATCTGTGTGAAATAGATAACAATGAAATGAGTTAATTGGTTAAATCCCTTAAGTACAACTTGGACATTTAGAATGGCGTTTGGTTTCGGTGTGACCGGGATCGGGTCCCATATTTGGATATCCGAAAACCACATCGATTCCAATTAAACGTTAGGTCGTTAATCCAAGTGGAGTAAGTGAAGACTCGAGGTGTATGAACTATAAGTGAATATAACTCTGTGGGTGATTCCGTAATGAGTTTGACGAAATAGTACTTTCAGATTCGAGATGGAGATTTAAAGTGCAAGGACTATGGTCATTGACTCTAAGGGTGATTCCAAAATGAGTGCAACGAGATAGTGCCTTCGGTTTCGTTCGAACCCGGAACGAACTTGTATGGATTGAATGCTTTCAGAACATCGTCAGGTGGACGATGAGCATTCTAAGATTGATGTGTCCTATAAAGGTAATCGTAGCCTCAAGCCTCATCAACTGGGAATGGCTAAAACAGGGGAGGTGCAACAAGGCTTCGTGTGTAGCCCCCACTGGAGAGCAAGATTTACCCCTGTCTAGAGGTCCCTTTATATTCGGCTGTGTGGCAGTTGGCGACGGCCAATATGCGGGGTGGTCTTGTTCGGAACTGTTCAGTAAGGAATGGTTCCGGCTTTGTGTTGCAGGGGAGCGGGCGTACTCCATGGTATGGTGATCTAGGCCACGTACTGTGACGGGCGATACCCTAGTAGCCCTGCCATTGATGGAATCCAAAATCCAATAAGTGCCTGTACGATTTTGATTGTGCCCAACTATGTTGGAACGTAAGATGTAAGCATTCCAGCTATTTTTGTAATTTATTTTGAAAACCCTAGACTCTATATAATATCACTGGATTTGCTATCAAATGTTTTGGTTAGCATAAGGTAAAAACTTTTCCATGTTTATGTGTGGGAAGTCTTATGTCATATCATTTGTTTTCAAAGGATTTTCTAAGTTAAGCAACTTTTAAACCCGTTTACTCACACCAGACCCATGTCTGACCCGAGTGTTTATTTTTGTTTTTTTAAACTCTTGGGTACTCATATTACGTATGAGTAGTCAAGTGATTCAGGATTGCTTTGACGAGTTCTGGAGGAGATAATGGAGCAGGTGGCTTCAGCGTGTAGATATATATAGTGGTTCCGCTGTGTTTGAGTTGTATCTGTTTTCTCTGATGTACTTGAATTGTAATTGCTAGACAGATCTTTATAACTGTCTAGTTTGTGTTGTATTAGCAGTTTAACTCTGATGTATATGATACTATGTAAAGTTTTATGTGATATAATATAATTTATTCGTTCCGCTATGAGATTCTGATATTTTCTGTTTCTATCTTTCCTTTCTTTTCTCTTTTCTATCCTTTTCTTTCTTCTTAATGATGCGTCTTTCTATGGAATGAAAGGCGGGTCATTACATTGTGGTATTAGAGCTCTAGGTTGAGCGAATACCTAGACTCTGGAGTGGTATCTATCTTGAGAGAGCGTATTTGTAATTTTGAATATATATATATATATATATATATATATATATTTCTACCTATCTGATTGGGTTACCTGTTCAGGTTTTCCAATATAAGTAATAAAGGTAGATACGGTAGTGGTGTGTGTAACACAACTACTAATGATTGGATTTCGAGTGTTTGAGGTTGGATGTGAATCTGCTAGGGCAGTATTGGGCATCTTGAGTAGTTTTGCGGTTTAGTGTGAGGTATTTCACCGATTTCTGAAGGAAATCTTTTTAAGATTCGGAGTGTATCTTTGGATTGTAACCTGGATTTCACCAGTGTGAGTGGATTTTCTTGAGTTTGGATCAGTTGGGAGTACGAAGCAGTAATGGTATTTTGGCAACCTCAGGAAGGAGTTCTGTTTGTATTTGAGTTGGGACTCAGTTTGGCAGGGTATTTTGTGCTTGTTTTGAGAGCGAGTTTCCTGAGGAATACCTGTCTATTAAAGGCTCTATTGTGAAGAGGCTGGTGTAGCTTTAGGATTCGATGATCTTTTGGATAAGGAAGTTTTTGGCAGCAGTAGCAGCAGGGAGTGGCTTGTTCTTCGATGGTTCGGATATCTTTGTGATTCTTTTGTCAGTAGGACGGGCAGATGGCGAAGCTAGTCCATTTCTTCTGGAAGCTCAATTGGGAGTAATGTTTTTGGTTGGAGGTAGACCACTAGTTCTTCTTTTGGATAGAAGGTTTTAGCTGTTCTGATTATTGAAGGAGAACGATTTCTTGGGATCTGAAATAAGTGGAATCGCAAAAGTGACTTGCGATGGTTCGGAAGTTCTCTGAGTAATCTTTATTTGGATTGAAGAATCTCTAGAGGACATTTGAGTTATCGAAGTGGTTTGATTTTCTGAATATCTTCGAAGGAGTTGAGATATGCATCCGCATCAAGAGATTGATTTTTGTATCGACTTGTTTCTTGGAGCTTTACCGGTGGTTCAGCATAATAGGAGGGCTCTTAGAGAAAAAGATCTGTTTAAGCTGGCAAAATAGATCGGATCTAGTTTCTGGTTGAATTTTTTTGCTATGATGTTTGTGACCAAATCGGATAGGTCACTGAGATTTTATGGAATTTGATGAACAATGTTTTCGGTATAAGTTGATCAAGTTTGTACTTGAGTTCATCAACAGCATTCTCAAATCAAAGTTGCGTAGCGGAAGCATGGTGGCAGCTATTCTAGAATAGAAGCAACACTCGATTCATTGGGAATTTGAGTTTTTTCTTGAATCAGAGGATTTCTACGGGAAATTCGTTTTAATCTGGAGGCTTGATTGTTTTGTATCTATTTGTTTTCCGGATAGAATAGTATGTTTGAAGGCTTCTGATATCAGTAGTAAAGTTTGTGTGGAAGATTGGACCTTTCTTTCTTCTCTTAAGGGTTAAGTGTTTGGTCTACTAGATTGAATTGCTAGTTCGGATGACTGAATTTGTTATGTTTTTCACGTATCGCTGAGGGAGTACGTGTATGGTTTATCAATGGTTTTAGAATCAGTAGTTCTAAGAGATTTGGAAGTTGATTAGGACTTGTCTGTGGTCCACTGTTCTGTTTAGATTAATAGATCTAGATATATAGGAGCTCTAGATCTGAGTGGTGTAGCTAGTTTAGATTCTGTAGAGCGAGTGTCCCGGTGTTTGTACCTAGGAAACTCTAGGGAATTCTATCCAGAATTTTGTCTGGATAATTAGAATTGTTCGTTTGAATTGGTTATTATGGTTTCCAGTATTTGGTTGATAGCATATGTTTGCTATTTTAAATTTAAATCTGTATGGGATTATTAAATTACCTTTGCTTTTAAATTTCGGGGACGAAATTCTTTTAAGGGGGGAGGAATGCGATGTCCTGAAAATTTGGGCAATATTTATTTAATAATTTCATTAATAATTATTTTAAAATGTGAAATATTGATTCAATAATTTAATTCAAACGGGAATTTTCTTTTGAAGATTAATAATTATTTAATTTGTCCAATGATATTCTTTTCAAAATTTATAATAATGATAACTAATTTTGAGAATCTTATTGTTTTCAAATGTTAGAAATATTTAAATAATAAAATTATCTTTCTAAGCTGATTTAAAGATATTTATTTATAATGTATATATGTGTATATATTGTAAATAGATGATTTGATTTTAATTTTAATTTAATAAAGAATATTTTCTAATTATTATATATATAAATGTATAAATTGTAAATTGGTTAATTTGATTCAAATTAATATTGAAACCTTTTCAAAAGTTTGTTTTAAAAAAAGTCTATCTTATATTTTCAAAAGAAATATAAGTAAATAAATATTTTGTTATAAATATGTAATAGTTAAAAATTGTATTTTATAATAAAAAGTTTATTTTGTTTTATTTGAAGAATTGTTTTCTTTTGAAATAAGATTTAATTCATTCATATTAGAATATAGTATTTTGATTTAAAAATTTTGAACAAAATTGAATTTAACATTTCTTTTACTTCTAAAAATTTTCTCTTTTGAAAATTAGTTTTAAAATATTATTTTAAAAATATTCAGGCAACCATTAAAATGTATAATGTTATAAGGAAGTTTATATGTATTTATTTAAAGGCTAAATATGGATAAAACATTTAGAACATGTTATATTAAATTAGAAATTGTTTTGGAAAAATTTAAATACATTTATAAATTAAGAATTTTATTTTTATATTAAAATGCATATGTGTTAAGCTCTTAACACAAGAAGACACTTGTAAATTTATCTATATCCTAACATAACAAGTGGCATGCTAATTTATTTTTGAAATTTTGAAAATTCATTATTTAAAAATATTCTCTTCAAAAAGAAATCTGAAATCAGATTTGTAAGAAGAATTTCAAAACCCAAAATCTAACTCTTGTTCAAAATCAAGTACAATATGAAAATCTACAAAATAATCTGCTCAAATTTGCAAATCTGCAATTTTATTTCAAGTTTCTACTTCTAAGTGAAGATCAACCCAAACTCTAGCAAAAAGAAATTGGAAGCAAACAAATTACCAGATTCAACTGCTACAAAATCTAAAATCAACTTCAATCAGCAATATTAACTTCAGTAATCAAACCTGGAAGTAAACTCAGCAAGAAAACTTAGTTTTCATAATACCAGAGTCAACTAGCAAATGCAGATGCAAGTTCAATATGCAGTTTCAGGAATAGTGCAATTGCATCTCTGGAATTGTTCTCTGCATCATCAATTTGAATGTGAGTAAACTTCTTATTTTAAAAATAGTTTTCTTTAAAAATCAAAGCTAAATGCAAATTCCAGAACTAAAGTACTAGTTCACATGAATTTAAACTGTTTGGATGAGAACTTCTCTATTTCTTTTGGAAGTGAGTAACCTCACAATGCAAAGAGGTTTAAAATTGTCTGATGCATGTAAATACTTTGGAATGAGCATGCTTGTCTGAACTTCTATTTTGATAAATACTGTGTGTGAATATGTATAAACATATATATAAGTTTACATGAAACTGTATACTTGATTCTGTTTATAAAACTTAAAATTTAAATAGAGAAAACCAAACACCTCTTGAATTTATTTCAATTAGGATTTGTTATGATAGTAAAGTTGGTTGCATAGTATAAAATTTTGATTAAATCATAATTTAGTTGTATTGAAAAATCTGTTACCTCTGAAACAAACTCTACAGTAAACATTTTCAATAAACAAGGATATCAATCATCATTAATTATTTAAACAAGTTTATAACATGAATGTATGTTAAAAATCAGTAATTTTAAAACAAATTTCACATTTTTAAATTGACTGTGGTGTTAGCATTTCTGTTTTGAACAGAATTAGGAATTTTGGAATTGACTGATAAGCTAGTGAACTTTGGGAGTTAAGATGCTTCCTGTAGGTGGAGTATTGATGTGAGAATGGATGAAAATTTGGCAATAGGTGATCAGAGAGGGGAGGAGATGGTATTTGGTGTTTCCAGGTTCTAACCCTAATTTGGTGTAACAACCCGCATATTTGTCGATTTTGTATTTAAATATTTTATCGATACTCGGAATTTAGTCCGAAAAACTACTTTTTTGCATACGGTCGAATTAGGACTCGGGACCACTCCCATTGAGTTCAGAATGACGTTTGCGATCTTTTTGAGTATAAGCTTCAATATGTTTGGAGTTAGTAAGGTTTTGCTACTTTTTCACTTTGGGTTTGAGTTTGGGTTTCCGCCTAATGTTCCACCTTAAGACTCTGGCTCCACTCCATCTCTTCATTACTTCATTTCATTTTCCTAACACTTCAAGCAAAAGTAAAAATGGTGGAAGAGATTGGAAATGGAAATTCCTAAGCCCTAGCTTGCATTGCAAATCCAACTTCTAGCTCCAAATTCAAGAGAACCCATTGGTAAGCATCTCCTTCATCTTCCCCAACTCATTCTCTCTTTGATTTCAGAAAATTCCTAAACCTAATTTGGAAAATATTTCTCTTTTAAGCTCAGAATCAAGCTTCTTGAGTTGGGATTGAAGGTGGTTGATCTTCCTTTGCTTTTGAGCTTCTTCTTCATTGATTTGGGTTCAAAGGTGAGATTTTTATCTCACATCTTAGTCTATAATTATCTTCGATTGTTAGGTATGAATTCCTATTACTTACTCTTGTGCAATTGATTTTGGTTTGGATTGATTTGGTGTATATTCCGATTTTTGATGTTTTGAAATCAAAATCTATGAAAATCCTTTTATGGATATTTGGACATTGATATTTGAGGCGTATCGAGGAGCCGTTAAGGCTGGGTTGTCGCTTGGCGTAAATCCTTGGTCGTTATCGCTCGATCGATCGCTTCCGGTATCCGTTCGGCCAATTTTTTGGCCTAGGTTCAGGCAATGCCCTGAACCCCAGATTCAGACGTTTGAAATGTAATATTCATACGTCTGAATATTGTTTTGGGAAGATTTCTATTCCCAGATTCAGGCGTCTAAATATATGATTTCAGACGTCTGAATTGGTTCATTTGGAACCAGAAAGGAAATTGGCTAAAATGTGCCTATTTCAGACGTCTGAAATCAAAGATTTAGACGTCTGAATTTGCACTCTTTTTGCCTGTTTGCCTATTTGCTTGAGAATTCCAACGTTAATCGATTCGTGTTGATTCCCTTTTGTTATTATCACTTATTATCGATTTTGATGACATTCTCTTCGTGATTCTTGGGAATATCCATTTTGATGGATTCGATATCGATTTCTTTGGATTTTATTCACATCTTTGAATGTGAATTTTAGTGATTGATTGTTCTTACAATCTTCTTTGTTATTTGTCACTTTAAAAATATAAAGGTTTTCTATACTAGTGGTAAATATCAAAACTCTTTCTTCAAATGAGTTCAACACTAATTTATACAAAGCTCGTTTTCTCAAACCGATTTCTAATCTATTAGTATATACAAACCTTTACCTCACTCGTATGAGAAATCTAATTAAACGGCTTAGTAAAACGAGTGGTATGAAACGCTTGCGTTTACTTCGTCGGTTAATTCTTGGACTTGTTCGATTGAATCTCTTGTGACAATTTCTAGTGGAGATCTACAATTTGTTCGTAAATATTTAAGTTAAGCTAGTGGTAATGGGACCTGAAGCTAAGCTCATATATTTACTAGCTTACTGTAATTGGCACTTCTCTTTGATCATGACGATCATTTTAAGATTTAGACTAGCAATTGTGCGATGTCTCTTTGTTTCGGTGTGATTTCGACTCACACATGTGGGGAAGCTCCCCATGGTCTTCGGGCCATACGTGTGTCAAAAATTAATGGCTAGCTACCATGAGATAGCTTCTCGTTCGTGTGATACATATGTTGGTGAGTTTTAATGCTCCCGTTTGTGTGATAGGCCTCCCTCCTTTTTGTTTATTCTGGATTTCGTGTGTTGAATTCTGGAATTTATGCTTCACCAATTTTAGTGATTTTCATTGATATGATTTGTCAATTTTTGTGCATTGGTGAATTCGTGTGTCATTGACTTGTTGTGAATACAAGTTTTGGGTATGAAACCCTATTTGGATCTTTTTGAAGATTTTTGTGATATTGATTAATCTCATGTTGAGTTTCAATTGCATACTTATAGTAGCATGCCATTATGGATATTATATGTTTATGCCATATCTTTTATTCTATATCATGTTATCTGATATTTATAGCTAGATTATCCATTTATTATTTTCTTATTAAATAATACTCGGGTCATACCGAGATGTTACAGGTGCTTCTGCTTGACTTCTCTTCTGGGGTTATCATCCTGACTTTTGGTTAACTACTTAGATTAGTAGTTTTTGTTGTATACATTTGAGATATAGACTCATAGTTGTGTACTCATTCTTTTGTATAGCACATGTTGCTATTCTTTTGTGTCATTGTGGATCTATTAGACCACTACTCTGATGAACACTTTTATGTGTTATATTTATTCATGTCTATTTCCGCCTTTGTGATATGAATTATCTGTGACTGATTTGTGTTATATTTATTTCTATATTTGTTTCCGAAGACATTATAGCCACTGTGTAGTAGCTTTGAGTTTGTGTCGGTATGTCGGACTTCCTCTTGAAAAGAATGCAAGTTATATTTTATCTGGCATACCGGTACTCGCACAAAGCAATTATACAGATGGTCGCTCCTCAACTGCCTTATTCTCCGTGCTAGTTGACGTCATTACACCGTAGTGTCCTTGGCTAGCGTGGGTATAGAGGTGGGGCGTCACAGCTTGGTATCAGAGCCAAACTTCGGAACAATGTAGAAAATCTAGCAAGGATCATGTCCTAAGTCTTTCTTAGGAGTTGTGCTTTAGGATTTTATTTGGGTGTTCGTACCGTTCAATCCTATTTTCTTTAATGATTCCTTGTTTTATCATCATGATTGTTGATATTCATTCTAAGAATAACTTTTTCTTCTTCTTCTTTTCTTTCTTTCTTAAAGAAAAGAAATGGTTGGTTCTGGCAATCCTAGCGCTGGTCAATCCAGTAGTCCTTCTCTGGATGGCACATTCATGTCTGCCCAACAACTTTTGGATCTTTTAAGAATCAAGAGTTTATCTATGCTTTGAGTAAGAACCCCGAGATGATTCTACCTTTGAAACTTGAAGTTCCTTTCGATCAGCTTGTGGATAACCCTCTTCGATATGAAGAGGTTGGTAAAGGAAGTGATAGTGATATTGGGATTTCCAAGAGGCATATTATGTTCAAAAGCCCTAATCCCAAAAAGAGAGTGAAGCAAACTACTTCTGTAGCAAAAACTCCAATCCCTAATCGTGGAGGATGCTACAATTGTAATTCTAAGGACCACTACGCAAGGGAGTGCCCGAAACCTCTCTTTTGCCGTTATTGCAAAAGTTCGAGTCATCTTATATCTGCCTGCCCCATACTTCAAAGCAAGAAGAGGGTGGAACAAGAAACTTCGGTAGACAAGACTCCTACTCCAAGTCGTAAACAATGCTACAATTGTGGTTTCACGGACCATTATGTAATTAAGTGCCCGAAACCCCTTTATTGTCGCTATTGCAAAGACTCGGGTCATCTTTTATCTGCATGTCCCAAACTTTTGAACAAGGACATGAGAAAGCTAAATATTGTGCAAGCCCTAGCAATACTTCTCTTGGTCAAGGTATTTCTCATTCAATCCTTGATGACATTTGCTTTGTGATTTTCTTGTTCATGTTCTTTTTGATATGGGTTCCATCTCACTATTTTATATCAAAAGAACTTGTTGATTCTTTTCCTTTAAACAATTTTGGGATTGATGTCTTCCTTGAGAATTGCGAATCTGAATGGTAGATCCGCAACACTCAATTTGCTTTTTATTGATGTCGAAATTATTTTATGTGATATTTCTGTCCGAGCCGATTTTTGGAAATGATTGGCTTATTGCGAAGCCCATATCCTATTTTCCATGAGAACTTATCATCTTCGACAATTTTTTTTAATCTGTTAAGCAGGTTTCTATTTTTCTTTGTGATTCCGATTTCAAATTTTTGGTGACATTGATTTTTATTCTTTAAACCCTCATGATGAGGAAAGTTTTACTTCTCTCATTTAAATAGTTTGTGAAATTTTCTGCTTTATTTGGACTTGTCTTAGGATTATCACCTAAGCAATATGTTGTGTGGTGATAAGGTCTTCTAAGCTCGACCTTGCCACCTATTTTCATTTGGCTACGAGTTGCATGAGTTAGCATTCCACTTACGCACTTCGCACTTATTATGATTCTTATGAATGACTTATTATGTCATTCAGTTTGCCCATCTTGTTTCATCCATTTTATAAATCGAGCATACTATGAATATCTCGATAACTTCATTTTTGTATTTATTGATTTTGGATGAAAATAGAAATTTAAAATTTTGTAAATCTTTTTCATAAGATTTATTTATAAGTACGATTTGATTTTTCTCTTAATCGAGCAAATAATATTCTTAAAGGTTTTTAAGAAACATTCATATAGAAGATGATTTTGTGATTGTATTGCCCGTTGAGTGCTTTAAGAATTCTGGTCGATGCGCTTGATCAACGTTATCGATAGGAATTTCCTAAACGCTTTGATGAGACAATCAGACACAATAAATTGACTTGTAAAAATGTAAATTTTTCTAGAAAGATTATTACATAAAGATAAATGTAATTTTGAAAGTTTTAACTTTTCAGGAAAGAAGATTATTTAAAAGAAATTCTTTCTTTCCAATACCCTTATTCTTGTGATTCCCGAAGGGAACCAAGACTTTATCTTTTGTACCAATGCTAATCGTATTGGTTTGGATGCCGTTCTCTTGCAAAGAGAATGTGCTATCACTTGTCCTTCTAAACAATTAAAGCCGATCGAGACTAGGTATGCCACTCATGATCTAGTGCTCACGACTATTGTTTTCGCTTTGAGAATTTGGCATCATTATTTTTGGGGGAGAAATTTGTTCTCCACCTCGATCATAAATCTTTGGATTATTTATTTTCACATAAGGAACTTCATATTGGCTTGGGTCCCTTACATCTTATGATCTTGATATTCTTTATACTCCCGGAAAGGAGAATCGTGTTGCCTATGCACTTGTTGTAAGCAACAAGCGGTTGTTTCAACGATGATATTCGAGTGAAAGGATCTCGAGACTTTATCCACTTGTGAGATTCGAGATCGTGGATCCGATTCATGTTCATCTCTTGTTTTATGTACCCTTGAAGCTCATTCTTCTCTTTTAGACCGCATTCTTGAAGCTCAAAGGCTAGATCCCTACTTGGCTCTTCTTGGCCAAAATTTTAAGGATAGAATTGATATTGAAGGTTTGAAAGACTTTGATATTGATTCTCGTGGCGGCATTCGGAAATTTGGTATGCCTTATCGTGTCAAATATTAGTGATCTTCGAAAAGATATTTTAGAAGATCCCCATCGTTCTAAATTTACCATTCATCTCGGTAGTAGTAAAATGTACGCGGATATGAAGCGACTTTATTATTGGGAGGGAATGAAGCTTGACATCGCTAACTTCGTTAAGTGTTGCATGAGTTGCCAACTCGTTAAGGCCCGGTGGGTTATTGCAACCTTTAGAAATTCCAATTTGGAAGTGAGACCAAATTTACATGGATTTTATTGATGGCCTTCCCCGTTCTCGTTCGGGTCACGATAACTTATGGGTGATTGTTGATAGACTTACTAAATCTGCCCATTTTATTCCCATTCGGTCTAACCGAAACGTTCCTCTTTTGGCCCTACTCTTTGTTAAAGAGATTGTTAAATTACATGGAGTTCCTACTTCTATTGTTAGTGATCGAGATCCATTGTTTACTTGTGGATTTTGGAAGAGTGTTCAAAAAGCTTTAGGAACGAAGCTCAATTTTAGCATCGCTTATCATCCCCAGTCCGATGGACAAACCGAGCGCGTGAATCAAACTCTTGAAGATCTTCTTCGAGCTTGTGTGCTTGATTTTGGTGGAAGTTGGGAAGATCATATTCCTCTTGTTGAATTT
Organism: Allium cepa; assembly: GCA_030765085.1. NCBI lineage: Eukaryota > Viridiplantae > Streptophyta > Magnoliopsida > Asparagales > Amaryllidaceae > Allium > Allium cepa. Next base: position 368,140,094 of record CM060934.1, on the reverse strand, counting down.
TCCTATTATAATAGCTTCCAATCCAGTATTGGTATGGCAGCTTTCGAGGCACTCTATGGAAGGCCATGCCGATCTCCTTCTTGTTGGCTTGAGGCCGGTGAGAAGCTGGTTTTAGGTCCAGACTTTATTCGTGATTCCACAGAGAAAATTGACCTTATTCGACATAGGATGAAAGAAGCCCAGAGTAGACAAAAATCCTATGCCGATGATCGAAGAAGGAGATTAGAATTTTCTGTTGGAGGTCTTTTTTTATTCTTGTGTCACCTATGAAAGGTGTTGTACGTTTCAGTCGGTCAGGAAAGTTAGCATCTCGGTATATTGGGCCATTTCCTATCACTGAACGTATTGGTTCTATGGCCTATCGCCTTACATTACCGGCTCAGTTTTCTGCTATGCATGACGTGTTTCATGTTTCTCAATTACAGAAGTGCTTTCGAGATTCCGATTCCATTCTTGAGCCTGGTGTTGTGGAAGATATTGAAGTTTCGCCTAATCTAACTTATGAGCAACATCCTATTCGTATTGTTGCTTCGGAGGTTGAGCGCCTTCGAAATAAAGATGTTCCGCTTGTGAAAGTTCAATGGTCCTCAAATCCTAAGGATTGTTCTTGGGAGTCTAGAGAGTTCATCGAGCGAACACATCCGGACTTACTTTTTCGTGCTCTTTGAGGTGAACTTCTTATTTCAAACTTCTTTTGTGTTGAATATGCTTTTATGGTTGTTACTATATATCTTCTTCTTAAATATTGCGAGGACGCAATTTCTTTAAGGAGGGGAGTCTGTTACAACGCACATATTTGTCGATTTTGTATTTAAATATTTTATTTAAATATTTTATCGATACTCGGAATTTAGTCCGAAAAACTACTTTTTTGCATACGGTCGAATTAGGACTCGGGACCACTCCCATTGAGTTCAAAATGACGTTTGCGATCTTTTTGAGTATAAGCTTCGATATGTTTGGAGTTAGTAAAGTTTTGCTACTTTTTCACTTTGGGTTTGAGTTTGGGTGTCAGCCCAATGTTCCACCTTAAGACTCTAGCTCCACTCCATCTCTTCATTACTTCATTTCATTTTCCTAACACTTCAAGCTAAAGTAAAAATGGTGGAAGAGATTGGAAATGGAAATTCCTATGCCCTAGCTTGCATTGCAAATCCAACTTCTAGCTCCAAATTCAAGAGAACCCATTGGTAAGCATCTCCTTCATCTTCCCCAACTCATTCTCTCTTTGATTTCAGAAAATTCCTAAACCTAATTTGGAAAATATTTCTCTTTTATGCTTAGAATCAAGCTTCTTGAGTTGGGATTGAAGGTGGTTGATCTTCCTTTGCTTTCGATCTTCTTCTTCATTGATTTGGGTTCAAAGGTGAGATTTTTATCTCACATCTTAGTATATAATTATCTTCGATTCTTAGGTATGAATTCCTAATACTTATTCTTGTGTAATTGATTTTGGTTTGGATTGATTTGGTGTATATTCCGATTTTTGATGTTTTTAAATCAAAATCTATGAAAATCCTTTTATGGATATTTGGACATTAATATTTGAGGCGTATCGAGGAGCCGTTAAGGCTGGGTTGTCGCTTGGCGTAAATCCTTAGTCGTTATCGCTCGATCGATCGCTTCCGGTATATGTTCGGCCAATTTTTTGGCCTAGGTTCAGGGAATGCCCTGAACCCCAGATTCAGACGTCTGAAACGTAATATTCAGACGTCTGAATATTGTTCTGGGAAGATTTCTATTCCCAGATTCAGACCTCTGAATATATGATTTCAGACGTCTGAATTGGTTCATTTGGAACTAGAAAGGAAATAGGCTAAAATGTGCCTATTTCAGACGTCTGAAATCAAAGATTCAGACGTCTGAATTTGCACTCTTTTTGCCTGTTTGCCTATTTGCTTGAGAATTCCAACGTTAATCGATTCGTGTTGATTCCCTTTTATTATTATCACTTATTATCGACTTTGATGACATTCTCTTCGTGATTTTTAGGAAAATCCATTTTGATGGATTCGATATCGATTTCTTTGGATTTTATTCACGTCTTCGAATGTGAATTTTAGTGATTGATTGTTCTTACAATCTTCTTTGTGATTTGTCACTTTAAAAATATAAAGGTTTTCTATACTAGTAGTAAATATCAAAACTCTTTTTTCAAATGATTTCAACACTATTTTATTACAAAGCTCGTTTTCTCAAACCGATTTCTAATCTATTAGTATATACAAACCTTTACCTAACTCGTATGAGAAATCTAATTAAACGGCTTAGTAAAACGAGTGGTATGAAACGCTTGCGTTTACTTCGTCGGTTAATTCTTGGACTTGTTCGATTGAATCTCTTGTGACAATTTTCTAGTGGAGATCTACAATTTGTTCGTAAATATTTAAGTTAAGCTAGTGGTTATGGGACATGAAGCTAAGCTCATATATTTACTAGCTTACTGTAATTGACACTTCTCTTTGATCATGATGATCATTTTAAGACTTAGACTAGCAATTGTGCGATGTCTCTTTGTTTCGGTGTGATTTCGACTCACACATGTGGGGTAGCTCCCCATGGTCTTCGGGCCATTTGTGTGTCAAAAATTAATGGCTAGCTACCATGAGATAGCTTCTCGTCCGTGTGATACATATGTTGGTGAGTTTTAATGCTCCCGTTCGTGTGATAGGCCTCCCCCCTTTTTGTGATTTCTAGATTTCTTGTGTTGAATTCTGGAATTTATGCTTCACCAATTTTAGTGATTTTCATTGATATGATTTGTCAATTTTTGTGCATTGGTAAATTCGTGTGTCATTGACTTGTTGTGAATACAAGTTTTGGGTATGAAACCCTATTTGGATCTTTGTGAAGATTTTTGTGATATTGATTAATCTCATGTTGAGTTTCAATTGCATACTTATAGTAGTATGCCATTATGGATATTATATGTTTATGCCATATCTTTTATTCTATATCATGTTATCTGATATTTATAGCTAGACTGATCCGTTTATTATTTTCTTATTAAATAATACTCGGGTCAGACCGAGATGTTACAAGTGCTTCTGCTTGACTTCTCTTCTGGGGTTATCATCCTGAATTTTGGTTAACTACTTAGATTAGTAGTTTTTGTTGTATACATTTGAGATATAGACACATAGTTGTGTACTCATTCTTTTGTATAGCATATGTTGATATTCTTTTGTGTCATTGTGGATCTATTAGACCACCACTCTGATGAACACTTTTATGTGTTATACTTATTCATGTCTATTTCCGCCTTTGTGATATGAATTATCTGTGACTGATTTGTGTTATATTTATTTCTATATTTGTTTTCGAAGACATTATAGCCACTGTGTAGTAGCTTTGAGTTTGTGTCGGTATGTCTGACTTCCTCTTGAAAAGAATGCAAGTTATATTTTATCAGGCATACCGGTACTCGCATAAAGCAATTATACAGATGGTCGCTCCTCAACTGCTTTATTCTCCATGCTAGTTGACGGCATTACACCGTAGTGTCCTTGGCTAGCGTGGGTATAGAGGTGGGGTGTCACATTTGGATTGGTCGGGTTTTGGTAGCTCTTGATTTTTCTGTGATGCATCGAGTGAGGTAGGGTTTTGGGAGGTTGCAGAAGGGATGTAGATGGAGCTATGGCCAAAGTCGCGTCGACGATGTTGTCGGAGGTGGGTTTCCTCGGTGTTGACAGGTTTGGGTAGTTGGGTACAGTGGATTTTCCAGGTTGATGTAATTACTGGATTTTTGTTTTCGATCAGCAGAGAGGTTTCTGGTGGTCGTGGTTAGGTGTGGGGTTGATCAGCGTCGTGGTGAGGTGGTCTAGGGTGGCTGGAGTTGATCAGAGCACTAGTGCATATGCACCGTGCATATGTGAATTCTGGTGACCTTGTGGGGTTGATGCAGGGTGATGACTCGAAGTTACACTCGGGAGTTTTTGATTCTATCTCGAAGTTAGTGGGTTTGGAACTCAAAGTAAGTATTGGGGGTTCTCTGGTTAGTGTTGCAGGGTTAAAACCTTAAGATATGCAGTTTTTTGGAACTTGAATGAAATACATATTTTAAAGCTGAAATTTTATTCAAAAGTAAGTTAAATATGAATTCAAATGAAATTTTGAATTCAAGTTTTTGAAAATGAAAATTTTAAAATTTAAACAAGATTTAAATTTAGTTTTGAATCAAGTTTAAATATAGTTTCAGGTTTTCTTTGAAAACCAGATTTTGATTCAAAACAGTTTTGTAAGTTTTTAAATAATGGACAGATTCAAATGTTTTTAAGAAGATTTAAAAATAAATTTGATTTCAAATAAGGTTTAAACTTGAAAGATTTATTTCCTTTAATATTTGAATTAAAGATATGAAGTGTTTAATTTAAATTTGAAAGTTAAAATAATCAACTTATTTTCAAAGCTTGATTTATTTTAATTAAGAAATTTTGTTTTAAACCTTTCTTTCATATTTAGGTAATGAATGTTCTTTAACATTCATTTTATTTTAAGGTTTATAATTATTTGAATTTGGATTAATGTTTAAATAGTTAAACATTTTAAATATTAAATTTTTAAATCGAATTTGAATTTAATTTTAGAAATGTATTATTTAAATACATTTTTGAATGTAAATAAAGTCATTAACAAGTAAATGAATTATTTTGGAAATAATTAAGGATTTACTTATTTATTTGATTTTAAATAATGACTTGAATTTATTTATAATTAGAAATGATTAATGAATAATTAATATAAGATAATTTTCTTAGGTATGTAATTAAATAAAATATTAATATTTAATAATAATAATTATCTAAGGATAATTTAGTAATTAATTAATATAATTAATTTTGATAATTAACTAGATTTATTAATTGAATATAATAAATTTTAATTTGTTAAGTATAATTACTTGATAAAAGTAATTAAGAGATTATTTACTTATTGTAATTAATTTTGATAATGTGATTTGTTTAAATTAATTAATTTAGTTTAATTAATTTAAGTAAATCATTTGATGATTTTATGAGAGTAATTACTAAATGTAATTAATGGAGCAGGATTATTTAGAAAAGTAATAATTGATCATTACTGGAATGTAATTAGTGAAAGGTGATTTATTTTAATTAAGTAATTTGGATAATTACTTTGTAATTAATTAAGGAATGAATTAATAAAGATAATTAATTATTGGATAATTGATTTGTTAATGAGTAATTAAAGATAGTTAATTACTGAATTGAAAATTAATCAAGGTGATTAATAATAAGATTAATTACTAAATGTAATAAAATTTAATTAAGTAATTTATTTAAATATTAGAGGTCATTAATTATTATAATTAATGATGTAATTAAGGATTTTTTTAATTAAATAATAATCAATTAATTAATTAAGGATAAATGTAATTAATTATAGTTAATTAATGAAGTAATTAAATGTTAACTACTTATGATTAAGATTAATTAATTTAGGAAATTAATTAAAGACTAATTACTTATTGTAATTAGTAAATGATTAATCAAGGTGTTTAGTCAAGTTAAATACTTAGTGAATGATTAATTAACAGGGTTAATTAATTAATTGATATTAAGCAGGATTTAAATGTGGTAATTAATTTAATTTAATCTAAATTAATTATAGATAGAAGTATTTAATTTAATTTATTTTAAATTAATTATAATTGATGGTTAATAAATCATTGCTTATGGATGATATTGATTGGATGGATGTGATCTCGGTAATGAGATGAGTTGTATCTGTATGATATGGATGCTTGGTTAAAGTATGATGGTTTGAGATGGATTATCTAGTTGTGATGATTATCTGTTGTGATGATGATACAGATTATCTGTTTATGATGATAATGTGATTATCTATTGTGATATGTAGTTTATCTATCTGTGTGAAATAGATAACAATGAAATGAGTTAATTGGTTAAATCCCTTAAGTACAACTTGGACATTTAAAATGGCGTTAGGTTTCGGTGTGACCGGGATCGGGTCCCATATTTGTATATCCGAAAACCACATCGATTCCAATTAAACGTCAGGTCGTTAATCCAAGTGGAGCAAGTGAAGACTCGAGGTGTAAGAACTATACGCCAATATAACTCTGTGGGTGATTCCGTAATGAGTTTGACGAAATAGTACTTTCAGGTTCGAGATGGAGATTTAGACTGCAAGGACTATGGTCGTTGACTCTGAGGGTGATTCCAAAATGAGTGCAACGAGATAGTGCCTTCGGTTTCGTTCGAACCCGGAACGAACTTGAATGGATTGAATGCTTTCAGAACATCGTCAGGTGGACGATGAGCATTCTAAGATTGATTTGTCCTATAAAGGTAATCGTAGCGTCAAGCCTCATCAACTGAGAATGGCTAAAACAAGGGAGGTGCAACAAGGCTTCGTGGGTAGCCCCCACTGAAGAGCAAGATTTACCCCTGTCTAGAAGTCCCTTTATATTCGGCTGTGTGGCAGTTGGCGACGGCCAATCTGCGGGGTGGTCTTGTTCGGAACTGTTCAGTAAGGAATGGTTCCGGCTTTGTGTTGCAGGGGAGCGGTCGTACACCTTGGCACGGTGATCTAGGCCACGTACTGTGACGGGCGGTACCCCAGTAGCCCTGCCATTGATGGAATCCAAAATCCAATAAGTGCCTATACGGTTTTGATTGTGCCCAACTATATTGGAACGTGAGATGTAAGCATTCCAGCTATTTCTGTATTTTATTTTGAAAACCCTATACACTATTATAATATCACTGAATTTCCTATCAAATGTTTTGGTTAGCGTAAGGTAAAAACTTTTCCATGTTTGTGTGTGGGAAGTATTACGTGATATCATTTGTTTTCAAAGGATTTTCTAAAGTTAAGCAACTTTTAAACGCATTTACTCACACCAGACCCATGTCTGACCCGAGTGTTTATTTTTTGTTTTATTAAACTCTTGGGTACTCATATTACGTATGAGTAGTCAAGTGATTCAGGATTGCTTTGACGAGTTCTGGAGGAGATAATGGAGCAGGAGGCTTCAGCGTGTAGATATATATAGTGGTTCCGCTGTGTTTGAGTTGTATCTGTTTTCTCCGATGTACTTGAATTGTAATTGCTAGACAGATGTTTATAACTGTCTAGTTTGTGTTGTATTAGCTATTTAACTCTGATGTATATGATACTATGTAAAGTTTTATGTGATATAATATAATTTATTCGTTCCACTGTGAGATTCTGAAGTTGTCTGTTTCTCTCTTTCCTTTCTTTTCTCTTTTCTATCCCTTTCTTTCTTCTTAATGATGCGTCTTTCTATAGAATGAAAGGCGGGTCATTACAGAAAGACACTCTAAGTGTTTCATGAATATAAAATATCGTTTTTGAAATTTTCTAAAATACATAAACTAATTGTATGCTTACTAACAACTAACGTTTCCAAACAAACCTAAAACTAATTGTATGCACATTATTCTATTGTTAACACAAACTTAAATATATATAATCTTGCAATACATAAGTTAATAACATAAATTATGCCTCAATAAACTAGATTATACGTACAATAAGGCAATACAAACATTTAATACACTAATTTAACGTTTAATTGTCTTTCTCATACGTTCGAAATTCATAAAAATAAGTAATTTCATTTATAAATAAGTAATTCACGGTCCCCATGGCAGCTTGAAATGAGGACATTATTTTTATCAGCTTTTGTTTGTGCCTGAGTTATGATCTTTCTTTTGCTGGAACTGAGAAGTCCTCTTCTTCCTTATATATCTTTTAAATAAAAAGGCTACTATTTGATCTCAGTAAGTTTATAATAACAATTGTCTTTATGTTTAGTAGCCCATGTATTCAAAAATAATAATATTTATTAAAAGGATAGTTATATATTATGAACGAAATTCAAAAAACCCAACTTCCTTTCTTCATTTTGCAAGTGATTTTCCTATACTGCAAAATAAAAGGCAGATAAATATATACAGAAATGGCTCATTTTACAACTGGAAGCTCAAAAACGCACAAACATGTTTGGATCAACCTAGCAATAACGATAAATATGCCTGATAAATCGCAAACAAAGCACATATAGGCAGAGATATTACCATTAAAGTGGATAATTAAAATGGTGAAAGTCGGTAACTTTATAATGCGTACCAATCATGAATGGGAGATAGTACTACTAATTGTTCAAGACGAAGGACAAATATTATCATATTCCAACTGATTTATATATTCGATAATTTTGAACTTGCACAGATAACACTTTAGACCATGCCAAACACCAGCTGAAACATATAGATCGATCACAAACTGCAATTGATGACTGTAAATACATATCAATCAACAACATTTTTATTTTCTGATTCAAGCAGCAGACAAGAAAATGAAAAACAAGGACTAAAAGTAATGCATATACGCATTTACTAACAGATATCGGTGCATCCGGCGTACTCATTCTCACATATACTACCACAATCCGCATGCGGCATTGAACTTTTGCATCTAATTAGGCAGACCTTCCTTTCCGCTTCGCATTTCTCAAAACAGGAATCCGATTTAGTGAATTCACTGATTGCAGCAGTAACTGAGGACGACGACAACAAGATAAGTAGCACAATCATCATCATCATCAATGCAAACATCATTATTTTTGTAGTTGCCATTTGTGGTCAATTAAGTTGTTTATGCTATACACTATTGGCCTATAGAGGTGGCTTTATAAAGGCATTAAGGTATGCAGGTAAAATGTTGTATGGAAGCTACTAATTAATTTTGCATTCAAGAAAAAAATAAAATTGGAAAACCACTGATGATTCATTATCCTATCTAAGTATTTTTCATGTATATCTGTATTACAAACGTTCGCACATTAATTGAAATTATTTGGTTGTATATCCTTAAAGCATCATCAAGTTTAATTACATTATATATCCAGAAATTTGTTTTTGTTACGTATCTTTGATATTGAGTCCACCTTGCTGTGTTGGTTAATAAATCATTAATTAAAATTTTACTTAATTCTTAGACTTATTAGATGTTTGATGATTTAAGTCTTTTTTTTTTGTTTTCTGATGTTGACTAAGATGAAATCCTGTAGTTGGTGGGTTGTAGCTATGATACAGAAGTGATGAATTTATTTTACATGTTTTAATGTAGAGTTTGTAGGGGTTTCAGAAGGTGTACATGGAATTTAAATATGGGCTTTCGTCATATACTTTAGTGAAAATTTAAATATCGTGTAACGAGCCGTAAATTTAACTAGTTTTAGTGACGTTATTAATTGAAATTTTGTGGAATTTATACGATAAAATTTTGAAATATAAATTTGATATTTGGAATGCGTCTAGTTAAATAGAGCAACTGGTAAATTTTCGTCCGAAAATATGAAAGTTTAGTTCGTGCGTGAATTTACTTCAATCTAATCAGTTAGTAATCGATGTAAATAAAACGTTTCCGAAACCTAAATATTTTTACATAAAAAAATTCTAAATCATCTTCTAAGCAAGATGTCATTTTTCGTTTTTCTTGCATTTTTCGTAGTAGAAAATTCAAAATTTTTATAATTCAATCGTACCACTGATATCATTATACTGTTTTGATCATCTCGCCATGCTGATCTCCGTGGTATATTCATTTGTGTGATTCGGGTTCGGTACGCGACGGAAACTGTGAAACGTTTGTCCATATCGGTATGCGTTTGAGCTGATTGTTTACTTGTGTCCTTTGTATTCCCAAGGCATTCAATGACCATCTGCATTTTATTAATTCTAGAATTTAACAACGGCCCTTTTGTTATTCCAACTTTTGTTTGTCGATTCACACTTTTATCTGGATCATTGTTTAACCCGTGACTTCATTTGAAAGTAAATATATTTATAAACGTTTCATTTGTCCTCATTAAAAACCCAACAACTATTTACTTTTGTAAATTTCTGAATTCAATAGATGCATGTCTCTGTTCCATAGTCTTAATTTATAATTAGGTGCGCGTTTCCACTTCTGGTTACCGGTTTTCATTTTTCATGACTTTGCACTTTGCATTTATTTTGTTTGTTCAAAAATAGTGTCATTTCTTTTATTATGACCATTTCTCTTCTTTCGTGCCTGTGGCCCTTCATTTTCAAATCTCTGCTTTCATTTAAAAAAAATACTTCTCACTTCTGCTGTCACATTTACTCCTTCTCGCACTACTTCTCTTCGCAATCTGCTCCCTTCCGCTTTATCCATCCATTCTTCCTTCAATCATCTCCTTTCATGTCATTTAGATTTATTCACAGGCCCTAAATCAAAAAATCAAGTGAGACTTCCTAATATGAGAAGCCGAGAAACAAGTTATGGGTAGGGAGAGCACCCTAGGACAAGTGCTCATGCAGGGAACACATCAGAGATGGACTGAGGCCGGTCAGGGAAGGCACTCGGGCTTCAGGAAGGGACTGTATTTAACAGGCTAATGCATATGTTTAAGTTCTTTCTTGTATGAGTGCACTGATGTAGGAGCAAGAAGCTATATGGCGGGTGCTTTGAGTTTAATATGGTCTAACCTATAAGAATGTAGGGATTGCAAGAACTAAAGCAGGAACAAGAAGTTGAGTGGGTGCTTTGGGTTTAATATAGCTTGCTGATGAGTGCAACCGGGCTTCCATTGTATAGGGATAGAGTTTAAGACATGCACACTAAAAAAGGTGGCCTGCACACAAGGTATAACACACAAAGTAGGACTGAAGCAGAGCTTGGGCTTCAAATTTGAGAGTAGCTATTGCTGTGAGGGTTGCGAGGAAGCATGCAAACTATAGGTAAATGGGCATGCACGACTTCAACTAAAGGGTACATGCATACAGACTCGCATTGCTTCTTCCATCCTGGGCTCCACATCGGCCGAACGCCAACCAAACCAGACCCACAACCAGCGTTCGTCAGCTCCTCTGCCACAAAACCAAGCCTCCCGACTTCCTCTTCCCGCATCACGCGCCATGGCACCGAGATCTGGTCGCCTCCTCAATCGAAGCCGCATCCACCATCGGGCCTTCCGCCTTCGTGCGGTCGAGCCACCATTCTCCCCTCACGGTGTAAGTTAAACTTTTTACATATATTAAAATTTTACATATAAATAAATGTATGTCGCGTGGTCTTCCACCTTCTGTTTAACTTCTGTTTATGAGTGTCCATATATGTTTTTCAATATGCATGTATATATAGTATCTTGCTTTCTATAAGGGTATATATATATAAGTTTCTGTATATATAAAGTTCAAGAATGTATGCATGCACGTCAGTTTATGTGAGTATTTTATTATACAGTGTAAAGTGTGTTTATGTAAGTATTTTATTATACAGCGTAAAGTCAGTTTATGAATTATATACCTGTTGTTTTCTTTTGTTTTAAAACCGTAGCACTACTCTATTTGGTTATATATTATGAAGTATGGAAGGTTTCTAAGTTTATATATACCATCTTCCATATTCGTTCGAATTTATGACGCCAGCGTACATAATATTTTTTTTTTATAATTTAAAGTATACATGTGTGTTATTATTTGTACACATTTTTATAGGTTGCGTATAGTTATATATATTGGTGTTGCTGTGATGACCCGGAATTTTCAAGCATTTAAAATCAGAATATTTAATTGATTTTAAATATTTAAAAGTTAATTATCGACTTAAATTAAGAATATCATAATTTATTTGACAATTAAATTGTTGAATTAACTAATTTGAATTGAATAAAATATGAAATCTGGAGTTTTAAGCCTATTAAAAATAATTTGAAGACTTATAAAAGTTATATTGATATTACTGAAGAGAATAGAAGTGTTGAAATTAAATTTAAGAATGGTTTGTTAAGTTTTGAAATTTAATCGTTTAAATTGAATTTAAAAATAGTCTTCCGATGCACAGTCTCGGAATCCGACGAAAACAGTTCCATTAGATCCGTAGTATTGTGTTATTATCGGGTTTCAATTTTCGTAGATTTTGGGTTCGTTGTGTGTACACACGATATAAAAACGCGTTGATAAATTTACATCGAACATTCAATTAAAATTATATAAATATATTTTCATATAAGCAACCTTCAAAACCAACGCTCGTTCACGTCACGCACTCTGTGTTCTCTCAGAAGCTAACGCTTTACTTTTAAAACCGATCCTTTCCTCCTCTTTCAAGAATCATCGGTGAGAGAAAAAAAATGTTAATGGCCGAATCGGGTATTGCTTCCCATGTTTATTCCTTTCCTTTCTTTTCGGTTCGAAGCCCTTTCCCCTCCATCGAATTCAAATCCTATACCCTAAAAAAAAAGAAGCCGCCTCCTCTGTGTAAAGCAAATCGAAATCAGAGAGAGAGGGGGCACGGTCGAGACGAAGCGTGGAGTCGCCTTGAGGAGCTCGAAGGCCGCGACACACTAGAGCATCGTCGGGAGGGATGATGACTCGCGAGAATGGGGGGCTCGGTTCAGTTTGGTCGCATTAGAAGGGGGGTTAGGGTTTGGGGCTGCGCGTCGATTTGGAGGCGGCGTAGCGAGGCCCCAACGGGGCTCGTGAGTTCGAGGTGGACGCCGCGATTTTTTGGGGATGATGGATCGTGTTGGGTCGCGTTTGCACGAAGGGTGCCATTCGCGTGGGTAGCTTGGAGGGGCTGACATTCGACAGTAGGTATAATTTAAATTTTGTTAATTAAAATTAACTGTATATATATATATATATATATATATATATCTTGGACTATTTTTTTTTAAAAAAAGAACATTCAGGGTACTTGAAAATTTGATGCTGAAACAGGAGATTTATTTATAAGGTTTGAAGAGAAAAGGGAAAAGATTTACCGTAAAATAAATTACTGATTTATAGTAATAATTATTATTATTGTTTACCAGAACGATAAGCAGGAAGAAAAGAAATTAATTTGACAGCTAGATTTAAAATAGTTGTGTTTTTAAATTTAAATTTGGGTTATCAATTATTTATGCAAAAGTTAAACATATGTACAAACAATTTATATAAGGTTTTGGAAGGAAATTATAGAAGGGATTTGTGATAAAATTTTACGATTTACGTATTTAATTCATTCTTGTTACCAAAAGATGTAATAAAGAAAAATTAATTTAAAATTTAATTGAACGGTAATTAAGTGTTCGATGTATATTTCAAATATTAATAAATCGTAAATTGGTTTGTACAAGGTTAAAAGTCGCGGAAAAACAAGATGAGTTGGGGTGAATAGCAATCTTAGGCCAAAGGTGAGTTAATCTCACTCAGCTGCATTTAAAAATTTTAAATGGTTAAATTTAAATAATTGATTGTATGGTTGAATTGATTGATGTGATATAGTATAGTATAATTTGTAATTGGCATTTTATATTGTGCTAACATCTGTGGATGCAAGGAAAACAGGTTGGAGGGATCCAACTGGACCCCTCAACTTTTATTTAAATTATTTAATATTTTTTGTTCTGATTATTTGATATTCTATAATGAATTATGCGGATGTATTGAATGCTATGTCTTGGTCATTATAATTGGGTATAATGAATTACCAAAATATAAATTTGAATGAAAATAAAAGATGTGAAATTGCAAGTAAAATAATTACAGAATAAATTTAAGAATGACTTGGAAAAGAAATAAAGTAACTTTAAAATTCTAATAAATGAATCCTGAGAATGGAAAGGAAAATTTGAATAAACAGAAAGTTAATGAATTTTTAAAATGCAGTATTATTAATTAAAAAGAACAAACATGTATTTAGAATTTAAGATTTGAATTATTGAAAGAGTAAAGAAGAAATTGGAAAAGATAATAATAATACAGTCCATAACTACTGAGTTTGGAAATGAACTGATAAGTAAAAGAATTTACTTCAAATAAAATAAATTGGAAATCAATTTGTGGAAATTGGAAATCAATTTGGGGAAATTGATTTAAGTGATTGAAGTTGGAATTTTCTCTGGATAGTCAAGTACATGTTTTTAAAGGTAAATTTTTAAATATAAATTAAGTTGTTTTTAAAGAAAGCAAGTTTTGTAAAATTTGTTATTTCTAATATTTAAAGTCTAAAGTAAATATTTTTCTTTTAATCTATTTTAGCAGAAATTATTAAGAAGTAACTTAGTATTTTGTTTTAAAAAGTAGAAATCTAGTTTTATATTTTATTAAGTAACCTTATTTTCAAATATTCATATAGTTTGTATTTTTAACAAATTATTAAAGGAATTTTAACTTGATTGTTTTAAAGTATATTTTTAAAAAGAAAAGTGTTTTAAATTAATTTAGAAAAATCTAGTTTTGTGCTTGGTGATTCCAGAAGAAATAAAAACACTTGAAATTTATTCTGAGAAGGCAGATAGTTTTGAAAACTGTTTTCAAGGAATTTAAAAAGTGAAATATATCTTGTGAAGATATTTTTGAGATAAATAAATAATTTGAGAAATTATTTATTGGTTGATGGATGTTTATGCATATTAATTGATAGTTAAATAACCGACTATCAATATTGGACAAAAATGCGTTGATCGTTTCGAAGAGACCGGGATCGAGATTTATTTCTCGAAAACCACTTCGATCTGGTTTGCACGTTTTCGTGAAAAACGAGTTTGGATTCGAAGATGGAGTAGTGAAGTGCAAGGACTAGTCGCTACTAATCCTGAGGATATTTCCAAAATGGATGTAGTAGGAATAGTGCCTTCGGTTCCGTTCGAACCCGGAACGGACTTGTATGGATTAATGCTTGCGAAAATCTTCAGGTGGACGATGGGCATTCTAAGGGATATGTTCTTAAAAAGGTAACGCTTAGCCTCAAGCCTCATCAAATGGGAATGACTGAAAATCAAGGGTTATGCAGCAAGGCTAGGTGGGTAGCACCCAAGCAGGGTGGGGTCATTCAAGTCTAGATGTCCCTTTTTATTTCAGCTTAGTGGGTGGCTGTTGATCCCAGCCGCGGGGTGATCTCACTCGGGATTATCCAGTAAGGGGTAGTCCCGGCCTTGTGTTGCAGGGGAGCGGGCGTACTCCTCGGTACGGTGATCTAGGCCCCGTACTGTGACAAGTGGTACCCCAGTGCCTAGTCATTAGTTGGAAATCCATTCTCCATACGAGCCTTGTACGAGTTTTGTTTGTATTACCCACTCTGTGGCTAGTAGCTGGAATTTAATAAATGTAACAATTTCGGCTATTTTATAATTATTTGTATGTAGACCCTATTATAATATCAAAGGATTTCTATAAAAATTGTTTTAGCTATCGTAAGGTAAAAACCCGACATGTTTATTTGTGGCGTGGTCTTACGAGATGCTTTTGTTTTCAAAGGATTTTGAAACTTTAATAATCAATTGGGTGTGATTTTCTCGCTGGTTTTCCAGACTTACTCGGGTGTTATTTAACTGTAATGCTCAAGTCAGACCGAGTATTATAGGATTCAGGATGTGATGCTGTGGAGCTCAGGAGACGAGCAGGATGGCGATTCGTACTCCCGTACTTGTATATATATATACACATATTCCGCTGTGTTGAGTTGCTGTGTATCCATTGGTATAATATTGATGTTGAGCTATGATTGTTGTGCTCTGATGATGACATATATGTAAACAGAGATATTTGACTTTTGAGTAAAGATCATTTATTATCTATTATATTTGATTCCGCTGCGATGGTTAGATTCTAATATTGATTTCTTTTTTCTTCTTCTACCTCTTCTTCTTTAACCCAAATGGTTTGTATTTCTGTACAACTTGATTTGATTGTTGTCGAATAGTGTAGATTCAAGGGGTACGGATTTGCGGGCTGTTACTGTTGGTACCAGAGCGAGGTTGGTGATAACCTTGGCTCTGGTGGGAATTACTCATTTAAATTAGAGTTCGAAGTACTTTAGAATGAGTTTGAGCGTATTAATAAATACGAGCGCGTATTTGTTAGTGAATATAAATTGTTTTAATATTGTGTTGGTTGATTTATTGAATGGCATATGAACCTTCGTCGACACAGTCTACGCAACTGTATCGAAGGGGTTTCTAAACACTTGAATAGAACGATTGACACGGTATTGTTTTAAATGTGGGTGAATGAAATAATTTTACCTAAAAATATATTTTGATATAAGAAAAAGTTTTTCCTAAACTATTTAGCTAATATATGGTTGCTTGGATGTTAGGAAGATTAATACTAAATTATTATCATTGTTGAGTGGAAATTTAACTAGAAATTGAAATATAACTAAAATTTAAGGGAATAAATTCATTATAAAATGAAATTCATAAATATGAATTATAAATGTAAATTATAAATTGAAATATAATTAATTTGGAATTTGTATAAACATAAACTATACAAATGCATTATACTTAAAATTTGAATTAAAACAAAATTTGAAAACTTTAACCCGGAGATTTTGGAAGTATTTTGAAGATAAACAGTAGTATTGTTGTTTTTTGGGTTATTTCTGAAAGGAAATTTGTTTTAAAATGGATTTTGGAAGAGAGATAGCACTGAAATCACATGGATTATTGGAAAATAATTCTGATGACGACGACCGCATCATCAGTGTTCATTTTCAAATTTCTAAGTGATGGATTGCTACCAAATTGACTTGTTCAGGGAAACCTATTTGTTTTTGAAAACCTCAAAGTAAATTTGTTGAGAATAAAACCAGGATTGGTTTAATTTTTTTTTGAGAAATGTGATTTGAGATGTTGAAGATTTCAAAATGATTTGAAACCAAAGCCGGGTGCTTAAAAATCCTGATGAGATAGGTTGTAAGCTTAAAAATGGAGATGATTTTTAAATCAGGAAAGGAATATAAGATTTGAATGTTGGAATTTAAATTTAAAGAGAATGTTAAAAATGAAATTAACTTTGATTGGGAAATAAAATTTAACTGGATTGAAGTAATTGAGTAGGTGAAAATAATATCCAGTTGTATCCGAATTAAGTTGAAATCGAATTGAGATTAAATAAATCTGAGTTAAAATTTAATTGAATTGGAATAAGAATTCAATTGAATTAATGAATGGAATTAAATTCTTACTTGAACGAATGGGAAATAAATTGAATAAGGATTGGAATTGAAGTAAATAAATTAGAATATCTGATAAAAGAATCAGAATTAAATTGCAGGGAATAAAAATATGCTTGGGTTATAAATAAGCATAAGGCTTGAGTTAAAATAAAAGAAGAATATATTCAAGCCTATTGTGATGCCCCACCTCTATACCCACTCTAGCCCAGAACACTACGGAGTAATGCTGTCAACTAGCACGGAGAATAAGGCTGTTGAGGAGCGACCATCCATGTATTGCTTTGTGCGAGCACCGATATGCCAGATAAAATATATCATGTAGGAAATCCGACACACCGATGCAAACTCAAAGCTACTACACAGTGGCTATAATAACCTTCGGAAACAAATATAGAAATAAGAATAACACAAATCAGTCATAGATAATTCATATCACAAAGGCGGAAGAAGACATGAATATATAACTAACACATGAAAGTGTATATCAGAGTAGTGGTCAAAAGATCCACAATAATACAAAAGAATAGCAACACATGCTATACAAAAGAATACAACTATGAGTCCATATCTTAAGTTTATACAACAAAATAAACTACTAATCTAAGTAGTTAGCCAAAAGTCAGAGAAATCAATCCCAAGTGAGAAGTCAAGCTAAAGCACCTGTAACATTTTGGTCTGACCCGAGTATTATTTAATAAGAAAATAATAAACAGATCAGTCTAACTATAAATATCAGATGAAGTGATATAGAATAAGAGGTACGACTAAACACATAATAATCACAATGCCAAGCTGTGATATATATAAGTAATTGAAAATCAACAAGAGATTAATCAATATCACAAAAATATACTCAAGGATCAAAAGGAATGTCATATCCTTTATTTCGTTCACCAAACCATAAATATTGACGATTATATCAATATCAATCACAAAAGTCAATGACTCACAAATTCACCAATGCACAAATATTGATAAAATTTATCAATGAAAATCACGAAAATTGGTGAAGCACAAATTTTAGAAATCATCTCAAGAGATCCAAAAATCACAAAAAGGGGGAAAGGCCTATCACAAACGGGAGCATAAAGCTCACCAACACGTGTATCACAAACGGAACGCTAATTCCATGGTTGCTAACCATCACAAATTGAGCCGAAGCTCCATAAACGGCCCGAAGACCATGGGTTGCTACCCCACCAATTTTAGTCGAAACTCCACAAAACGGGGTTTAGTCTCCCTCGCAGACAAAGAGACATCACACATTGCTAGTCTAAATCACAAAGATGATCGTCATGATCAACGAGAAGTGTCAATTACACTAAGCTAGTAAATATATGAGTTTAGCTTCATGTCCCATAACCACTTGCTTAACTTAAATATTTACGAACAAACTGTAGATCTCCACTAGAAAATTGTCACAAGAGTTTCAATCGAACAAGTCCAAGAATTAACCTGCGAAGTAAATGCAAGCGTTTCATACCACTCGTTTTACTAAGCCGTTTAATTAGATTTCTCATACGAGTGAGGTAAAGGCTTGTATATACTAATAGATTGGAAAACGGTTTAAGAAACGAGCTTTGTAATAAAATAGCATTGAAATCGTTTTGATGAAAGAATTTTGATATTTACTACTATTATAGAAAACCTTTATATTTTTAAAGTGACAAACCACAAAAAAGATTGTAGGAACAATCAATCACTAAAATTCACATTCGAAGACGTGAATAAAATCCAAAGAAATCGATACTGAATCCATTAAAATGGATATTCCCAAAATCACGAAGAAAATGTCATCAATAAGTGATAATAACAAAAGGGAATCAACACGAATCGATTAAAGTTGGAATTCTCAAGCAAATAGGCAAATAGGCAAAAAGAGTGCAGATTTAGACGTCTGAATCTGGAAAATAAATATTTTCTAAAGACAGAATTCAGACGTCTGAATCCTTGAATCCAGACGTCTGAAATAGGCACTTTTTAGCCTATTTCCTTTCTGGTTCCAAATGAACCAATTTAGATGTCTGAAATATAGATTCAGACGTCTGAATACTAGGGAATAAAAATTCCCATTATAATATTCAGACGTCTGAATTGTACGTTTCAGACGTCTGAATTGTACGTTTCAGACGTCTGAATCAAGGGTTTAGGGCATTCCCTGAACCTAGGCCAAAGATGGCCAAACGATTATCGGAAGCTAACAATCGAGCGACAACGACTAAGGATTTACGCCAAGCGACAACCCAGCCTTAACGGCTCTTCGATACGCCTCAAATATCGATGTTCAAATATCCATAAAAGGATTTTCATAGTTTTGATTTCAAAACACCAAAAATTGGAATATACACCAAATCAATCCAAACCAAAATCAATTGCACAAGAATAAGCATTAGAAATTCACACCTAACAATCGAAGATAATTATAGACTAAGATGTGAGATAAAAATCTCACCTTTGAACCCAAATCAATGAAGAAGAAGCTCGAAAGCAATGGCAAGAACAATCACCTTCAATCCCAACTCAAGAAGCTTGATTCTAAGTTTAAAAGAGAAATATTTCCCAAATTAGGTTTAGGAATTTTCTGAAATTGATAAGAGAATGAGTTGGAGAAGAAGAAGAGAAGGCTTACCAGTGGGTTCTCTTGAATTTGGAGCTAGAAGTTGGATTTGCTAAGGAAGACTAGGGTTTTGGAGTTTTAATTTCCCATCTCTCCCACCATTGATGATCTAGAACTGAATAGAGGAGGAAGTGAGAGTGAATGGGGCGGGGGGGAAGTGACTTAGATTTGAGTATAAGTTAAACATAGGGCGGAACCCAAACCCAAACCCAAAGTGAAAAAGTAGCAAAACTTGACTAACTCCAAACATATCAAAGTTTACACTTAAAAAGATCGCAAATGTCATTTTAAACTAAATGGGAGTGGTCCCGAGTCCTAATTCGACCGTATGCAAAAAATAGCTTTTCGGATCAAATTCCGAGTATCGATAAAATATTTAAATAAAATATTTAAATATAAAAAAATCGATAAATATGCGGGTTGTTACAGACTCCCCGCCTTAAAGAAATTGCGTCCTCGCAATATTTAAGAAGAAAATATAAAGTAACAACCATAAAAGCATATTCAACACAAAAGAAATTTGAAATAAAAGGTTCACCTTAAAGAGCACGGGAACGCAAGTCCGTATGTGATCGCTCGATGAACTCTCTAGACTCCCAAGAACAATCCTTAGGATTTGAAGACCATTGAACTTTCACAAGCGGAACATCCTTATTTCGAAGTCGTTTGGCTTCCGAAGCAATAATACGAACAGGATGCTGCTCATAAGTTAAATTAGACGAAAATTCAATCTCTTCCACAACACCGGGCTCAAGGATAGAATCCAAATCTCGAAGGCACTTCTGTAATTGTGAAACGTGAAACACGTCATGAATAGCAGAAAACTGAGCCGGTAATAAAAGGCGATACGCCACGGAACCAATACGTTCGGTGATAGGAAATGACCCAATATATCGAGGCGCTAATTTTCCCGATCGACTGAAACGCACAACACCTTTCATAGGTGACACACGAATGAACACTAGATCTCCCACAGAAAATTCTAATTTCCTTCTTCGGTTATCGGCATAGGATTTTTGTCTACTCTGGGTTCTTTCATCTTATGACGAATAAGGTCAATCTTTTCTGTGGAATCACGAATAAAATCTAGACCTAAAACCAGCTTCTCACCGGCCTCAAGCCAACAAGAAGGAGATCGGCATGGCCTTCTATAGAGTGCCTCAAAAGGTGCCATACCAATACTAGATTGGAAGCTATTATTATAGGAAAATTCAACAAGTGAAATATGATCTTCCCAACTTCCACCAAAATCAAGAACACATGCACGAAGAGGATCTTCAAGAGTTTGATTCACACGCTCGGTTTGTCCATCGGACAGAGGATGATAAGCGGTGCTAAAATTAAGCTTCGTTCCCAAAGATTTTTGAAGACTCTTCCAAAATCCGCTAGTAAACAATGGATCACGATCACTAACTATAGAAGTAGGAATTCCATGTAATTTAACAATCTCTTTAACAAAGAGTTTGGCCAAAAGAGGAACGGTTCGGTTAGACCGAACGGGAATAAAATGGGCAGATTTAGTAAGTCTATCAACGATCACCCATAAGCTATCATGACCCGAACGAGAACGGGGAAGGCCATCTACAAAATCCATGGAAATTTGGTCCCACTTCCAAATTGGAATTTCCAAAGGTTGCAATAACCCACCGGGCCTTTGATGTTCGGCCTTAACGAGTTGGCAAGTCATGCAACTCTTAACAAAGTTAGCAATATCATATTTCATTCCCTCCCAACAATAAAGCCGCTTCATATCCGCGTACATTTTACTACTACCGGGATGAATGGTAAATTTAGAATGATGAGAATCTTCTAAAATATCTTTTCGAAGATCACTAATATTTGGCACGATAAGTCTACCAAATTTTCGAATGCCGCCACGAGAATCAATATCGAAGTCTTTCAAACCTTCAATATCAATTTTATCCTTAATATTTTGGCCAAGAAGAGCCAAGTCGGGATCTAGCCTTTGAGCTTCAAGAATGCGGTCTAAAAGAGAAGGATGCGCCTCAAGGCTACATAAAACAAGAGAAGGACATAAATCGAAAACATGATCTTGAATCTCACAAGTGGATAAAATCTCGAGATCGTTCCATTCGGATATCATCATAGAAACAACAGCTTGTTGTTTTCGGCTAAGAGCATCGACGACACGATTACCCTTACCGGGTGTATAAAGAATATCAAGATCATATGGTGCAAGAAATTCGAGCCAACGCTGTTGACGCAAATTAAGTTCCTTTTAAGAGAATAAATACTTCAAGGACTTATGATTGGTATAAAGAACAAATTTCTCTCCTAAAAGATAATGACGCCAAATTCGAAGGGCGAAAACAATAACCGCGAGTTCTAAATCATGTGTGGCATATCTAGTCTTGGCCGGCTTTAATTGCCTTGAAGCATAAGCAATAACACGTTCTTTTTTCATAAGAACGGCACCCAAACCAACGCGACCAGCATCGGTATAAACAACGAAATCTTGATTCCCCTCGGGAATAACAAGAATAGGAGCATCAAAGAGGAGTTCTTTTAATTTCTGAAAAGAAGTTTCACATTTGTCCGACCAAATGTATTTAACACCTTTCTTCGTTAAGCTAGTGAGAGGCACGACAATCTTAGAAAAGTCTTTGATAAAACGGCGGTAATAACTCGCCAATCCAAGAAAACTACGAATCTCCATCACATTCTCCGGTCTCTTCCAATCTTGAATCGCTTCAATCTTTGAAGGATCCACAGAAATTTCGGATTCGGAAATAATATGACCGAGAAACTTCACACGAGATTGCCAAAAGTGGCATTTAGAAAATTTTGCTTTTAAGTGACTACTCCTAAGAGTTTCCAACACAATCCGAAGATGCTTCTCATGTTCCTCCTCGGTTTTAGAATACACAAGAATATCATCAATAAAGATGAGAACAAATCGATCGAGGAAGTCTTTGAAAACTCGATTCATTAGGTCAACGAAATAAGCTGGAGCATTCGTTAGACCAAATGGCATAACAAGCCATTCATAAGATCCATAACGAGTACGGAACGATGTCAAAGGAATGCTATCCTCTGCAATACGAAGCTGATGAAATCTAGTAGCCAAGTCTAATTGTGAAAAGACTCTAGCACCACTAAGTTGATCGAATAGATCATCAATCCGAGGTACAGGATATTTGTTCTTGATAGTAAGATCATTAAGCTTGCGGTAGTCAACGCAAAGCCTAAGCGTACCATCGGATTTCTTCACAAAAATAGCTGAAGCTCCCCAAGGCGAGGAACTAGAGCGAACAAATTGCTTCGTCTCCAATTCGGATAATTGTTTACGCATCTCCTCATTTTCTTTATTGGACATACGATAAGGAGGACGAGTGATAGGTTGAGCTCCAGGGATAAGATTAATTCTGAACTCAATTGCTCGCTTAGGTGGTAATCCTAAAACGGGCTCAAATATGTCGGAAAATTCACGAACAACGTGAATAAGAGAAATAATATCTTCCTCATCATCATTATCGTCATCATGAGGATTTAAAGAGTATAACGATGCAACCAAACTGGAATCCGAATCTTTAAGATTAATAGAAATCTGCTTTACAGATTGAGGATGTCGAAGATGAATAGTCCGCTCAGGACATAGGATATGAGCTTCATAACGGTTAAGCCAATCCATTCCCAAAATCATTCCAAAGCCTAAATAACGCATGACATGCAAATCGGCTCGGAAAGAAAAATCACCCAAAATAATCACGACATCTTTACAAAGCAAACTGATTGTTGCGGATCCACCAACCGGATTCGCAATTCTCAAAGAAGTCATTAAAGCAACAACAATTAAAGAAAAAATATCAACAAGATCTTTTGATATAAAAGAATGGGACGCACCCGTATCAAAAAGAACCCGAATAGGCTGATCACGAAATATAATAATACAATCAAGGATAGAATGAGAAATACCTTGACCACGAGATGTGTTGCTATGACGACCCGACTTTCTACTCCCAGAAAATTGCGCCATCTTGAAGAAAGAAAGGAATAGAAGAAGAAAAGAAAGGGAAAGAAGAACACAAGCAACATCAGAGAACTCACAGCGGAACGAATAAAATATAATATATCTCATAAAATATTACATAGTATCTCATCACATCAGAGTACACAACTTAAAACAACAGATAATAGACAGTTATAAACTTCTGTCTTACTATACAACTCAAGTATACAAGATACAGACACAACATACACAGCGGAACCAATATATATAACTATACATCGAAGCCTCCTGCTCCATATCTCCTCCAAAATTCGTCAAGCAAACCTGAATCACTTGACTACTCATACATAATATGAGTACCCAAGATTTTAATAAAACAGAAGATAAACACTCGGGTCAGACAGGGGTCTGGTGTGAGTAAACGGGTTAAAATTGCTTAACTTTTAGAAAAACCTTTGAAAAGAAAAGGTATCACGCAAGACTTCCCACACATAAACATGGAAAAAAATTTACCTTACGCTAACCAAAACATTTGATAGGGAATCCAGTGATATTATAATAGTGTCAAGGGTTGTCAAGTAAATAAGAAATAGCTGAAATTGTTACATGATTAAATTCCAGCTACTAGCCACAAAAGTGGGTAATACAATCAAAACCGTAGGGTCTCATAGGAAGAATGGGTTTCCATCAATGGCAGGGCTACAGGGGTACCGCCCGTCACAGTACGTGGCCTAGATCAACGTACCGAGGAGCCACCCTAACTCCCCTACAACACAAGGCCGGGACCATTCCTAACTGAACAGTCCCGAACAAGACAACCCCGCAGTTGGCCGCGACCCAACTACCCACACAGCCGAATAAAAGGGACTTCTAGACAGGGGAAAATCTTGCTCTCCAGTGGGAGCTACCCATGAAGCCTTGCTGCACCTCCCCTGTTTTAGCCATTCCCGGTTGATGAGGCTTGAGGTTACGATTACCTTTATAGAACACATCTATCTTAGAATGCTCATCGTCCACCTGACGATGTTCTGAAAGCATTCGATCCATACAAGTTCGTTCCGGGTTCGAACGAAACCGAAGGCGCTATCTCGTTGCACTAATTATTGGAATCACCCTCAGAGTCAACGACCATAGCCCTTGCACTCTGATTCGCCATCTCGAATCTATAAGCACTATTCCGCCAAACTCATTACGGAATCACCCACATAGTTATACTGACGTATAGCCCTTACACCTCAAGTCTTCACTTGCTCCACTTGGATTAACGACCTAACGTTTAATTGGAATCGGTGTGGTTTTCGGATATCCAAATATGGAAACACGATCTCGGTCTCATCGAAACCAAACGCCATTTTAATGTCCAAGTTGAACTTAAGGGTTTAACAATTAACTTATATTCATGATGATATAAACAGATAGATGAATAACATTATCACTATAGATAATTCATATCAACATACATCTCACAAAGCAGCATATCACAACTATCATAGTCACCCAAATCATCCAAATCATCCAGTGTCAACCAATCACCCAATATCAATCATCCAATATCATTCAATATCAAATATCAACCAATCATCCAATATTAATCATTCATCCATAACAGAATTGATTAACTCTAATCAATTGGATTACTTAAATCATTCTATATTTATTTATTCCAAATAAATAAATTAATCATCGCTAATGATCTTCTTTAATTAACCTTCCTGGATTAATTATCTTTAATTACATTCAAGTAAATATCATATCTATATTCAGTAATTAAATATTTAATTACTATCATTAATTACAATAATTAATGATCTTTCATTAATTAATTAACTATAATTAATTACATTAAACCTTAATTAATTACAATTAATCAATCACACTTCAATTAATTACTTTTATTAATCAACCTTGATTAATATCATTAATTACATTAATTAATGATCCTTATTAATTAATAATTACTTTAATTAATTAAATAGTTAACTTATTATTAATCAACTAATTAATCATAATTAGTATTGTAATTACTTACCTTAATTAATTAACATCTTAATTAATTATATTAATCTTTGATTAAATATTCTAATTAATTAATCTTTAATTACTTCATTAAGTAATTATTAAACAATTAAATTAACAATTAATCCTTATTTAATTACTTAATTAATTAATTACATTTTAATTAATTACTCTTGGTGATTAATCTTAAATTAATCACATTCATTAATTATTTAATCACATTAATTAATTAGCTAAAAATAAATTAAGTAATTAACTCTTAATTACTTACATAAGTAATTATCTCTAATTACTTTCATTAATAAATCTTAATTAATCTCTTAATTAATTACTTAACAAATAATTAATCACATCATTAAATAATTCTTAATTCTTTAATTAATTAATCACTTCATAATTAATTAACTTCAATAATTATATTAATCAATTCTTTAATTGATATTATTAAGTAATTAACCAATAATCACTTCAACTAATTACTCCATGAGTAATTACCATTAATCACTTCCATAAGTAATTAACTTCCTTAATTACCTTCACAAGTAACCATTAATTTCTTTATTAAGTAATTATACTTAATTAGTCCATAATTAAGTGATTATTTAAAATTTAATTAAATAATAACTAATTATTTAAAATTAATTAAACAATTAATTAATTAACTTCCTAGATTTAAAAATCCTTAATTAATTAAGAAAACATTAATCTTAAATGACAAATCATATTTATTAAGTCCTCTCAAATTCATATCAAAATAATTTAACATTATTCATCTTTATAAATAAGTTATTTGGAATTGATTAAGTTTAAACAACTCAAAAACAAATTATCCAATTTGGTTTTCAATATTATAATCTTATTTGAAATTAGAAAATTTAGTAACAATTTCCAAAATTTCCAATACTTTAAACATTTAAACTAATCTTATTTATTTCAATATAAAATTTGAAATCTTAAGTTTGAATCATTTATTAACATTTTAACTTCAATTTTGATTTGATATTTAAATTCAAAATATCCTTCCAAAATGTAATTAAATTACTTCAATATGAAATCACTTTAAATAAATTTAAATTGAAATAAAGTATATAAATTTTCAACTTATACTTTATAAATTAGATTAACATTAAATTTTAAACAACAAGTTTTTAACCTTAAGAACTCATTTTCTTTTTATAAAAACTTAAACTTGATTTCCTTATTGCCAAAAGAAAAACTGGGTACTGTAAATCTGAACAACACTCTTGACAACAAGATGACCCGAGCTTTTCCATCAAAAACCCGAGTGCACTCACGAGTAACTCTCGTGTTCCCTCCAACTTTCAACTACTTCGAGCTTTTCACCGAAATACTCGAACACGAATTCAAGAAAAAATCACGTCTCCCCCAACTCTATTTCTCAGTGCACACAAGCATCCACCATGCACCAAGCACAACACCACCGGCCGCCGTTAAGCATCGCGAACATTGCCAACGATCACTCGCACGCACGCGACCTCGACCCAGCACCCAAATCGACCAACAACCATTCGAATCGAAAAATGATCATCTCAACTACACTGTAACCAGAAATTGATCAGAGAAATCCCCGCCAGACACCACCACCGATCTCCAGTTCTCATATCCATCCTCCAGAAGCTACGCCACTACCACCTGCTTTGCTTCCTCCCATCACGATCCAGCCCGATGCGTCACCCTCGCTGCAATTTGCCCCGAAAACACGACCAATACAACACGCGACGAAACCCTTCTTCGCCAAAATCCATTCGCCTCGACTATCAGGAAATACATCTAACATTTTTCCCAAACTCTCCATCACTCTGCCACCTTCACCCCAAATATCCACCTTCCAGACGCCGCCGATTTTCGGTAATTCCCCAACATACCCCAAACGTTCATATCGAAAATTCCCAAAGGATATCAAACTAAAAATCAAGAAATGTATATTAAAAATCATGATTTTCCATTACTAATTCACTCATGCCATTCAAAACAGCAATTGAATTCATTGATTTTTAACATATATGTGAATTTCACTGTTATTTCCTATTCCCAAAATATTAACTAATTAATTCCTTCTTAAACTATTTTTATCACCTAATTTGCATTGTTATAATTGTTTTCTCTTCAATGTTCCTATTAGTTAGGGATTTATTTCGAAGATATGAATTTTCTTCACCATGCTTGTTGAGTCTGAGGTTCACAGAGACCAGTTTGCAAAAGCACACAGACATGCTCCAGCATAATCATCCATATACACATACAATTCATAGTAAAGATCATGTTACCGCAACATCTACCATACATATCACATAGAAGCGGATTTAAAAACTGTTTTTAAATATGTTTATTCACCAAATTTACAAGCAGGGGACAAAGGACAGACTTGCTAACATTTATATATATACCAATTCAAACAGATTTCAAGCAGAAGAATTTCATTCAAAACCATATCATCACATGCATTAGGTATAAATCCAAATTAAGCTGTTTTTAAAAGAATGTTTACTCACCTTTAATTTGCAGGGCAGAAAACAAGTTTTAATACTTATTCCAGGCTTTGATATGCTGAAGAAAATTCCATTTGCATGCTCTTAAATCTGATGCTTGCAGATAAAATTAAATTCTTGCATGTTTAAGTTGCAGGTTGAACATTTGAAATGCAGCCCTTAAGATTTGCAGGTATGAAAATTGCAGGTTGTAGCTTTGATCTTGATTCCTTTGAAATTGCAGGTTTGATTTTTCTTATCTCAGATTTGGATTTTATTTTTAGATTTGAAGTTGCAGGTTTTGAAATTTGGTTAAAAACTTCATTTAATTGCAGATTTTAAATGTTGTAGATGATCAACTATTGCATTTGCAGGCTCTTTAATTTATGAAGAAAAAGAAATTGATATGAAGGGAGAAAGTTTGGAAAATAAATGAGAAAACAAATTTTCTTTATGTTCAAATTCCTCAAATAAAAGTAAAGAAATTAAACTCCAAAATAAAGACACTTGTCATTAAATTTCTAAATCCTCTTACATGTGTTATTAGAATAACTAATACGATTACACATGTTTTAAATTGGCTTAATTTGCTTTACATATGTCATACACAAGTTAGTATGTTTACATTTGTCTTTAAGTGTTTTTAAACTTTTATTTAATTTTAAATGTAAATATAAACTACACATTTAATTTACTTTATTAATTAATACTTATATGTGTAAATATAAATTTACTTTAAAGAAAGTATTATAAACTAATCACAATACAAATAAATCTTATATATGTAATTTAAAATCTAAACATCTATATTTATACAAACATTTTAAATTTAAAACACTTCAAAAAGAAAATAAAACAAAACTTTGACTAAATCCTATATAAACTATATTTTTAAAACAAAAATTATCTTACATTTTGAAAACAAATGAATTAATATTTGAATTGACTTTTGAAAATATAAATTTCTAAACAAAGCTTTAAATTACCATATTCATTCATATATCAATTATTAATAGATTTAATTAAATTTTCAAAACAATATCAAAATATAACATATACATACATATATGTTACAATTTGAAAATTCAATTTTTAATTTAAAACAAAAGCTCTTCTATTCACAATATATATCAATTTTATATATTATAAATAGAATAAAAATTTATAAGCTTAGAGAAACAAATCTTATCAATTTTAAATTATTAAAAAGATATTGATCACCATTAACAGATTAAATATTTATTAACCTTAAAAAGAATAAATTTATCAGTTTAAATTAAAATTATAAAGAAAAATTTATCAAACCAGCTAAATTATTAACACAGATTATTAAATTTATATTGCCCAAAATTCCGGGTCGTTACAATCCTCCCCCCTTAAAAGAATTTCATCCCCGAAATTTAAAAGCAAAGGTAATTTAATAATCCAGTACAGATTTTAATTTCAAACAGCAAAGCATTCCTATCAACCAATTACTAACAATCATAGCAATCAGATAAACAAACAAACTTAACTAATTATTCTGACACAAATCGGAATAAAACTCTAATACTATCTCGAGTTTCCCAAGTATAAAACACCGGGAGTCTCGCTCTACAAAAGCTCAACTAACTACACCACCAAAATCCAGAGCTCCACTCATCTCTAGATCCTTCAATCTGAACAAAACATCAGATTATACTCAAATCCAGCTCAACATCCAACTCCAACCGAACTACAGATTCAACAACCAATCGATGAATCATACACGTACTCCCTCAGAGACACGTGTTACAAAATGAATTCCAGATATCCAAACTGGCAATTCAATCTTATCCTATCAAAACACAGATAAGAAATCTTCAAATGCCTCAGCACTAACCAACCAATCTTATCCAATATCTGTTCTCTTAACCAAATAATTTTAACAATACTGAAGTCTCCAACTTCAAATACCAAACTACTTATCTCATATCTGTATAACTCACAGACAATCCAAGGCTGCCAATCTCTTCTGATCATCTCAACCTATGCTGATACTTCCAGAAACAACAAGACCAAAACAAACACTTCCTGGATCCTATTCAACAGAAAAGCCTTCCAAAATTCATCGAAATCCAGAACTCAAGCTCTACTACTCAAGCAATAGCAAACAGAACTAACTTCCTTCCTTGCACAGCAGCTACCTCGCTTCCGCTGCACAACTCTGATTCTGAAATAGATGAGAGTATTGTTGATGAACACGAATACAAACTTATCCACTAAATTCGAAAACCTTTGTTCATCAAATCCATAAAAATCTGAGTGACTTATCTGACTTAGTCACACATCCTCAAAACAGAATCCTATTCCAAAAGCTATATCAGTCCAATTCCAATTCCAAAAATAATTCTGAGCTGCTATGCCAACTCTCCTTTCTCCATGAACCATCCTACTATCAGGCTAACTACCAAAATCACTTCTGGAACCAAAACAAATATGGAACTCAATTCCAGATGCAGACAATCTTCAGATTACATCAGTAGCTCCTACTTCCAAATGAGAATTCTCAGTCTCAACATAGATCACCCAAGATAGCTTAAGAAAATTCCCAACTAATCGCAAGTCTCTTTTGCGATCCTACCTAGTTCGGATTCCAAAGAAACTGTGCTCACTTTACCAATTAGAATAGCTTTAAACTTTTCCAAACAAAGGTTAACCCTTCAAGAAAACATCACCAACTGCCCGGACTGCTGAAAGAAGAACCACCAAGATTCCTGAACCATCAGAGAAACAAACCACACTACTGCCACATCTAACCAAAGACTTCAAATCCAAATGCTTCTCCAAAACCAAAACCACACAACCGACTTCCAAGATGGCATACAATTCTTCAAGAAACTCGGACTCCAAACCAAACATCAACAACTCGCTTACCTTAGGGAATAACAAAAGAGACCATGCCAAAGCAAATAACTTAGAGACCTTAGTCCCATATTCCAAAACAGCCAAACTCCTTACTAAAGATCCAAACAACTTATACACAGACGAATCTTCCCTGAGGCAGGTAAAGACTGCTCCTCAACTACTTCTAAAACTGCTTCAAAAGAAAACACCTTCTGAAGATATCCATGAATACTGCATCTCATCACGCAGTTATCAAGATATCATCACTTACTTCTGCACTTCCGACATATCCAAACTCAAGAATAATTCGCTCGCCCGAGCGAAATCCAAACTTACACTCCAAAGATACACTCCGAATCTTTAAAAGATTTCCTTCGGATATAAGAGAAATCCTTACTCCAAACTACAAATCTCACTCGAGACGGTATTAGGTCTATAGTCTCGACAAATACTTCCAACCTCAAACATAAGGACCTCTTCCATCAGTGGTAGTCGTGTTACACACACAAACCACTATTCCATCTACCTCTATAACTTATGTTGGAAAATTCGAACAGATAGACCAACAGATCAGGTAGATATATATATATATATATATATATATATATATATATATATATTTATATATAAAATTACAAATACGCTCTCTCAAGAAAGACACCTCTACAGAGCCTAGGTATTCACTCAACCTAATGCTCCCTAAAGAAAGAAACACTTCAGAGCCTAATGCTCTCTGACACCAAGTGTGACTACACGACTTTCTACACCTAGAAAATCGTGCCATCTTGAAGAAAGAAAGGGATAGAAGAAGAAAAGAAAGGGAAAGAAGAACACAAACAACATCAGAGAACTCACAGCGGAACAAATAAAATAAAATATATCTCATAAAATATTACATAGTATCTCATTACATCAGAGTACACAACTTAAAACAACAGATAATAGACAGTTATAAGCTTCTGTCTAACTATACAACTCAAGTATACAAGATACAGACACAACATACACAGCGGAACCAATATATATAACTATATGTCGAAGCCTCCTGCTCCATATCTCCTCCAAAATTCGTCAATCAAACCTGAATCACTTGACTACTCATACATAATATAAGTACCCAAGAGTTTAATAAAACAGAAAATAAACACTCGGGTCAGACAGGGGTCTGGTGTGAGTAAACGGGTTAAAATTGCTTAACTTTTAGAAAAACCTTTGAAAAGGAAAGGTATCACGTAAGACTTCCCACACATAAACATGGAAAAGTTTTTACCTTACGCTAACCAAAACATTTGATAGGAAATCCAGTGATATTATAATAGTGTCTAGGGTTTTCAAGTAAATAAGAAATAGCCGACATTGTTACATGATTAAATTCCAGCTACTAGCCACAAAAGTGGGTAATACAATCAAAACCGTAGGGTCTCGTAGGAAGAATGGGTTTCCATCAATGGCAGGGCTACTGGGGTACCGCCCGTCACAGTACGTGGCCTAGATCAACGTACCGAGGAGCCACCGTAACTCCCCTGCAACACAAGGCCGGGACCATTCCTTACTGAACAGTCCCAAACAAGACAACCCCGCAGTTGGCCGCGACCCAACTGCCCACACAGCCGAATAAAAAGGGACTTCTAGACAGGGGAAAATCTTGCTCTCCAGTGGGAGCTACCCATGAAGCCTTGCTGCACCACCCCTGTTTTAGCCATTCCCGGTTGATGAGGCTTGAGGTTACGATTACTTTTATAGAACACATCTATCTTAGAATACTCATCGTCCACCTGACGATGTTCTGAAAGCATTCGATCCATACAAGTTCGTTCCGGGTTCGAACGAAACCGAAGGCGCTATCTCGTTGCACTCATTATTGGAATCACCCTCAGAGTCAACGACCGTAACCCTTGCACTCTGATTCGCCATCTCGAATCTATAAGCACTATTCCGTCAAACTCATTATGGAATCACCCATAGAGTTATACTGACATATAGCCCTTACACCTCGAGTCTTCACTTGCTCCACTTGGATTAACGACCTAACGTTTAATTGGAATCAGTGTGGTTTTCGGATATCCAAATATGGAAACATGATCCCGGTCTCATCGAAACCAAACGCCATTTTAATGTCCAAGTTGTACTTAAGGGTTTAACAATTAACTTATATTCAGGATGATATAAACAGATAGATGAATAACATTATCACTATAGATAATTCATATCAACATACATCTCACAAAGCAGCATATCACAACTATCATAGTCACCCAAATCATCCAAATCATCCAGTGTCAACCAATCACCCAATATCAATCATCCAATATCATTCAATATCAAATATCAACCAATCATCCAATATTAATCATTCATCCATAACAGAATTGATTAACTCTAATCAATTGGATTACTTAAATCATTCTATATTTATTTATTCCAAATAAATAAATTAATCATCTCTAGTGATCTTCTTTAATTAACCTTCCTTGATTAAATATCTTTAATTACATTCAAGTAATTATCATATCTATATTCAGTAATTAAATATTTAATTACTATCATTAATTACAATAATTAATGATCTTTCATTAATTAATTAACTATAATTAATTACATTAAACCTTAATTAATTATAATTAATTAATCACACTTCAATTAATTACTTTTATTAATCAACCTTGATTAATATCATTAATTACATTAATTAATGATCCTTATTAATTAATAATTACTTTAATTAATTAAATAGTTAACTTATAATTAATTAACTAATTAATCATAATTAGTAATTAACAACTTGTAATTACTTACCTTGATTAATTAACATCTTAATTAATTATATTAATCTTTGATTAATTATTCTAATTAATTAATCTTTAATTACTTCATTAAGTAATTATTAAACAATTAAATTAACAATTAATCCTTATTTAATTACTTAATTAATTAATTACATTTTAATTAATTACTCTTGGTGATTAGTCTTAAATTAACCACATTCATTAATTATTTAATCACATTAATTAATTAACTAAAAATAAATTAAGTAATTAACTCTTAATTACTTACATAAGTAATTATCTCTAATTACTTTCATTAATAAATCTTAATTAATCTCTTAATTAATACTTAACAAATAATTAATCACATCATTAAATAATTCTCAATTCTTTAATTAATTAATCACTTCATAATTAATTAACTTCAATAATTATATTAATCAATTCTTTAATTGATATTATTAAGTAATTAACCAATAATCACTTCAACTAATTACTCCATGAGTAATTACCATTAATCACTTCCATAAGTAATTAACTTCCTTAATTACCTTCACAATTAAATATTAATTTCTTTATTAAGTAATTATACTTAATTAGTCAATAATTAAGTGATTATTTAAAATATAATTAAATAATAACTAATTATTTAAAATTAATTAAACAATTAATTAATTAACTTCCTAGACTTAAAAATCCTTAATTAATTAAGAAAACACTAATCTTAAATGACAAATCATATTTATTAAGTCCTCTCAAATTCATATCAAAATAATTTAACATTATTCATCTTTGTAAATAAGTTATTTGGAAGTGATTAAGTTTAAACACCTCAAAAACAAATTATTCAATTTGGTTTTCAATATTATAATCTTATTTGAAATTAGAAAATTTAGTAACAATTTCCGAAATTTCCAATACTTTAAACATTTAAACTAATCTTATTTATTTCAATATAAAATTTGAAATCTTAAGTTTGAATCATTTATTAACATTTTAACTTAAATTTTGATTTGATATTTAAATTCAAAATATCCTTCCAAAATGTAATTAAATTACTTCAACATGAAATCACTTTAAATAAATTTAAATTGAAATAAAATATATAAATTTTCAACTTATACTTTATAAATTTGATTAACATTAAATTTTAAACAACAAGTTTTTAACCTTAAGAACTCATTTTCTTTTTATAAAAACTTAAACTTGATTTCCTTATTGCCAAAAGAAAAACTGGGTACTGTAAATCTGAACAACACTCTTGACAACAAGATGACCCGAGCTTCTCCATCAAAAACCCGAGTGCACTCACGAGTAACTCTCGCGTTCCCTCCAACTTTCAACTGCTTCGAGCTTTCCACCGAAATACTCGAACTCGAATTCGAGAAAAAGTCACGTCTCCCCCAACTCTATTTCTCAGTGCACACAAGCATCCACCGTGCACCAAGCACAACACCACCGGCCGTCGTTGAGCATCACGAACATTGCCAACGATCACTCGCACGCACGCGACCTCGACCCAGCACCCAAATCGACCAACAACCATTCGAATCGAAAAATGATCATCTCAACTAAACTGTAACCAAAACTTGATCAGAGAAATCCCCACCAGACACCACCACCGATCTCCAGTTTCTCATACCCATCCTCCAGAAGCTACGCCACTACCACCTGCTTTGCTTCCTCCCATCACGATTCAGCCCGATGCGTCACCCTCGCTGCAATTTTCCCCGAAAACACGACCAATACAACAAGCGACGAAACCCTTCTTTGCCAAAATCCAATCGCCTCGACTATCGGGAAATACATCTAACATTTTTCCCGAACTCTCCATCACTCTGGCCACCTTCACCCCAAATATCCACCTTCCAGACGCCGCCGATTTTCGGTAATTCCCCAACATACCCCAAACGTTCATATCGAAAATTCCCAAAGGATATCAAACTAAAAATCAAGAAATGTATATTAAAAGTCATGATTTTCCATTACTAATTCACTCATGCCATTCAAAACAGCAATTGAATTCATTGATTTTCAACATATATGTGAATTTCACTGTTATTTCCTATTCCCAAAATATTAACTAAATAATTCCTTCTTAAACTATTTTTATCACCTAATTCGCATTGTTATAATTGTTTTCTCTTTAATGTTCCTAGTTAGTTAGGGATTTATTTGGAAGATATGAATTTTCTTCACCATGCTTGTTGAGTCTGACGTTCACAGAGACCAGTTTGCAAAAGCACACAGACATGCTCCAGCATAATCATCCATATACACACATACAATTCATAGTAAAGATCATGTTACCGCAACATCTACCATACATATCACATAGGAGCGGATTTAAAAACTGTTTTTAAATATGTTTATTCACCAAATTTACAAGTAGGGGACAAAGGACAGACTTGCTAACATTTATATATATACCAATTCAAATAGATTTCAAGCAGAAGAACTTCATTCAAAACCATATCATCACATGCATTAGGTATAAATCCAAATTAAACTGTTTTTAAAAGAATGTTTACTCACCTTTAATTTGCAGGGCAGAAAACAAGTTTTAATACTTATTCCAGGCTTTGATATGCTGAAGAAAATTCCATTTGCATGCCTTAAATCTGATGCTTGCAGATAAAATTAAATTCTTGCATGTTTGAGTTGCTGGTTGAACATTTGAAATGCAGCCCTTAAGATTTGCAGGTATGAAAATTGCAGGTTGTAGCTTTGATCTTGATTCCTTTGAAATTGCAGGTTTGATTTTTCTTAACTCAGATTTGGATTTTATTTTCAGATTTGAAGTTGCAGGTTTTTAAATTATAGTTAAAAACTTCATTTAATTGCAGATTTTAAATGTTGTAGATGATTAACTATTGCATTTGCAGGCTCTTTAATTTATGAAGAAATGAAATTGATATGAAGAGAGAAAGTTTGGAAAATAAATGAGAAAACAAATTTTCTTTATGTTCAAATTCCTCAAATAAAACTAAAGAAATTATACTCCAAAATAAAGACACTTGTCATTAAATTTCTAAATCCTCTTACATGTGTTATTAGAATAACTAATATGATTACACATGTTTTAAATTGGCTTAATTTGCTTTACATATGTCATACACAAGTTAGTATGTTTACATTTGTCCTTAAGTGTTTTTAAACTTTTATTTAATTTTAAATGTAAATATAAACTACATTTTTAATTTACTTTATTAATTAATACTTATATGTGTAAATATAAATTTACTTTAAAGAAAGTATTATAAAACTAATCACAATACAAATAAATCTTATATATGTAATTTAAAATCTAAACATCTATATTTATACAACCATTTTAAATTTAAAACACTTTAAAAAGAAAATAAAACAACACTTTGATTAAATCCTATATAAACTATATTTTTAAAACAAAAATTATCTTACATTTTGAAAACAAATGAATTAATCTTTGAATTGACTTTTGAAAATATAAATTTCTAAACAAAGCTTTAAATTACCATATTCATTCATATATCAATTATTAATAGATTTAATTAAATTTTCAAAACAATATCAAACTATAACATATACATACATACATGTTACAACTTGAAAATTCAATTTTTAATTTAAAACAAAAGCTCTTCTATTCACAATATATATCAATTTTATATATTATAAATAGAATAAAAATTTATAAGCTTAAAGAAACAAATCTTATCAATTTTAAATTATTAAAAAGATATTGATTACCATTAACAGATTAAATATTTATTAACCTTAAAAAGAATAAATTTATCAGTTTAAATTAAAATTATAAAGAAAAATTTATCAAACCAGCTAAATTATTAACACAGATTATTAAATTTATATTGTCCGAAATTCCGGATCGTTACAGTTGCCAGGGGCTTGAGCAACATTTGACTTTCCCTCCTTCCTGTCCTGAAACTTGAGGCATGAAGATATAACATGACCGGGACCTTTGCAGTAGCGACAAGAGAGAGACTTTGGGCACTTGTTCGCGTAATGGTCCCTCGAACCACAATTATAGCATTCCCCACGACCAAAGGAAGAAGCCTTTGCCACTGGGGTTGCTTGCTTCCCTTTCTTATTGGGATAAGGGCCTTTGAATTTACTGGGCCTTTTCTTGTTGTTGTTGAAGCTTGGTTTGGAACCCACCACTTCAATATCATTTTCCCTATCCGCCTCTTCAAGACGAAGAGCGATATCAATGAGTTGGTCGAAAGAAACTTCTAATTTTAGAAGTAATGGCTTCTTGAGATCTTTGTTTAAGCCATAGACAAATCTTTGGTTTTTCTTCAATGTGGTGTTAATATATTCAACCCCGTATTTAGAGAGAGATTCAAAAGATGCGACATAATCTGCCACGGAAGATTCACCTTGAACAAGGTCAAGAAATTGCTGGGTAGTCATAAAAACTCCATCTTGGGGTGGAACACTAGATGGTCCAGCTCTGGGACGACCAGGTCTAACCATTTTTCTTCCCTTAAGAAAGAAAGAAGGAAGAAGAAGAAGGTTATTCACAAAATGAATATCAAGCAATCTTGATAGATAAAACAAGGAATCATAAAGAAAATAGGATGAATCGGTACGAAGACTCGAATTAAATCCTAAAGCACGACTCCTAAGAAAGACTTAGGACGATGATACTTGTTATAATATTCCAAATTGTTCTGAAGTTTCGTTCTGATACCAATATGTGACGCCCCACCTCTATACCCATGCTAGCCAAGAACACTACGGAGTAATGCTGTCAACTAGCATGGAGAATAAGGCTGTTGAGGAGCGACCATCCGTGTATTGCTTTGTGCGAGCACTGATATGCCAGATAAAATATATCATGCAGGAAATCCGACATACCGACACAAACTCAAAGCTACTACACAGTGGCTATAATAACCTTCGAAAACAAATATAGAAATAAGAATTACACAAATCAGTCACAGATAATTCATATCACAAAGGTGGAAGATGATATGAATATATAACTAACACATGAAAGTGTATATCAGAGTAGTGGTCAAAAAATCTACAATAATACAAAAGAATAGCAACACGTGCTATACAAAAGAATACAACTATGAGTCCATATCTCAAGTGTATACAACAAAATAAACTACTAATCTAAGTAGTTAGCCAAAAGTCAGAGAAATCAATCCCAAGTGAGAAGTCAAGCTGAAGCACCTGTAACATCTCGGTCTGACCCGAGTATTATTTAATAAGAAAATAATAAACGAATCAGTCTAACTATAAATATCAGATGAAGCGATATAGAATAAGAGGTACGACTAAACACATAATAATCACAATGCCAAGGTGTGATATATATATAAGTAATTGAAAATCAACAAGAGATTAATCAATATCACAAAAATCTACTCAAGGATCAAAAGGAATGTCATACCCTTTATTTCGTTCACCAAACCATAAATATTGACGATTATATCAATATCAATCACAAAAGTCAATGCCTCACAAATTCACCAATGCACAAATATTGATAAAATTTATCATTGAAAGTCACGAAAATTGGTGAAGCACAAATTCTAGAAATCATCTCAAGAAATCCAGAAATCAAAAAAAGGGGAGAAGGCCTATCATAAACGGGAGCATAAAGCTCACCAACACGTGTATCACAAACGGAATGCTAATTCCATGGTTGCTAACCATCACAAATTAAGCCGAAGCTCGGCCCGAAGACCATGGGTTGCTACCTCACCAATTTGAGTCGAAACTCCACAAAACAGGGTTAATCTCCCTCGCAGACAAAGAGACATCGCACATTGCTAGTCTAAATCACAAAGATAATCGTCATGATCAACGAGAAGTGTCAATTACACTAAGCTAGTAAATATATGAGTTTAGCTTCATGTCCCATAACCACTTGCTTAACTTAAATATTTACGAACAAACTGTAGATCTCCACTAGAAAATTGTCACAAGAGTTTCAATCGAACAAGTCCAAGAATTAACCGACGAAGTAAACGCAAGTGTTTCATACCAATCGTTTTACTAGGCCGTTTAATTAGATTTCTCATACGAGTGAGGTAAAGGCTTGTATATACTAATAGATTGTAAAACGGTTTAAGAAACGAGCTTTGTAATAAAATAGTGTTGAAATCGCTTTGATGAAAGAATTTTGATATTTACTACTAGTATAGAAAACCATTATATTTTTAAAGTAAAAAATCACAAAGAAGATTGTAGGAACAATCAATCACTAAAATTCACATTCGAAGACGAGAATAAAATCCAAAGAAATCGATACCGAATCCATTAAAATGGATATTCCCAAAATCACGAAGAAAATGTCATCAATAAGTGATAATAACAAATGGGAATCAACACGAAACGATTAAAGTTGGAATTCTCAAGAGAATAGGCAAATAGGCAAAAAGAGTGCAGATTCAGACGTCTGAAATCAAGGATTCAGACGTCTGAATCTGGAAAATAAATATTTTCCAAAGACAGAATTCAGACGTCTGAAACCTTGAATCCAGACGTCTGAAATAGGCACTTTTTAGCCTATTTCCTTTCTGGTTCCAAATGAACAATTCAGACATCTGAAATGTAGATTCAGACGTCTGAATACTGGGGAATAAAATTTCCCAGTATAATATTCAGACGTCTGAATCAAGGGTTCAGGGCATTCCCTGAACCTAGGCCAAAGATGGCCAAACGATTATCGGAAGCTATCGATCGAGCGACAACGACTAATGATTTACGCCAAGCGACAACCCAACCTTAACGGCTCTTCGATACGCCTCAAATATCGATGTCCAAATATCCATAAAAGGATTTTCATAGATTTCGATTTCAAAACACCAAAAATTGGAATATACACCAAATCAATCCAAACCAAAATGAATTGCACAAGAATAAGCGTTAGGAATTCATACCTAACAATCAAAGATAATTATAGACT
Source organism: Allium cepa (assembly GCA_030765085.1). Classification (NCBI taxonomy): domain Eukaryota; kingdom Viridiplantae; phylum Streptophyta; class Magnoliopsida; order Asparagales; family Amaryllidaceae; genus Allium; species Allium cepa. Next base: position 368,099,458 of record CM060934.1, on the reverse strand, counting down.
AAGATGTGAGATAAAAATCACACCTTTGAACCCAAATCAATGAAGAAGAAGCTCGAAAGCAATGGCAAGAACAATCACTTGATTCTAAGATTAAAAGAGAAATATTTCCCAAATTAGGTTTAGGAATTTTCTGAAATTGATAAGAGAATGAGTTGGAGAAGAAGAAGAGAAGGCTTACCAATGGGTTCTCTTGAATTTGGAGCTAGAAGTTGGATTTGCTAAGGAAGATAAGGGTTTTGGAGTTTTAATTTCCCATCTCTCCCACCATTGATGATCTAGAACTGAATAGAGGAGGAAGTGAGAGTGAATGGGGGGGAAGTGACTCAGATTTGAGTATAAGTTAAACATAGGGCTGAACCCAAACCCAAACCCAAAGTGAAAAAGTAGCAAAACTTGACTAACTCCAAACATATCAAAGTTTACACTTAAAAAGATCGCAAACGTCATTTTAAACTCAATAGGAGTGGTCCCGAGTCCTAATTCGGCCATATGCAAAAAGTAGCTTTTTGGACCAAATTCCGAGTATTGATAAAATATATAAATAAAATATTTAAATATAAAAAAATCGATAAATATGTGGGTTGTTACACCTATGATGGATGGAATTGTGTAAATAATAAGTTGTGTCTTATAAAATTTGAAAAAAGTGGGACAGAAACCCAAAATAAATATTTTTGATGAATTGAAAAATAAAATGAAGATCAAAACTTGAATTATAAAATAAATTTGAACTTAAGAAAATTTAAATGAAGAGATTTTGAGATTAAAATCAAGTTCTGGATTATAAGTTGGGGAAAAGACTAATTAGATAATAAATTAGTTAATGAAATTGAATTGTGAGTTTATGATGAAGTTTGAAAATAAAACTCAAGCTAAAATCAAATTCGACCTGGATTGTTCGTGAAGTAAATGAGATTGAATTGTGAGTTCATAAAAGTGAATGGTAAATTGAAAATGGTATGGTTTGCAAATAAAATCCAAATACATAGAAATAAATTGAAATGACCTTGTAATTTATTTAAGTGAACTGAGAATGAATCGAACTTGGAAATTTGAAATTTATAATAACTAATCAAATAAATTTGTAGTTTGAAAGGAGATTGGATTGAAATAGAATCAAGTTAAATTTAAAAGATAACTTTGTTCGCAAAATGAGAACGAGCTTAAGTATAAAATTTGAATAAATTGAAGTAAATTGACTTAACCTAAATGAATGAAGGAGAGTTGAATTGAATTCAACTTAAAACCAAGTTTAATGATATTGGATTGAATTTGAATCAAGTAAAAATGAATTTGGATCGAAATGGAATTTGGTGGGTTGTAAATAATATTTAAGGAAATGAGAATTCATAATCGATTGAGTGGATTAACTAATTATGTTGAATAAATAAATGGATAGAATAAATAAGAACCAATTGAATGATGGAAGTAGAACTATTATAAAAAGAAATGGAAATGAACTTAAGTTATCGACTTAAGTAAGTGTTGAATAAAATCCGAACTCAAAATGGAGTATGGTTTAAATGTGTTGAGAAATAATTATTGAATGGGATAGCCTGGATTGTTTTCGAGCTAAATAAAATAGTTTGGAATAAACAAATATAAAATGAAATACAAGTGAATGTATTCAAATCTGAAATGCAATGAAAATGAGAATATATGAATTGTGAATAAATTTAAAAATGGAATAGAATTAAGTATAAATTGAGTTGAAATCCATTTAAAATGGTTATAAAACATAAATACGTTTTTATTCACATAGATCTTGTCAAACTGCATAGAATAAATTGTCATTTGATGTAAATAGAAGTAATTAAAAATTCTATGAATTGATAGGAGTAAAATAAATTGATTTTGAGATCAATTAAATTAAATATGAGTTCGTTTTGTTTAAAAATAAATTAAATGTAAGCGATTGAGTTTTAAACCATTCAAATTAATGAAGTAATATACGAATGGATTGAAAACCATTCAAATTGAATGAAAATAGTTTGTAAATTAACTGAAATAGTTGAATTGGTATGAAAGTTGTATAAATTTCTTACGGAAAATGTTTGATGTGCATTTCTTTAGAATTCATATGTTTTAACCATTGCAAATAAGTGAAATATAGTTAAACTGTATATATTTGGCACTTACATGTTCAAATTGAGTAAGTACAGGTACCGGGAAGCCGTGTGACTGGATTTTTGGGCGCGCTAACTGCTAAGTTAATAAGCTGTTTGCTTGGTACGCCTACGCAATAAAAATAGGAAATATGAACTGTTTTTGGTTTTTCCGACCGTGTGGGTCGATGTATATATATTTATATCTTTTTTCAAATTGCAAAAGCTCCTCCGTACAAAGGGGACTCTGTCAAAAATTTTCAGAAATTTTGGGAGTTAGAATTTTTTTGAAAAATTGGAAAATTTTGTTAACGACAAACAAATTCAAATTGGAAACTAAAATAAGTTAGTAAATGAAACCAATTTAAAATAATGACATAAATTAGTTATAAATGACGAATAAAATTTACATATACAGAGTTAAAGATAAATTGAATTCACATGGAAATGGAAGAATCGATTTGAATAGAAATAGATATAAACTGAAGTGGTAAGATGGAAATAAATAAAGAAACATATAAAATGCTTATGTTAACTTAATTAAGGAATAGTCAATTCTTAATTGAAAATTGAATATTGTAAATATATTCTAAGTTGATATTTGGACGAATATTGACATTTGGTAAGGGAGTCAATAAAATATTTTTGAAATGTTGCGATTCGATATTAGTGCTAAGCAGGATATGCAGGTATTATAAAGGGAAAAGAGAATTGGTTTTTGATTTCAAGAAGATAAAAATTTGAAATTTTCGACAAAAAGGTATGTATTTAAATTTGGTGTGAATTTGATTGGGAATTTGGATTGAGCCACTTGGCCTTTTGTTTTCTTTTTGGATTTGGGAGGCCGTAGAGCCATTTTGTAGTTGTACCGAGCTAGCCGTGCAAAGGAGACGTTGGCAAAAAATTTTGGGAATTTAGAGAGTTAGAAAAATTTTGAGAAAATTTTGATAATTCAAAATTTGGTTTTAAATTGAAACTCGAATGATTAAACAAATAGTATAGTTTGAAACTATGGGAGAGTTGAGAAGTTAATAAGAATGATAATGGGTCTTTTATAAAAAGATAGTTAGTAAGATGTTGAATTGTTTGGTTTTGGAGGTAAGTAAACAGGTATTGGACAATTCTTCCTAATTAGTAATTTCGGGGACGAAATTCTTTTAACGGGGAGGAATGTGACGAACCGGAATTTTCAAGCATTTAAAATCAGAATATTTAATTGATTTTAAATATTTAAAAGTTAATTATAGACTTAAATTACGAATATCATAATTTGTTTGACAATTAAATTGTTCAATTAACTAATTTGAATTGAATAAAATATGAAATCTGGAGTTTTAAGCTTATTAAAAATAATTTGAAGACTTATAAAAGTTATATTGATATTACTGAAGAGAATAGAAGTGTTGAAATTAAATTTAAGAATGGTTTGTTAAGTTTTGAAATTTAATCGTTTAAATTGAATTTAAAAATAGTCTTCCGATGTAGAGTCTCGGAATCCGACGAAAACAGTTCCATTGGATCCGTAGTAGTGTTTTATTATCGGTTTTCAATTTTCGTAGATTTTGGGTTCGTTGTGTGAACGCACGATATAAAAACGTGTTGATAAATTTACATGGAACATTCAATTAAAATTATATAAATATATTTTCATATAAGAAACCTTCACAACCAACGCTCGTTCACGTCACGCACTCTGTCTTCCCTCAGAAGCTAACGCTTTACTTTTAAAACCGATCCTTTCCTCCTCTATCAAAAATCTTTGGTGAGAAAAAAATAAAAATAAAGAAAAATAAACAAATTTGTTAATGGCCGACTTGTGTATTGCTTCCCGTGTTTATTCCCTTTCTTTTCGGTTCGAAGCCTTTTCCCCTCCATCGAATTCAAATCCTATACCCTAAAAAAAAAGAAGCCGCCTCCTCTGTGTAAAGCAAATCGAAAGCGCAGAGAGAGGGGGCGCGGTCGAGACAAAGCGCGGAGTCTCCTTGAGGAGCTCGAAGGCCGCGAAACACTAGAGCATCGTCGTGAGGGATGATGACTCGCGAGAATAGGGGGCTCGGTTCAGTTTGGTCGCGTTAGAAGGGGGTTAGGGTTTGGGGCTGCGCGTCGATTTGGAGGCGGCGTAGTGAGGCCGCAACGGGGTTCGCGAGTTCGAGGTGGAGGCCGCGATTTTTTGGGGATGATGGATCGCGTTGGGTCGCGTTTGCACAGAGGGCGGCATTCGCGTGGGTAGCTTGGTGGGGCTGACATTCGACAGTAGGTATAATTTAAATTTTGTTAATTAAAATTAACTGTGTATATATATATATATATATATATATATATATATATATATATATATATATATATCTTGGCCGATTTAAAAAAAAAGAACATTCAGGGTACTTGAAAATTTGATGCTGAAACAGGAGATTTATTTATAAGGTTTGAAGAGAAAAGGGAAAAGATTTACAGTAAAATAAATTACTGATTTATAGTAATAATTATTATTATTTTTTGCCGGAACGATAAGCAGGAAGAAAAGAAATTAATTTGACAGATAGATTTAAAATAGTTGTGTTTTTAAATTTAAATTTGGGTTATTAATTATTTATGCAAAGGTTAAATATATGTACAAACAATTTATATATGGTTTTGGAAAGAAATTATAGAAGGGATTTGTGATAAAATTTTACGATTTACGTATTTAATTTATTCTTGTTACCAAAAGATGTAGTAAAGGAAAATTAATTTAAAATTTAATTGAATGGTAACTAAGTGTTCGATGTATATTTCGAATATTAATAAATTGTAAATTGGTTTGTACAAGGTTAAAAGTCGCGAAAAAACAAGATGAGTTGAGGTGAATAGCAATCTTAGGCCAAAGGTGAGTTAATCTCACTCGGCTGCATTTAAAAATTTTAAATGATTAAATTTAAATAATTGATTGTATAGTTGAACTGTTTGATGTGATATAGTATAGTATAATTTGTAATTGGCATTTTATATTATGCTAACATCTGTGGATGCAGGGAAAACAGGTTGGAGGGATCCAACTGGACCCCTCAACTTTTATTTAAATTATTTAATATTCTCTGTTCTGATTATTTGATATTCTATAATGAATTATGTAGATGTATTGAATGCTGTGACTTGGTCGATATAATTGGGTATAATGAATTACCAAAATATAAATTTGAATGAAAATAAAAGAAGTGAAATTGCAAGTAAAATAATTATAGAATAAATTTAAGAATGACTTGGAAAAGAAATAAAGTAACTTTAAAATTCTAATAAATGAATCCTGAGAATGGAAAGGAAAATTTGAATAAACATAAAGTTAATGAATTTTTAAAATGCAGTATTATTAATTAAAAAGAACAAACATTTATTTAGAATTTAAGATTTGAATTATTGAAAGAGTAAAGAAGAAATTGGAAAAGATAATAATAATACAGTCCATAACTACTGAGTTTGGAAATGAACTGATAAGTAAAAGAATTTACTTCAAATAAAATAAATTGGAAATCAATTTGGGGAAATTGGAAATCAATTTGGGGAAATTGATTTAAGTGATTGAAGTTGGAATTTTCTCTGGATGGTCAAGTACATTTTTTTAAAGGTAAATTTTTAAATATAAATTAAGTTGTTTTTATAGAAAGCAAGTTTTGTAAAATTTGTCATTTCTAATATTTAAAGTCTAAAGTAAATATTTTTCTTTTAATCTATTTTAGCAGAAATTATTAAGAAGTAACTTAGTATTTTGTTTTAAAAAGTAGAAATCTAGTTTTATATTTTATTAAGTAACCTTATTTTCAAATATTCACATAGTATGTATTTTTAATAAATTATTAAAGGAATTTTAACTTGAATGTTTTAAAGTATATTTTTAAAAAGAAAAGTGTTTTAAATTAATTTAGAAAAATCTAGATTTGTGCTTGGTGATTCCAGAAGAAATAAAAATACTTGAAATTTATTCTGAGAAGGCAGATAGTTTTGAAAATTGTTTTCAAGGAATTTGAAAAGTGAAAATATATCTTGTGAAGATATTTTTGAGTTAAATAAATAATTTGGGAAAATATTTATTGGTTGGTGGATGTTTATGCATATTAATTGATAGTTAAATAACCGACTATCAATATTGGACAAAAATGCGTTGATCATTTCGAAGAGACCGAGATCGAGATTTATTTCTCGAAAACCACTTCGATCTGGTTTGTACATTTTCATGAAAAACGAGTTTGGATTCGAAGATGGAGTAGTGAAGTGCAAGGGCTAGTCGCTACTAATCCTGAGGATATTTCCAAAATGGATGTAGTAGGAATAGCGCCTTCGGTTCCGTTCGAACCCGGAACGGACTTGTATGGATGAATGCTTGCGAAACATCGTCAGGCGGACGATGGGCATTCTAAGGGATATGTTCTTAAAAAGGTAACGCTTAGCCTCAAGCCTCATCAAATGGGAATGACTGAAAATCAGGGGTTATGCAGCAAGGCTAGGTGGGTAGCACCCAAGCAGGGTGGGGTCATTCCAGTCTAGATGTCCCTTTTTATTTCGGCTTAGTGGGCGGTTGCTGATCACAACGCAGGGTGATCTCACTCGGGATTATCTAGTAAGGGGTAGTCCCGGCCTTGTGTTGCAGGGGAGCGGGCGTACTCCTCGGTACGGTGATCAAGGCCCCGTACTGTGACAGGTGGTACCTCAGTGCCTAGTCATTAGTTGAAAATCCATTCTCCCTACGAGCCTTGTACGAGTTTTGTTTGTATTACCCACTTTGTGGCTAGTAGCTGGAATTTAATAGATGTAACAATTTCGGCTATTTTATAAGTATTTGTATATAGACCCTATTATAATATCAGAGGATTTCTATAAAAATTGTTTTAGCTATCGTAAGGTAAAAACCCGACATGTTTATTTGTGGCGTGGTCTTACGAGATGCTTTTGTTTTCAAAGGATTTTGAAACTTTAATAATCAATTGGGCGTGATTTTCTCATGCTGGTTTTCCAGACTGACTCGGGTGTTGGTTAACTGTAATGCTCGGGTCAGACCGAGTATTATAGGATTCAGGATGTGATGCTCTGGAGCTCAGGAGACGAGCAGGATGGCGATTCGTACTCCCGTACTTGTGTGTGTGTGTGTGTGTGTGTGTGTATACACATATACATATTCCGCTGTGTTGAGTTGCTGTGTATCCATTGGTATAATATTGATGTTGAGCTGTCATTGTTGTGCTCTGATGATGACATATATGTAAACGGAGATATTTGACTTTTGAGTAAAGATCATGTATTATCTATTATATTTGATTCCGCTGCGATGGTTAGATTCTAATATTGATTTCTAATTTCTTCTTCTACCTCTTCTTCTTTAACCCAAATGGTTCGTATTTCTGTATAACTTGAGTTGATTGTTGTTGAATAGTGTTGATTCAAGGGGTACGGATTTGCGGGCTGTTACAGTTGCTGTTGTAAATACATTAGAATATATAAGCTTGTTTGCATATTTATGTATGTTGAGTATGTGTTTGGTTTTATAACGTAATATGTTTTGATAACTATAGAATGTAATAACATGTTTTATGCATGTATATTTCTCATATAGTGCGGTACAATACATATATTTAAGCCGCGTATTTTTAAATGTTAGTTAAGATAAGGTCAAGTCTGCATATTTGGTAACACATAGTCATTTATTTGCATATACACATATACTTAATTTAATATATGCTTAAAGTTGAAATGATTTGATATATATGGTAATATTTGTAAATTCACTTATACCAATTCCAGCCATCGATAGTCCTGATCTGATTCTTCTATTCCTATTTGTCAGATTCGTTCGTTGATTCGTGTCAATCTAGTTTCGCTTTGGAATTCATGTTTGGATGCACAACTCGCTTCCATTCCCGTCCTTTCCCCTAGCCTCGAAAGGTGAGTAATCACTCACGATTAATGTTCTTTAATTTATTAAATTCGATTTTAATTGAAACGACAATTGAAATATGCGACTGTTAGTTATTTGCACTGTTATATGCATGTTATTACCTATATCAGTTCACCTGTGACATCTGACACAATTATCTGCTATTTATGCAATAATATTACAGTATTGGTTGATAAATGATTGATTGTTTGATGTTAACATTGGACGTTAAATTGTTAATATAGTAAGTGATAAATAATTTAAAATTGAAATTGACGAAGGATAGTTAAATTGGATATATGTTAAATTTGATTAGATGACATTTGCATAATATGACCCTTTAAATGTTGAAATTAATTAACATGGAGAAATTTGGTAAAATACACCTCGAACCATTTAAATGTTATTGTTTATATTGATGTTGTATGAAATTGAATACGGAATGACAAGCGTAGAACCGCATAAAATAATAGTTTAATAATCTTTAATCTACATGAAATGATAGTGTAGATTCTAGAAATAATTATATTAATTTGCACAAACAACAATGCGAATTAAAACGATTATTTCGGGATTATTAAATAAATTATTGGATTGCTATTGATTGTTGTTATTGCTTCTTTATTTACTTTGACACTATCCCAGTTATCACACTGCAAGTTCCCTTTGCTATGATTGGATTTTTGAATTGGAATGAAATCGGGTTGAAATGATAAATACCCAAATATAAACGTAGTAATTGACAAAAGAACATTGTCTAGAATTTAAATTAATTAATAATTAAAATTTGAAATTATTAATTAAGTTTTGAAATTATTTAATAATTAAATAAAATTGAATTATTTGAGAATCAAATAAAAATTTGAATTCTTTGACAAGAGAAATTGAACTTTTGATTAAGTGAATTTGAACTTCGTTAATAAATGAAATTGAGTTTATTGATTTATTATGTTTTGGAAAATTACTCAAGTAAGTTAATAAGTGAAATTGAACTTCTTGAATATGTGCAATTTAGTTTCTTTATTAATTGAGTTTTGGAATTTATAACTAAGTAAATAACTAGTGAAATTGAATTTCCTTAACAAGAAATAAATGTGATTTATTGAAATTAATGTAAGACTTGTAATTTAATGAATTTGATTTGTCGAATCCAATTTAATTAAATTTGTAAGCTTTGCTAATGATGTTGAACATAAGCAATTCATTTAATGAATTTGTAATTTAATAGAAATTGTTTTGAATGATAAATTTACTTAACGAATATTGAATGTAATCGATAAATGAATATAAAAAAATTGATTTGAATGTTAAATTGAATTTATTTAAATAATTACGGGATGAAACGTATATACGAACTTTAATCAATATTTGAATTGTTTAAAAAAATTGAATTATAAGATTTAAAATAGTAATTTGGAAGTTTTGAAATGTAAATTATGGAAATTGATATAGAAAGGCAAATGAAATGTTGATTTACAAATTCTAATTGAAACTGAATTTTATTTGGTTTTGAAACATACAAAGCGACCAATCGATGAAATAATTACGAAAGTTATTAAAGAAACCGGAATCGGTTATGGACGTACTCTCTGTCTAAACCGAAAACCACTTTAATAACTATACGCGGAGTGTGATCCAGAATGAAGTGGTTGGAATGATGTACGTGATGACTGAAGAAAGAGAACGATAATGGATAGCCTTGACACTTGTGTCAAATTGGAAATGACTAAAACAGGAGTCGTGCCGGGCCAAATGGTGTTAGCCACCTCGAGCGAACACACTTCTTCGTAAACTACTCATTACTTGTTATTGATTGGTGCACCCTCGTAATTTTAGGAGTGTTGTTTTGCGGTGTTGCGATCGTTGCGGCGATGCGTTTTCACCAGTCCGGATCAGGCAAATGGTAGTTTCACTACCTTGCGTATTGCCTCATGTGCCTTGTCATACTTGTATCCCTATATACGCGACCATTACGAATTTGTTTTATGTTATACCTATGGAGTACTCCCTGATATCCCACTAGTTTACGGGGGAGTTTACAATGCTGTATAGACGATAACGCTTATATAAAATATGTTAAGGGGAATAATGGTAACGCCTTAACACTATTTTGATATTTTATATTACTGATAGAAATTATCTATTTAGCGTATATTACTACATAATAGATAGTTTAACGGATCCTTAGAGGACGGTTTTCCCAACGTCCTTTGAGTTACTTGCATTTCAGTTGTTATTTCACTTGAGTTGGATTTTTTAATATAAGAATGTTAATCCTGACTCGAGTGTTTTGTGTTTTGCTTCACGCTCAGGTCAGACTGAGAGTACCAGCTTTGGAGACTCACCTTTGGAGTTGGAGCTTCGCTTGGAGATCCAGCTATCTATCCAGCGTTCAGATATTCAGTTGATTCTTGAGATGTATTCTGATCTTGTATTCAACTATTGTATTCGAGACTTCTGTTGTAACTTATTTAACTCTGTTATTTATATATAATAGCTTCATGAACTACTATCTTTTGTTTTCGGTGCATTTATTACTCTGTGTATGTGATCTGTGATTATTTATTTACTGTATATGTTCAGTTTTGCCAAATTTAAATTAACAATTCGGTATTTTGAATTATTCAAGTCCGACATGTGCGGATGCGAATGGTTCAAAATAGCGAGTCGTTAAAGTTGGTATCAAAGCTTTGGTAGCTATAGGCAAAACTTAGCATATATGGTAAATGAATTTACAAGATCGCTCTCATTCGAGTTTCAACCCCTTCCTTTTGACTCAATTCCTCTGAATATTGGAACGTTCCCTGCGGTTCCACAATTCATTCGTGTCCCTCACTCTTCGTCTTCTTTCAATTCTAGAGTATCCCATAACTCCACTTCGAATGATCTTTATAATGAGTCGGCGGTCTCGCCAATCTCGAATTGATTTATAAAAGGGGCGTCACTCCTTTATAATAGCAGCGATTTACCGGAGATTTCTGTATCCTCGGTTTCCGATGCTATCTATCTCATGCTATACCTGAATTCTATCTCTTGAGATCGAATGTTGATTTACCTCGGAATTCAGCATCGATCTTATTCTTGAAGTTACGGTCGACCTGGTTAAGGCTGCCCGTGAATTAAATAAGCTTATCCATCGCCCGATTTTGATTTTTAAAACATCTTATCTTTGTTTCGAACCAAAATTTTCTTTGTTTTGAGTCCATCAAAAATTTGAATTTCTATACTGCTTTGGAATCTCTTCTTGTATCGTCAAGCGAGGAAGTGTGTTTGTAAATTAATACATAAAAATGTTTCATATATTGTGTTGTTTGAGTTGTTGATGTTGATTTGGATTTTCGATCGATTCGTCTGATCAATGCTATCGATAGAATTTCCAAAACACTTGAGTAGTGAAAACTGACATAATATTGTTTTCAAATTTAGTAAATGAAATAAATTTTGAATTATTATATTATATATAATTATAATTTTTTTTGAAATTAAAGTGTTAATGAATTATTGTCGGAAATGATAATATTTGATTTTCATTTATTGTTCTATAAACCATTGACTATTGCATAATATAAATAATTGAATTCATAAAACTTGGCTATAATTTGATTTGGAATTTGAAATGTATTTAAATCAAGAATTTGAGGATTTAAATTTTCGGTGATTTCAACTTTTGTTTTTAAGTTTTAGAAGGTATATTATTTTCAAATAAAAATCATTTCAAAGAAATTTTAATTTTTGAAATCAGTACTCTTCTCTTTGTTGCTGGAAAATAATTTCGGTGATGGCGGCCGCATCATCGATATTCCTTTTCGAGTTTCGAAAGGAAGAGACCAATTCGTAACTTTGACACAGTTTGTTTTGAAAATTAGATCGATTTAAATTTCTTAAGTATGATTGATTTATATGTCTATAGGTATATTATTTTAAATTTAATTTGATTTTGATATATATAGTATATACATAATTATCTCTAATATGGTTTGAAATTAATCGAAAATTAATTCTTAATTTTTTAAGATGATTTTCAATGAAGCCAAAAGTTTGGACTAATCACTTAACTTAAAATAAGTAAATTTTAAAATTTTATTTGGATAATACTCAATTTCATTATATATAACTTACCTAAAATTTCAAAAGTTAACTATGTGATTGAATATTATACAGTATAAAATGATGTCAAAGGAATTTATTAATAAATTTGGGTGGTTATAATAAGTGTAAATATACATAATATTGTGATAAGATATATTAAGAGAAGTAAATTTAATAATAATTGGGAATAAAGAGGAACTAAATTTGTCAAATAAAGTATGTTTATAAGAAATGACTGTTCAATTTTATGATCTTTGAAATTGTTAATAATTGGATAATATACAATATAAATTGTCTTTATAATTAAAATTTGAGTGCGTAAAAAAAATGTTATACACTTAAAGTTTGATTATAATTGATTAATAGAGATAAACAGAATACTAGGTTAGTTGAATAATAAATGGATTAATAAAAATAAATTGTTGTTTGAAATAAATCTTATAACAGACAATGACAAATTGAAAATAAACCAAGTTAATGAAATTCCTTGAGTTTAAAGCCAATTGTTAAATATAAAATTAATTTAAATTGGAATTTCTATGGTTTAAATTAATTGTTTCTTTGTAATTCAAATCTAATATCTTTTAGTTGTTTCTATTCTCCTACCTCCTTACTTTTCGAGGACGAAAAGTTTTGAAGTGGGGGAGAGTGTAACGACCCGTAAATTTAATTGGTTTTAGTGACGTTATTAATTGAAATTTTGTGGAATTTTAACGATAAAATTTTGAAATATAAATTTGATATTTGGAATGTTCTTGTTAAATAGAGCAACTGGTAAATTTTCGTCCGAAAATATGAAAGTTTAGTTCGTGCGTAAATTTACTTCAATTTAATCAGTTAGTAATCGATGAAAATAAAACATTTCCGAAACCTAAATATTTTTACATAGAAAAATTCTAAATCATCTTCTGAGCAAGATGTCATTTTTCGTTTTTCCAAATTCGGACTTCTTTGGCTCCGTCGATCTTATTCTTCTGCGTTTTTCTCGCATTTTTCGTAGTAGAAAATTCAAAATTTTTATAATTCAATCGTACCACTGATATCTTTATACCGTTTTGATCATCTCGCCATGCTGATCTCCGTATTATATTCATTTGTGTGCTTCGGGGTTCGGTACGCGATGGAAACGTTGAAACGTTTGTCCATATCGGTATGCGTTTGAGCGGTTTGTTTACTTGTGTCATTTGTGTTCCCAAGGCATTCAACGGCCATCTACTTGTTATTAATTCTAGAATTTAACAACGGCCCTTTTGTTATTCCAACTTTTGTTTGTTGGTTCACAATTTTATCTGGATCATTGTTTAACCTATGACTTCATTTGAAAGTAAATATATTTATAAACGTTTCATTTGTCCTCGTTGAAAACACAACAACTATTTACTTTTGTAAATTTCTGAATTCAATAGATGCATGTCTCTGTTCCATAGTCTTAATTTATAATTAGGTGCGCGTTTCCACTTCCGATTACCGGTTTTCATTTTTCATGACTTTGCACTTTTCGTTTATTTTGTTTGTTCAAAAATAGTGCCATTCGTTTTATCATGATCATTTCTCTTCTTTCGCGCCTGTGGCCCTTCATTTTCAAATCTATGCTTTCATTTAAAAAAAATACTTCTCACTTCTGCTGTCATATTTACTCCTTCTCGCGCTACTTCTCTTTGCAATCTGCTCCCCTCCACTTTGTCCATCCGTTCTTCCTTCAATCATGTTCTTTCATGTCATTTTGATTTATTCACAGGCCCTAAATCAAAAAATCAAGTGAGACTTCCTAATATGAGAAGCCGGGCGACCAATTATGGGCAGGGAGAGCTAGGACAAGTGCTCATGTAGGGAACACATCAGAGATGGACTGAGGCCGGTCAGGGAAGGCACTCGGGCTTCAGGAAGGGACTGTGTTTAACAGGCTAATGCATAAGTTTAAGTGCTTTCTTGTATGAGTGCACTGATGTAGCAGCAAGAAGCTGTATGGCGGGTGCTTTGAGTTTAAGATGGTCTAACCTATAAGAATGTAGGGATTGCAAGAACTAAAGCAGGAACAAGAAGTTGAGAGGGTGCTTTGGGTTTAATATAGCTTGCTGATGAGTGCAACAGGGTTTCCATTGTACAGGGATAGAGTTTAAGACATGCACACTAAAAAAGGTGGCCTGCACACAAGGTGTAACACACATAGTAGGACTGAAGCAGAGCTTGGGCTTCAAATTTGGGAGTAGTTATTTGCTGCGAGGGGTGCGAGGAAGCATGCAAACTATAGGTAAATGGGCATGCACGACTTCAACTAAAGGGTGCATGCATACAGACTCGCATTGCTTCTTCCATCCTGGGCTCCACATCGGCCGAATGCCAACCAATCCAGACCCACAACCAGCGTTCGTCAGCTCCTCTGCCACAAAACCAAGCCTCACAACTTCCTCTTCCCCCATCACGCGCCATGGCACCGATATCTGGTCGCCTCCTCAATCGAAGCCGCGTCCACCATCGGGCCTTCCGCCTTCGTGCGGTCGAGCCGCCATTCTCCCCTCACGGTGTAAGTTACACTTTTTACATATATTAAAATTTTACATATAAATAAATGGATGTTGCATGGTCTTCCACCTTCTGTTTAATTATTGTTTATGAGTGTCCATATATGTTTTTCAATATGCATGTATATATAGTATCTTGCATTCTATAAGGGTATATATATAAGTTTCTATATATATAAAATTCAAGAATGTATGCATGTACGTCAGTTTATGTAAATATTTTATTATACAGCGTGAAGTGTGTTTATGTAAGTATTTTATTTTACAGCGTAAAGTCAGTTTATGAATTATATACCTGTTGTTTTCTTTTGTTTTAAAACCGTAGCACTACTCTATTTGGTTATATATTATGAAGTATGGAAGGTTTCTAATTTTATATATACCATCTTCCATATTCGTTCAAATATATGACGCCAGTGTACATAATATTTTTTTTATAATTTAAAGTATTCGTGTGTGTTATTATTTGTACACATTTTTATAGGTTGCGTATAGTTATTTATATTGGTGTTGCTGTTGTAAATACATTATGATGTGTAAGCTTGTTTGCATATTGTTGTATGTTGAGTATGTGTTTGGTTTTATAACGTAATATGTTTTGATAACTATAGAATGTAATAACATGTTTTATGCATGTATATTTTTCATATAATATGGTACAATACATATATTTAAGCCACGTATTTTTAAATGTTTGTTGAGAAAAGGTCATGTCCGCATATTTGGTAACACATAGTCATTTATTTGCATATACACATATACTTAATTTAATATATTCTTAAAAATGAAATGATTTGATTTATATAGTTATATTTGTGAATTCACTTATACCAATTCCCGCCATCGATAGTCCTGATCCGATTCGTCTATTCCTATTTGTCTGATTCGTTCGTTGATTCGTGCCAATCTAGTTTCGCTTTGGAATTCGTGTTTGGATGCACAACTCGCTTCCATTCCCGTCCTTTCCTCTAGCCTCGAAAGGTAAGTAATCACTCACGATTAATGTTCTTTTATTTATTAAATTTGATTTCAATTGAAATGACATTTAAAATATGCGACTGTTAGTTATTTGCACTGTTATTTGCATGTTATTATCTATATCAGTTCACCTGTGACATCTGACACTATTATCTGTTATTTATGCAATAATAATACAGTATTGGTTGATAAAGGATTGATTGTTTGATGTTAACATTGGACGTTAAATTGTTAATGTAGTAAGTGATAAATAATTTAAAATTGAAATTGACGAAGGATAGTTAAATTGGATATATGTTAAATTTGATTAGATGACATTTGCATAATATGAGCCTTTTAATGTTGAAATTAATTAACACGTAGAAATTTGGTAAAATACACTTCGAACCATTTAAATATTATTGTTTAAATTGATGTTGTATGAAAATGAGTACTGAATGACAATTGTAGAACCGCATAAGATAATAGTGTAATAGTCTTTAATCTACATGAAATGATAGTGTAGATTCTAGAAATAATTATATTAATTTGCACAAACAACAATGAGAATTAATATAATTATTTCGGTATTATTAAATAAACTATTGGATTGATATTGATTGTTGTTATTGCTTGTTTATTTACTTTAACACCATTCCAGTTATCACACTGCAAGTTCCCTTTGCTATGATTTGATTTTTGAATTGGAATGAAATCGGGTTGAAATGATAAATATCCAAGTAAAACTTAACTTAGGATAGAGAATTAAATAAACCCGAATGGTCAATAATTTGATTTGAATAATAATAAGGTTTTGGAATAAATTGGAATTTGAATTTAAATGAAAAGAAAATGTGAATATTTGAAATCTGAACAAAATATAAACGTAGTAATTGAAAAAAGAACATTGTCTAGAATTTAAATTGATTAATAATTAAATTTTGAAATTACTAATTAAGTTTTGAAATTATTTAATAATTAAATAAAATTGAATTATTTGAGAATCAAATAAAAATTTGAATTCTTTGATAAGAGAAATTGAACTTTTGATTAAGTGAATTTGAACTTCGTTAATAAATGAAATTGGGTTTCTTGATTTATTAAGATTCGGAAAATTATTTAAGTAAGTTAATAAGTGAAATTGAACTTCTTGAATATGTGAAATTTAGTTTCTTTATTAATTAAGTTTTGAAATTTATAACTAAGTAAATAAATAAGTGAATTTAAATTTCCTTAACAAAAAATAAATGTGATTTATTGAAATTGATGTAAGACTTGTAATTTAATGAATTTGATTTGTCGAATCCAATTTAATTAAATTTGTAAGCTTTGTTAATGATGTTGAACATAAGCAATTGATTTAATGAATTGGTAATTAAATAGAAATTGTTTTGAATGATAAATTTACTTAACGAATATTGAATGTAATCGATAAATGAATTTAAAAAAATTGATTTGAACGTTAAATTGAATTTATTTAAATAATTATGGGATGAAACGTATATACGAACTTTAATCAATATTTGAATTGTTTAAATAAAAATTGAAATTGAATTATAAGACTTTGAAATAGTGATTTGGAAGTTTTGAAATGTAAATTATGGAAATTGATATAGAAAGACACATGAAATGTTGATTTACAAATTCTAATTGAAATTGAGTTTGATTTGGTTTTGAAATATACAAAGCGACCAATCGGTGAAATAATTACGAAAGTTATTAAAGAAACCGGAATCGGTTATTGACATACTCTCTGTCTAAACCGTAAACCACTTTAAAAACTATACGCGGAGTGTGATCTAGAAGGAAGTGGTTGGAATGATGTACGTGATGACAGAAGAAAGAGAAAGATAATGGATAGCCTTGACACTTGTGTCAAATTGGAAATGACTAAAACATGAGCCGTGCCGTGCCAAATGGGGTTAGCCACCTCGAGCGAATACATTTCTTCGTAAACTACTCATTACTTGTTATTGATTGGTGCACCCTCGTAATTTTGGGAGTGTTGTTTCGCGGTGTTGCGATCGTTGCGGCGATGCGTTTTCACCAGTCCGGATCAGGAAAATGGTACTTTCACTACTTTGGGTATTGCCTCATGTGCCTTGTCATACTTGTATCCCTATATACGCGACCACTACGAATTTGTTTTGTGTTATACCTATGGAGTACTCCTTGATATCCCACTAGTTTACGGTGGAGTTCACATTTCTGTATAGACTATAACGCTTATATAAAATGTGTTAAGGGGAATAATGGTAACGCCTTAACACTATTTTGATATTTTATATTACTAATAGACATTATCTATTTAGCTTATATTACTACATAGTAGATAGTTTAACGGATCCTTAGAGAACGGTTATTCCAACATCCTTTGAGTTACTTGCATTTCAGTTGTTATTTCACTTGAGTCGGAATTATCAATATAAGAATGTTAATCCTGACTCGAGTGTTTTGTGTTTTGCTTCACGCTCAGGTCAGACTGAGAGTACCAACTTTGGAGACTCACCTTTGGAGTTGGAGCTTCGCTTGGAGATCCAGCTATCTATCCAGCGTTCAGATATTCAGTTGATTCTAGAGATGAATTCTGATCTTGCATTCGACTATTGTATTCGAGACTTCTGTTTTAACTTATTTAACTCTGTTATTTATATATAGTAGCTTCATGAACTACTATCTTTTGTTTCCGCTGCATTTATTACTCTGTGTCTGTGATATGTGAATTTTTATTTACTGTATATGTTCAGTTTTGCCAAATTTAAATTAACAATTCGGTATTTTGATTTATTCAAGTCGGACATGTGCGGATGCGAATGGTTTAAAATAGCGGGTCATTACATATGGACTTTCATTCCTTACATTAAAAACCTTAACTCGAAATCTGAGTCATTACATGCCAAAAACTTGTACGAACGAAAATATTTACTTTATAAAAGACTCTTTTATAGAAGTACATCCCAAACAAAATATATTAAAAGTGAGTAATGTGAAGAACATTGCATTCAAAGATCATGGTTAAAGCAAGCAATTTACAATGGAAAGAAAAAGGACCGTAGTTAAACTGTGATAGCTTAGCTTGAATGACGTGTGAACGCAAACATTCAAATTATTCGATATTTAATGGTTGAATGAGATCACACATTTAAGTCTAATAATCGTAATGACGAATTGCCTCAAAACCACACGATCTAATTTATTTATAATTTTTATAAATTAATAACTTTTTCTGAAATTTTATTTGTTTTTGGAATCCACCGATAACTAATATACAATATCGATGGAAATTTAAATTTGATTTAAAGAAATTTTTTATTGAATGGGTTTGGGATTTTTAAAAATCCATCTATGCATTTCCATGGCCGACCATAGCGTGGTGGGGGAATTATTTTAAAGTGTTCAAAATTGTTTTGAAAAGGAAGAAAAATTGTGTAAAAGAATGTGATATTTTCTCCTCCTTTATTTCTTCTTAATACCATTTAAATCAAATAAAACAAAAACAAAAATGGAACTTCAGATCGTTGTAATTTTTGGAGGCAATTAAATGAATCTAGGAGTCTTTCATTCATTCAAGGTGAAAATCATATACTACATTATGAAATCTTTACTTTCATATTATTCATATATGAATGTGTGTGTGTATGTAGATTGTGTAGTCCAGATCTTGTATACGTTTAAACGAATTTATATGCACACGACACTACAAGACACACAGTGCATTCCAATGGTGGAGGGACGTTGGAAACACCATTGATATACATTTCAATGGCGTCCAACGTCAACCAACGGACCCAACACGTATATACCAACGTCTTTCAACATTCAGGTTGTCCACGAGGAAGAAGATGTTGACCAAAATGGACGTTGGAAGATCCGGTGGAGGACGTTGGAAGACGTTGGATTAATTGTTCCAGTGAGCCGTTGGTGGACGTTGGAAATCTGGTTTTTTTACAGAACCAACAATGCATGCTTCCAACCACCTCCAACATCGTATATCTCATAAAAGCTCAATTTCGAGCACATATACAACAGCATATCTCACATATAATCAATCATAATAGTAAATCCAAGTAATAAGCATATATACTAATCAATATACACAATAAAAATAAATATAAACAGTATAAACCATCCAACATCAACAACCAACAAAACGTCCAATCCAACAATATCCAAACTACTACGTCAACATCTCAAAAATCACATCCAAACCAACATCCAAAACATCAGAATGTATCAAATCCTCACACTCCCCAAATATACATGTCCATAGCAAAACAAATCACTCTCCTCCAGAACCACCAGAAGACGGAAACCGGCCGTATTGCTCCATAAACTCCGTAAGACGCCTGTTCAGCTCCTCCGTCTTGGCTTCGGTGCAGATATTGCGTTCCTCGAGCCCGGCGACCTGGGCTCTGATCTATGCAATCTCCACCTTATCTTGAGCCCTTTTATACTCAATCTGAGCCGTCTTAGCATGTAAATAAAATTTAAATTATTAGTGTTTAATAATTGTAATTCGTGTTTACTATAATCCATCACAATGTGCAACAGTTGGTTCAGAATAATTATTTTAAAATTTAAGTTAAAGTTATTATTGATTGATTCCCAAAACCACAACGTCTGCCATGTGCCGCTGGATCCATGACAGACTCAAAAATAGCGTCCTCCTCATCGACGGTCATCTCGTCGCGCCCAGAGCACTCGAGAATGGAAGTCCATGCTTGTTGAAACTTTTGCTGTTATGCAAAATAAGTTGAATTTAGATAACATTATTTTAATTAACTTATATAAGTGTTAAGTCATTATGTTACTTACATATATGGACTGTGCTTTGGCATCGTGATCCCAGGAGTATGAAACGTTGCATGCTTCGTCGACCTGGCTCAACGCATGAGTATGCGTGAAAACATCCCAGTAACTAACAGAAGCACCAGACGCTGTCTCTCCTGAAATATGTCCATATACATATATATTATATATATATATATATTGTTACATTATCTACAACTTAGAACTTAAAATCTTTAAATTATTATCGTAATTAATAAATATACCAAGTCCTCTTGGTGATGCTGAAATGACTTGGAACTACCACGATGTGTGACAGGGTTCTTGCTCCTATTGGCCGAGTTCCTCTCCGACCGCCTCTGTAAATTTAATTTAAAAACAATTTTTTTTAACATTTCTAGTTAGTATTTGCGTAGAAGAATTTAAATTAAACATGTGATAAATTTACTTAAACTCCTCGTTTCCCACCATGTCACAAAATCATCCCACACAGCTGCGCTCATCCACTGAGCTTCTTTCCCGCTGTTTTTAAGCTGTTTACTGTTTCCCGGTAGTTCTTTGCGACTTTGCTGCACCAGTGGCGATATACGACTGAAATATCAGCGTCCTGAAGGTCCACTTCCGCATGCACGTTTGACAAAATAAGAGTTATACAACTTTTATAAATAATGTAAACATGAATTGATATAACATGTTCCTAATATATAAAGTGACATACCAAAAAATCCTGCCAATTAGTCTCTTTAACATTATCTGGAAATGTCCACTTAGGCCAACATTCGGTCATACTACTCATGTACACCCGTCGAGATATTGATAAAACTACTTGAGTCGGCTCCAAAGAGAAACCACTGTGTTTAAACAGAGAAAAAACATTTAATATTTCATGACTACTATATATTTTCAGAATAGGTTGTACGAAAATGAAATTTAATTTTGAAATTTAATACTTACCTTTGATCTTCTTTTGGCTTTAGCAACATAACAGGACGTCGTAGCTCCTGTGATGGACCACCGCCATCACCACCGTCCGGACGAGCATGCCCTCTCTGTGAGGATGAGGGAGACCCAGAATGTCCACCTATACGTCTACGTGACGGCATACCTATATAATACATGTTGCAAACAAACATTATAACAGAAAATAAAATGATAATATGAAAAACATATAGTATGGCGTAACATAAAAACGAGATGTGATACATATCATATATTAGCATACCATTTCATTTTAATGTAAACAGGATAATGTTTAAAAAAATATAAATTTACCTTCTCAAAATGTAGATAGTTGATCGGTCCTTGTCATTTTCGGATTTAGACTCTGTTTCGCACTCTATATTTAGTTCCTCTGTACTCTCAAATGCTTCAATTAATGCATTTGATTCATCGTTTAGAGGTCCAAAATCTGTTTGATCGTCGGTTATTATTATTCCTCTATTTTGCTCGATATCTGCTTGGTAAGCTTGTTCTTCGGGAATATTTCATCCATTAAATGTAAACCTTGTCTATTTTAAAAACAGCCGACCAATCTATTTTATCTCTTCTTAGAAGTGGGTAAAAAGCATAATAAACTTGAAGAGCTTGTTTGGCAAGTACAAAAGGATCGTATTTATAATAACGCGAAGTATGTTTTATTTCTATAAGATTATATTTTGGGTGCACGTTGATTCCAGAACCTGGAACATTGCTGAACCAATTGCATTTAAACAAAAATACTTCTTCTACGGGTCGTGTGAAATATGTCAACTACAAAACTTGGGTTAGCACGCCATAAAAATCATGTATATGATCATTTGGATCATCACTACCATTAACAAATACACCAGTATTGTTAGTTAATTTTTCGGCACCATATTCTTTGGTATTAAATTTATATCCATTAACAAAGAATATTGGATAGGTCTTCACTTTCCTTTTTGGTCCCATAGCTAAATGTTTCAATCCTTCGTCTACAATACAATTTGTTGATCAAAAACGTAGCTAGAAAACCAAGAAGCGAATTCTTTGCCGATATCGCCGTTAGGATGTTGTGATTCGTAAATACTGCAATTATATAACAAATGTTGCATTATGATTAAGATACACATGTGTGCATATATTTGTGTATACACACGTGTTGACGATATATATATATATATATATATATATATAATTAAACTACCTAACAAACGGTGCAACTTCGGCACAGTTGAGAAGAACATATGTGTGTGCAACATGATAATCTCTATCATCCAACCATACTTCCACAGAAGCACCAGCAGGTCGACCTTGTTTTAAAAATTGATAAGGTTGTTTGACAATCATCTTGATCAATGCGTTCATCATTACACGCAGCACTTTCAAATGATATGTTCACATGATCACTAAAATAATGAGAGAGAAAAAACGAAGCTTCTTCTTCGATGTGTAATTTGCAAATCGAACCTTAAACTCGAGCTTTCTGTCTCACATTTTTTTTAGATGATTTAAATACCTTTCAAATGGATACATCCATTCATATTGCACATGGCATCGAAGATGTGCTTCTAATGGAAGATGAATAGGTAAATGTTCCATAACATTGAAAAAACCTAGAGGAAATACTTTTTCCATTTTGAAGAGCAATATCAAGATTTGTTCCTCAAGTTTACGTAGACGATCAATTTTTAATGTAGTAGAACAAGTCTCTTTATAAAAAGTACTAAATTCTGTTACAACAGTCCAAACTATTACGGGCAACAATTCTTTAAAAGCGACGGGTAATAAATTTTCCATCATAACATGACAATCATGACTTTTCATCCCGCTAAGTTTATTGTTCTTATAGTCGACACATCTACGAATATTAGAAGATATACCATCCGGGAATCTTAGTCCTTCCACCCATTTTAAAAGTACTTTAACTTGATTATTGTCTAGCTCATAGCAAGATTTTGGCTTTTTTGTGTCATTTGGCTTTATATGAAGCTCAGGACGATTACATATTACTTTGATATCACGTCTTCATTTCAAATCATCTTTCGCCTTCCCCTTGACATTCAAAAGTGTATTAAAAAAATTATCAAACAAAATTTTCTCATTATGCATCACGTCAATATTATGATGAATCAGGAGATTTTTCCAATAAGGCAACTCCCAAAATATGCTTTGTTTGCACCAGTTGTGAATCGATGATTTATCTTGAATTTCAATTTGTTCTCCGATTTCATGTATCTTTGGATAATCCTTTACAAGTTCATAAATATCTTCGCTTGACCAAACCATAAGTGGTCTTAAAGTTTCTTGTCTATTAGCTGTAAAGTTTTTCATATCTCTTCTAAAAGGATGATTAATATGAAGAAAGCATCCATGACAGTCAAACCATGAAATTTTCTTTCCATGAGGTAAAGGAAATGCTCGTGCATCTTCAATGCAGTACGGACAAGCTAGACGACCGTCCGTACTCCAACCTGAAAGCATTGCATAAGCAGGAAAATCGCTGATTGTCCACATCAAAGAAGCATACATGCAAAAGTTTTTTTTGGAAATATCATATGTTTCTACTCCTTCGTACCATAATGTTTTTAATTCTTCAATCAAAGGTTGTAAATAAACGTCGATTCCTTGTGTCGGATCATTATGATCAGGGAAGACAACTGTGAGAAACATATATGGAGTTTTCATACACATCCATGGAGGTAAATTATAAGGTGTGACAATTATAGGCCATGACGAATATTTAGAACCAAGCTGAGTAAATGGTGAAAATCCATTCGTACATAAACCAAGTTGAACATTACGACTCTCGAATGCAAAATTAGGATATTTGTGGTCTAAATGCTTCCATGCTTCCCATCGCTGGGTGTGTTAACGTACCTTCTTCCTGTGTTCTAACACTATGTCATCTCATATGTTGCGCGGTTACAGAAGATGCATATAACCTTTGAAGTCTATGAGTAATTGGTAAATAATGCATACGTTTATACGTGACTTCCTTTCCTTTTTTCTTTCTTGATTTGTATCTTTCCTGATTACATATTTTACAATTTCTAAGGTTGATATCTTCTTTCCAAAACAGCATGCAACCATTTAGACATTTATCTATTTTATGATACGGTAAACCAAAAGCTGACATCATTTTTTTACTTCGTAATGATTTTCGCACATTAAATTATTGGGAGGCATATGCCGTTTCGCAACTTGTATAATAGCTGTAAATCCAGCTTCAGTGAAGTTGTCTTTAGATTTCATCGCAATGTATTCAGAAGTTACTGATAATTGGGTTCCACTTGTGCAGCCTTCCCAAAGGGGTTTCTTTGCGGCATCTAGTAAATCGTATATTTTTTTTGCCCCAATATTTGGTTCTTCTTCGGCATTACCATCATCATCAATCAATTGAGGAACAGGAAACATTGACCATGCAGCATCTTCAACCATATGTTCTACGAGATTCGTCGTATCAATTTCAGTACACACTACCTCCTCAGCTTGTACATGATTAGATGCTAACGGTTCTCCATGGCGATCGTAAACCAAATAGTTCGGCACGAAACCGTATTGATGCAAATAAACTCTAACCATTTCTGGTATCAAATGCTTTATCATTTTTCATTTAGTACATGGACAATGGATTTCTTCATCGTTTCTATTATTACTTAAAGCGAAATCAATAAATACGCGAACACCGTTATTAAACTGTTCACTTATTGAGCCTCCATTTTCGACCCTTCTTTTTTGTACATCCAGCTTCGATCAGTAAAATAATTGTCCATTTACTTACCTATATAATTAGAAAGTACGATATAGATTTAAAAAATTGACATTTTATTAAAACAATATTGTTGGTGAATTTTATATTAATAGATCATTAACACTTTGCCGATGGGTCATCCTACCTCCCATCACATGTACAATAACGTAATTAAATCGCGTAAATCATTTCAATTTAAACGATTCAACAAAATTTCGGCAACACTTCGCTTTAGTTCCGTGAACAGTACACATTTGCGTGTACACAGGGAACATAAAGGAAGCGCTGTCGAAATTCTATGAAACATTTAAAATCAAATGTTTTACGAGATTTAATTATGTTATTGTGTTCGTAACCTGTCCAATACAGGGACAAATCCAAAAAATATTGTATACGATGAATATAGATGTCCGTTCTGTTAAAAAACGAATATCCACATAACGATCATATAAAATACTTATCAGACGGGGCCGAAAGACACTCTAAGGGTTTCTTGAATATGAAATATCGTTTTCGAAATTTTCAAAAATACATAAACTAATTGTATGCTCACTAACAACTAACGTTTCCAAACAAACCTAAAACTAAATGTATGCACATTATTCTATTGTTAACACAAACTTAAATATATATAATCTTGCAATACATAAGTTAATAACATAAATTAAGCCTCAATAAACTAGATTATGCATATAATAAGGCAATACAAACATTTAATACACTAATTTAACGATTAATTGTCTTACTCATACGTCCGATATTCATAAAAATAAGTAATTCTATTTATAAATAAGTAATTCACAGTCACCATGGCAGCTTGAAATGAGGACATTTTTTTTGTTATCAGCTTTTGTTTGTGCCTGAGTTATGATCTTTCTTTTGCTGGAACTGAGAAGTCCTCTTCTTCCTTGTATATCTTTTAAATAAAAACGCTACTATTTGATCTCAGTAAGTTTATAATAACAATTGTCTTTATGTTTAGAAGCCCGTGTATTCAAAAATAATAATATTTATTAAAATGATAGTTATATATTATGAACGAAAGTCAAAAAACCCAGCTTCCTTTCTTCATTTTGTAAGTGATTTTCCTATACTGCGAAATAAAAGGCAGATAAATATGTATAGAACTGGTTCATTTTACAGCTGGAAGCTCAAAAACGCAGAAACATGTTTGGATACACCAAGCAATAATGATAAATATGCCTGATAAATCGCAAACAAAGCACATATAGGCGGAGATATTCCCATTAAAGTGGATAATTAAAATGGTGAAAGTCAGTAACTTTATAATGCGTACCAATCATGAATGGGAGTTAGTGCTAATAATTGTTCAAGACGAAGGACAAATATTATCATATTCCAACTGATTTATGTGTTCGATAATTTTGAACTTGCACTAATAACACTTTAGACCATGCCAAACACCAGCTGAAATGTATAGTTCGATCACAAACTGCGATTGATGACTGTAAATACAGATCAAACTACAACATTTTTATTTTCTGATTCAAGTAGCAGATAAGTAAATGAAAAACAAGGACTAAAAGTAATGCATATACACATTTAATAACAGATATCGGTGCATCCGGCGTACTAATTCTCACATATACTACCACAATCCGCATGCGGCATTGAACTTTTGCATCTGATTAGGCAGACCTTCCTTTCCGCTTCGCATTTCTCAAAACAGGGATCGGATTTAGTGAATTCACTGATTGCAGTAGTAACTGAGGATGACGATGACAAGATAAGTAGCACAACCATCATCATCATCATTGCAGACATCATTATTTTTGTAGTTGCCATTGGTGGTCAATTAAGTTGTTTATGCTATACACTATTGGCCTATAGAGGTGGCTTTATAAAGGCATTAAGGTATGCTGGTAAAATGTTGTATGGAAGCTACTAATTAATTTTGCATTCAAGAAAAAATAAAATTGGAAAACCACTGATGATTCATTATCCTATCTAAGTATTTTTCATGTATATCTGTATTACAAATGTTAGCACATTAATTCCATTAATTGAAATTATTTGGTTGTATATCCTTAAAGCATCATCAAGTTTAATTACATTATATATTCAGATATTTTTTTTTGTTGCGTATCTTTGATATTGAGTCCACCTTGCTGTGTTAGTTAATAAATCATTAATTATGTTTTTACTTCATTCTTAGACTTATTAGATGTTTGATGATTTGAGTCTTATGTTTTTGTTTTCTGATGTTGACTAAGATGAAATCCTGTAGTTAGTGGGTTGTAGCTGGGATACAGAAGTGATGAATTTATTTTACGTGCTTTAATGTAGAGTTTGTAGGGGTTTCAAATGGTGTACATGGAATTTAAATATTGGCTTCCATCATATATTTAGTGAAAATTTAAATATGGTCTTCCGTTCCTTACATCAAAAACCTTAACTCGAAATCTGAGTCATTACATGCCAAAAACTTGTACGAACGAAAATATTTACTTTATAAAACACTCTTTTATAGAAGTACATCCCAAACAAAATATATTAAAAAGTGAGTAATGTGAAGAACATTGCATTCAAAGACCATGGTTAAAGCGAGCAATTTACAATGGAAAGCAAATGGACCGTAGTTAAACTGTGACAGCTTAGCTTGAATGACATGTGAACGCTAACATTCAAATTATTGGATATTTAATGGTTTACTGAATTCACACATTTAAGTCCCATAATCGTAATGATGAATTGTCTCAAAACCACATGATCTAATTTATTTATAATTTTTCTAAATTAATAATTTTTTCTGAAATTTTATTTGTTTTTGGAATCCTTCGATACTAATATACAATATCAATGGAAATTTAAATTTGATTTCAAGAAATTATATATTGAATGGGTTTGGTATTTTTAAAAATCCATCTATGCATTTCCATGGCCAACCATAGCGTGGTGGGGAATTATTTTAAAGTGTTCAAAATTGTTTTGAAAAGGAAGAAAAATTGTGTAAAAGAATGTGATATTTTCTCCTCCTTTATTTCTTCTTAATACCATTTAAATCAAATAAAACAAAAACAAAAATGGTGCTTCAGATCGTTGTAATTTTTGGAGGCAATTAAATGAATCTAGGAGTCTTTCATTCATTCAGTGCAAATCATATACTATATTAGGAAATCGTTAATTTCATAATATTCATATATGAATGTGTGTGTGTGTAGATTGTGTAGTCCAAATCTTGTATACTTTTAAACGAATTTATATGCTCACGACACTACAATACAAGACACAGTGCATTCCAACGACGACGGGACGTTGGCGGCCGTTGGAAAGCCATCGATGGCCGTTGGAAACGCCGTTGATATACATTTCAACGGCGTCCAACGTCAACCAACGGACCCAACGTGCATATACCAACGTCATCCAACGTTCAGGTTGTCCACATGGAAGAAGATGTTGACCAAAATGGACGTTGGAAAGACGTTGGAAGACGTTGGAAGATCCTATGGAGGACGTTGAAAGACGTTGGATTAATTGTTCCAGTGAGCCGTTGGTGGACGTTGGAAGACATTGGAAATCTGGGGTTTTTTTTACAGAACCAACAATGCATGCTTCCAGCCACCTCCAACATCGTATATCTCATAAAAGCTCAATTTCGAGCACATGTACAACAACATATCTCACATATAATCAATCATAATAGTAAATCCAAGTAATAAGCATATGTACTAATCAATATACACAATACAAATCAATATAAACAACATAAACCATCCAACATCAACATCCAACAATACGTCCAATCCAACAATATCCAAACTACTACATCAACATCTCAAAAATCACATCCAAACCAACATACAAAACATCAGAATGTATCAAATCCTCACACTCTCCAAATATACATGTCCATAGCAAAACAAATCAAATCATACCTGAAATCATCTCCTCCAGAACCACCAGATGACGGAAACCGGCCGTATTTCTCCATAAACTTCGTAAGATGCCTATTGAGCTCCTCCGTCTTGGCTTCGATGCGGATTTTGCGTTCCTCGAGCGCGGCGACTTGGGCTCTGAGCTGGAAATCTTCTCCTTATCTTGAGCCCTCTGATACTCAATCTAAGCCGTCTTAGCCTGTAAATAAAATTTAAATTATTAGCGTTTAATAATTGTAATTCGTCTTTACTATAATCCATCACAATGTGCAACAGTTGGTTCAGAATAATTATTTTAAAATTTAAGTTAAAGTTATTACCAATTGATTCCCAAAACCACAGCGTCTTCCATGTGCCGCTGGATCCATGACAGACTCAAAAATAGCATCATCCTCATCGGCGGTCAACTCATCGCGCCCAGAGCCTTTGACAATGGAAGTTTGTGCTTGCTGAAACTTTTGCTGTTATACAAAATAAGTTGAATTCAGATAACATTATTTTAATAAACTTATATAAGTGTTAAGTCATTATGATACTTACATATGCGGACTGTGCTTTGGCATCGTGATCCCAGGAGCATGAAACGTTACATGCTTCATCGACCTGGCTCAACGCATGAGTATGCATGAAAACATCCCAGTAACTCACAAGAGCACCACCACGCTGTTTCTCTTGAAATATGTCCATATACATATATTATATATATATATTGTTACATTATCTACAACTTAGAACTTAAAATCTTTAAATTATTATTGTAATTAATAAATAGACCAAGTCCTCTCGGTGATGCTGAAATGACTTGGAACCACCACAATGTGTGACAGGGTTCTTGCTCCTATTGGCTGAGTTCCTCTCCGACTGCCTCTGTAAATTTAATTTAAAAACAAAAATTGTTTAAAATTTCTAGTTAGTATTTGCATAGAAGAATTTAAATTAAACATGTGATAAATTTGCCTGAAACTCCTTGTTCCCCACCATGTCACAAAATCATCCCACACAGCTGCACTGTAACGACCCGTTAAGTTCGACCATTTAAAATTGTTTGTTTAATAGGATTTTGTAATTTATTTTAGTTGAAAGAATAAAGGTGGTAGATAAGTATTAAAATGAAGGCTAGAATAAATTATATAGAAGTGACTTAGAAACCTATTTAAAGACATTTGAATAAAATTCAAATGAATTAAGTAGAGAAAGAAAGAAAAATTCTTACCTGTACATAAAATTTAATATGGGAATATTAAACCAATTTAATGCAATAAAAGATTGTGAACGATAAATTGAATAGATTAAGAAACCCTGTTATTGCAAGTCAATAAATTTGTAAACCCTAATGAACATCTCAAAATTTATAAATTTATTGAAATTTAAGACATAGCATAAGCGTAGAACTATAGGTATGATGACAAACTTTTATAAATTGTCTAATTAAGGGTCAGCAAATTTATTTGGAAATCAAACTCAATTAAGGGTAAGTAATTATGATGGATTGATGGCATAAACGTTACTAATTTTTATCATAGTAACGGAAGTGCAGATGGAAGGCAACTGTAGAAATTTAAGTACGTATTAACAATTGAAAGGGACTGTCGATTGAGTGGAGTACTTTAGGTTGTCTTACTAAATTTAGAATTTAACATAAGACAAATAGAAATAAATCAATAAACGTATAGATTTTAAGTTTATTATGATGAATTATTTTAGTGATATGACTTAGAATAAATGAAATAATTTGGGTTAATTGGTATTTAATGGAATTAAAGGTTGCAATATTCATAGGTAAGGATTTAGATGAAATAGATTGATGTATGAAAAATTTAATTTGATAAATGGCAATTAATTCCTTTAATTTGTGCAATTAATGTATGTTTAATTGATAACGATAAAAAGTTGATTTTTTCAGTGTAACCAACGTAAAATATTATCATAGCATGATACTTGGTTTGAATAGAAGGATTTGATTTAATGTGAAAATTTTTGTTCTAAGTATTGAATAAAATTGGGAATCAAATTTTTTTTTATGATAATAACGTTAGTATTGGTTAATAAATAGATTTCAATGCAGTAACCAAATAAATGGAATAAGATGAGTATATATTGCATAGAAATGAAATGATAAATTATTGATGTAATGGAAGATATAACCATGTCAATTATGCATATAAGGTAATAAGGTAATGAAACCGAGGTAAATTAATTAATTGAGACTTTAAGTAAAATTAACGTGTGGAATTGACCAAGGTTCAATAAAATGAGAATTTGATTGGTTATATTTATTGGTTGAGAAATGTAAATGTGTATTTGGGGAATAAATTTAGTCAGACTTAAGTATTGAATTTAATTAATTAATATATATGATAAATGATGATTAAATAAAAACCCAATACTCTATATATATGTATAATATTTGAGTGAAAATAATAATACACTTATAAATGTGGAATTAAGAGTTTACAACAACTATTTTAAGTAAAGAAATTGTTCATTCAAGTAAATTTGAAACATCGCAATAGGTGTAGATTAAGTGTTGCGTTAAATAAATTATAAAGGAATAAATTTATAGAAACGTAGGAACGGAAGAATGAACATTATAGTAACGTAAAACGTATTGTAGGATAATAATTAAGTATAGGCTTGTAAATTAGATGTATGACAATAAAATTTTGTACGTAAATCTTTCTATTAGTTGATAAGTCTTATTTTGATCAATTTAAAGGAATACACTAAATTTTGTAGTTAGTACGGAATATTGATGAGTGAATGAATAAGATGAAACAAAGGTGGAATGTATTAGTTGAGGTTTTAAGTTATTTATGTGATAAGTTACCAAAATTACAATTTTATCTAAATACAGTAATTTATGCAAACAAAAGATGAACATTTTGAAATATTACCACAGTGATATATAAAAGAAACGTTAACTATGTAGTTGGAGAATAATTGATATATTTTGAGTTGGATAATAGAAATCAAGTTATTTATATAATTAGATTTAAGATGAGAGTATAAGTATATGATTAAATAATTGGGTTTTGCGAATAAAATTTATAATTCCCAAATAATAAGAAAACGCAGAGGTTAACACTGCGAAATTTATATACTTATAAATTTTAATTCACATCCAAGCTTGCTAAATTATTGGGAATTGATTGGATTATATAAGTAATGAAATTTGGCCAATATTTAAAGTTGAAAGAAAATTTGGATTTTATGATTTATTTTAATTTATTTAATAAATATTAAAAATAGTCATTTTTGTCACGGACTCGGATTTCGACGAAACTAGTTTCATCGGATCCGTAACGGTGAATTATAATAATGTTTCAAGTTTCGTTGCGATCGGACTTGTCGTTTGATCGTACGGACTCGAAACGCCTTGAAATTTACGCATTTTGAAATCAATTTGAAATTTTTATTTTTTTAGCATAACTTCTTCATACGATCGAATTTGGTCGCGAAACTTTTTCCATCGCGTTCAGAATATTTTGAAACACCTATTTGGATATATAGTTTTAACAAATTCGACTCCGGAGGCAGAACGGGCCTTTTGGGCCAACTATCGTTTAGCACGTTCGTTATCCGTATCCACCTAGCCTTCTTTTATCTGTCTATATATTTGCGATTATAAACCCTAGCCACTCCTTATTTTCAATTTTCTATACGTACATCTCCTTCTCAACTCCTCATTCCAATGGCAGAAAAAAACCTAATTCCCAAATTCCAAAATTTTATTTTAAAAAAAAAAAAAAAAAAAAAAAAAAATATTTTGTGGATCTGCAGCAGCTTCTGGTCGCGCTTCGGGTTTCAGAGGAGAAAACCCTAGAGCAACTTCGGGTCAGGAAGAAAATGACTCGGGTCGCTCCGGGTCGTTTTGGCGAAAACTCCAAGCAAGCATCGGGGAAATGAGGCGGCGCCCCGAAGTCGAACCCGAAGTTGACCCAGGACCAGAATTTTTCATTTTTCAAATTTTCATAACTTTTGCATACGAGCTCGGATTCACGCGCGGTTTGTTTTGCTGGGATCGTATCGGAATTTCTGACGTTTTGGCACTGGTTTGGATGAATTTGGAGACTGTCCAATTTTTGGGTTTAAATTGGATTTGAATTCAATTTAAATTCAAAAGGTGAGTGTTTTAACCCACTCACAACTACTAGAAGCTTTTATGTTTGTTAAATAAATTTTAGAAATGAATAGAAATTTATTTATGAGCTTTTGGCATGTTATTTCATTCATATCTGTTGAATTGCATTTTATTGAATGTAACTGTTAATTTAATTGATTTATTGCGTGTTAATTGGCTGTTAGAAATTTTTGGTTGCATATGAACTGCTAGTTAACAGTTATGTCAATTATCACTGAATATAAATTGTTAGATTAATAGTTGAAAATTTTAATTTGAATAAACTGCCAGTTATCACCTGTTATATATGATCATATATATAATTGTTATTGATTGATATTGCTTGATGTTTGTGACTGGATGATGGATGTTTTGTTGAATGGAT
The DNA here is from genome assembly GCA_030765085.1 of Allium cepa. Lineage (NCBI taxonomy): Eukaryota > Viridiplantae > Streptophyta > Magnoliopsida > Asparagales > Amaryllidaceae > Allium > Allium cepa. The sequence goes on along the minus strand of CM060934.1, from coordinate 368,065,986 downwards.
GTTTTATTTGATATCATTAAACTGCAAGTTAGCATACATTTTACATTTCATTCGGGATTGTGGTTTGAAATGATAAAACCGCAAAGTTTTATTTTTTTAAATTGCGGATTGAAATGATAAATATCCGTATCACTTGACCATAGGATAGAAAATTATATACAGGCACCGCGGTCTATATATAACTATTTTAATGTGATTTCTATGGTTTGGATTGAATACGGTCTATAAATCTTAAATTTATATTGTATAAATATTTTATTTCATATTTATATACCTATGAAGTTGAAATTTTGAAATTAAAAGGAATATAAATTTCTTTATTGAAAATGGAAGAAATTAAGAAAATGGAGTTTGATGATTTATATCCTATGTTTAAATATTAAGTTGGAAATTTTAAAGATATGATATTTATAATTGGATTTTTCCCAAAATATTTTGAAATGAATATTCTAGTAAAAATTGAATTTGGAAATATATATATATATATTTTACTAGAAATTGAAGTCTTATTAATTATGGATTTTATGTGAATGGTCAAGATTAATTAATAGAATATTGATTTTGAAAGGATAAAAATCCAACTTTAGTTGAAATATTAATGCTCAAAAATGGATATAAATATATATAAAATTGAAATGGTTTTGGGACTTGAAGTAATATTTTGGATTTTGGTTTAACTTTAAAAGAAGAAATATTTGGAAAGCCATGTAATTTATTTCTTTGTAAAGCAACAGTAAAGTTAAACCTTTTTAATTCGCATACCGTTGAATATCCAAACCATTTAGTTTTGAAAATAATGGTTTTAAAATACTATGGATTTTCGAAGAATTATGTTGAAAGTTACAAACAGAATATTGGTTACATGGGATATTAAATAATAAAAAGTGACATAATTTTTTTGGAAAGGAATAATTTTATTTGGGATAAACGATATCATATTGTTTTGGGTTTTAAAAGAAGAAATGATATCGTAATATTACGGTTTGAAATGGATTATATTCTGGTTTTAAAAGTATAAACTATTTTTAAATGACCGCGGTGTTATAATAACGATTGGTTGGCAAAGAGACCGGGATCGGATATGGACATACTCTCTGTCGATACCGAAAACCACTTTGACTAACCGTGTACGCGGTGGAGATTCCAGAATGAAGTAGGTGGTGGCGACGTTTCCTGTAAGGTAAATACGTGGACCCAACTCCCATGAGTTGGCATAAGGTGGCTAAAACAGGAGCGATTCTCAGGCCGATGAGGTCATTCCTCTGATCGGACGCTCCTCTTCGATATTATAATTTGACTTGGATTTGATTCAGTGGCCACTTCTATATTTTGATTTTGGGGAGTTAGTCCGAGGTGGGCGGTAACTGCGGCTACGCGTTTCCACCAGCCTGGATAGCAATTGGTATATCTACCCTGGCATTGCCTAGTTGTGCCGTGTCACCTACCATATCGCGCCTTGTACGAGTTTGGTTTTCTCCCGTAGCCCGTGTGGTATCCTCTAGTGGCTTCCCGATCAGGAGGGGCTATGATATTGGACGGACTACTGGGACTATTACGTGTTAAGGTGGAAAATGTAAAGCCTTAACGCTATTTAAAAGTAAGTTTATTTTATAAATAGACACTATTATAATAGCGCAATATACTACATAGTAAATAGTTTAACGGATCCTTAGGAGATGTAAATCCCGAACATCTCTTGAGTTACTGTACTCATATTTATATTCTGTTTATTTAACTCACATAAGATATTCTAGTCTGACTCGGGTGTTTTTGTCTATTCAAATTCGCTCGGGTCAGTCCGAGCATTTCAGGATAGCAGATTTTAGCTTTGGAGGACGAAGACGAAGAATAAGTATTATGTTATATATAGTATTACACCACACTCTTTCTATTCCGCTGCATTGCTTGTATTGGTATGTGTAACTCTGATATTTATTGTAAAAGAAGGATCAAGCTTTTGTAAACTGTTTATGAACTGTATATTTGTTATTATATTTTATCCTTCCGCTGTGAGATTCTGTTTTTGTTTTTATTTCTTCTCTGTTTTCTTATTTACCCCATAACAATCCGCCCTTGCGTATGCTTTGAATTGGCACGTGTGTCGGTTTAAAGTGTGCAAAAAGGCGGGATGTTACAGTTGGTATCAGAGCTTTGGTTTAGCGATAAACCTTGGCTTTGTGGGGTTTGACTCTTTGTTAATAGGGTAGAAATATCCTATGGGAGTCGCTGAGTGTATATATAAGAGAGAGCGTACTTGTTAGTATTAATAAAAAGATTTTAATATTGTGTTAATCTGTTCCGCTTTGTATTTATAAATTCTGGTTGATGCATGGGACGCTATGTCATCAATAGGGATTTCTAAACACTTAATAGGACAGACCGACATAATATTTGTTTTTAATATAGGTGAATGAAATAATTTTGCCTATTATATTTCTATATATAAAAATAGTTTTATAAAGATATATATATATTTGGTTGCTATAGATTGGATGTTAGGCAATAAAAATATTTATAATAACTGAAGCTAAGTGAAATTATAATAAACCAAATTTGGAGATTTAGAACTTAAGTCCGGGATTTTTGAAAATTTGCTTTCAAAGAATTTGTGAAATTTATTGATTTGGTTTATAAGTATTTTCTTATATAAATATTTCGTATAAATTGGAAGAATTGTTTTAAAGAAGATTTTGGAAAAGAATTAAATTCTGTACTTTCCTCTCTGTCGCTGGAAAATAAATTCGGTGATGACGGCCGCATCATCGACTTTCATTTTCGAGTTTCGAAGGGGAAAGGCCACTGTAGTAAATTCTACTGCAGATTTATTTTTGAAATTTTCTAAAAATTTTCTTTTATTGTTCTAAATATAATTAGAGATATAAAAGTTGTAAGAACTTATTTATCTATTATTTTGAAATAGATTAAAATTTGACCCGGTATTTAATTCTAAATTTTTCCGTTAATTAATTGTTTAAACTTTGTTAGTGAAATATTAAGTAAGAAAGTTAATGCTAGGGATAAGGGAAGTAAAAGTTTTTAACTGATAAATAATGGAAAAGATTTATTGAAGAATGAATGAATTGAAACCTCTAATTGGAATAAGAGAATAACTGCAAAGCTATAAAGAGGAATTTGCATACATATGAGACAAAGGGTAATATGAATAAACATTAAATTTAATTAAAAGAATGGAGATTAAACTTGTATAAGTTCAATTGCAATTTCCTTAACATAAATAACTTACCCAAATATAAAAGTTGAAGTGTTAAATGAGAAACTGGAATTGAATATTTTACAAGTAGGAATTTAGGAAATAATGAAAGAATTTATTGGTATAAAATTAAGTGATAATTGAAATTTTACCCAAATTAAAGGTGAGTATTATTAATAGGTGGTTTTAACTTAAGTAAATAAAATGAAATTCTTTAATATTGATGTGTAGGGTTATAAACTTAAGTATGATTTAAAATGCTACTAGTAATATAATAAAAAGTAGGTAATATAAATAAATGTCTGTAAACCCTAGATAATGAATTAATAAAATCCTTTATTTATAAAAATGGAGGTTTTAAGGTTAATAATTTAAGTGTAAGTAGAGGGTTACTGTAATTAAATATAATAAAACATAAACATTAAATAAAGGAATGAAATTAAGGGTAAGTTGAAATTGTAATTTATAAAACGAATATATATTTATTGAACCGTTAATAAATAAAAGGAATTGAGAAGAAACTTGTAAATTTTCACTTGCATTCTTAAATATACATAACTTACCATATAATAAAAGTTGCAATGTTAGTAAGAAAATGTAAGGGGAAATCTTACAAGTGAAGCTTGAGGTAATTAAGGTATTCAATAAATTTGCTGTTATAAATGAGAATTAACTGTATAAACTTAAGTTAAATTGGAAATTTTACTATATAAGAAAGGGTAAGTAGTATAAATAGATGATATAAACCTTCGTCAATAAATTGGAATACAATATAATGAATTTTGTAACAAATGGAAAATGAAAATTGTAAGAAACAAAGAAATCCCTCCATAAATGAAAGAAAGAAAATCAAACCACCGAAGCATGAAATAAATGTATAATAAGTTAATTTGGCTGTTAGTTTGAATTGTTATTGTTTGATTTATGTTTGTTGGGTAAGGAATTTGAAGTTGTTGGGGAATAAATAATCTATCCTTGTTCCATCTAAGACTGTTGAGTAAAGGATGCACTTGATAGTTAATTTCATTTCATACAAATTTCAAATTTGAACCCAGACAACTAATTGTTTGATGGTTTAAATGGTTGCTTCACTTTGTGTATGTATGTTATTTGTAAGATTGATAATTGTTGTATTGATTGGGTGATTAATGGTTGAAACCACCTAAACATTTCACTTTAATATAAATATTTAACCTTTTAGATTATATAAGTGAATGCAGGTGATGGAAGCAACTGCTTTTGGTTCCATAATAATAAGCGTATTGCCCGACAAATAGGTACGTTTTCGGATTACGTTTAAAGCGCTATTTTATATAGTTGCCCGTGTTGGGATATAATATTTTGATAATATTTGTAATATATTTGTTATATTTTGATATTTTATTTTCTCCCGAGCCTCTCCGTACAAAGGAGACTCTGCCAAAATTTTCCATAAATTTTGGACTTAGAATTTTGTTGAAAATGTTTTTCCAACTTTAATTATTTAAGTATAAAAGTTTATAATGGCTATAAAACGGGCATATTTCATTAAAGGAAATTAATCCAGTAAATTATTATTTATAAGCTAATATTGAATTGAGATGTACTGTTTTATTCTTCCTTCTCCCTTCTTTTTCCTTTTCGGGGACGAAAAGTTTTGAGTGGGGGAGAGTGTAACGACCCGTTAAGTTCGACCATTTAAAATTGTTTGTTTAATAGGATTTTGTAATTTATTTTAGTTGAAAGAATAAAGGTGGTAGATAAGTATTAAAATGAAGGCTAGAATAAATTATATAGAAGTGACTTAGAAACCTATTTAAAGACATTTGAATAAAATTCAAATGAATTAAGTAGAGAAAGAAAGAAAAATTCTTACCTGTACATAAAATTTAATATGGGAATATTAAACCAATTTAATGCAATAAAAGATTGTGAACGATAAATTGAATAGATTAAGAAACCCTGTTATTGCAAGTCAATAAATTTGTAAACCCTAATGAACATCTCAAAATTTATAAATTTATTGAAATTTAAGACATAGCATAAGCGTAGAACTATAGGTATGATGACAAACTTTTATAAATTGTCTAATTAAGGGTCAGCAAATTTATTTGGAAATCAAACTCAATTAAGGGTAAGTAATTATGATGGATTGATGGCATAAACGTTACTAATTTTTATCATAGTAACGGAAGTGCAGATGGAAGGCAACTGTAGAAATTTAAGTACGTATTAACAATTGAAAGGGACTGTCGATTGAGTGGAGTACTTTAGGTTGTCTTACTAAATTTAGAATTTAACATAAGACAAATAGAAATAAATCAATAAACGTATAGATTTTAAGTTTATTATGATGAATTATTTTAGTGATATGACTTAGAATAAATGAAATAATTTGGGTTAATTGGTATTTAATGGAATTAAAGGTTGCAATATTCATAGGTAAGGATTTAGATGAAATAGATTGATGTATGAAAAATTTAATTTGATAAATGGCAATTAATTCCTTTAATTTGTGCAATTAATGTATGTTTAATTGATAACGATAAAAAGTTGATTTTTTTCAGTGTAACCAACGTAAAATATTATCATAGCATGATACTTGGTTTGAATAGAAGGATTTGATTTAATGTGAAAATTTTTGTTCTAAGTATTGAATAAAATTGGGAATCAAATTTTTTTTTATGATAATAACGTTAGTATTGGTTAATAAATAGATTTCAATGCAGTAACCAAATAAATGGAATAAGATGAGTATATATTGCATAGAAATGAAATGATAAATTATTGATGTAATGGAAGATATAACCATGTCAATTATGCATATAAGGTAATAAGGTAATGAAACCGAGGTAAATTAATTAATTGAGACTTTAAGTAAAATTAACGTGTGGAATTGACCAAGGTTCAATAAAATGAGAATTTGATTGGTTATATTTATTGGTTGAGAAATGTAAATGTGTATTTGGGGAATAAATTTAGTCAGACTTAAGTATTGAATTTAATTAATTAATATATATGATAAATGATGATTAAATAAAAACCCAATACTCTATATATATGTATAATATTTGAGTGAAAATAATAATACACTTATAAATGTGGAATTAAGAGTTTACAACAACTATTTTAAGTAAAGAAATTGTTCATTCAAGTAAATTTGAAACATCGCAATAGGTGTAGATTAAGTGTTGCGTTAAATAAATTATAAAGGAATAAATTTATAGAAACGTAGGAACGGAAGAATGAACATTATAGTAACGTAAAACGTATTGTAGGATAATAATTAAGTATAGGCTTGTAAATTAGATGTATGACAATAAAATTTTGTACGTAAATCTTTCTATTAGTTGATAAGTCTTATTTTGATCAATTTAAAGGAATACACTAAATTTTGTAGTTAGTACGGAATATTGATGAGTGAATGAATAAGATGAAACAAAGGTGGAATGTATTAGTTGAGGTTTTAAGTTATTTATGTGATAAGTTACCAAAATTACAATTTTATCTAAATACAGTAATTTATGCAAACAAAAGATGAACATTTTGAAATATTACCACAGTGATATATAAAAGAAACGTTAACTATGTAGTTGGAGAATAATTGATATATTTTGAGTTGGATAATAGAAATCAAGTTATTTATATAATTAGATTTAAGATGAGAGTATAAGTATATGATTAAATAATTGGGTTTTGCGAATAAAATTTATAATTCCCAAATAATAAGAAAACGCAGAGGTTAACACTGCGAAATTTATATACTTATAAATTTTAATTCACATCCAAGCTTGCTAAATTATTGGGAATTGATTGGATTATATAAGTAATGAAATTTGGCCAATATTTAAAGTTGAAAGAAAATTTGGATTTTATGATTTATTTTAATTTATTTAATAAATATTAAAAATAGTCATTTTTGTCACGGACTCGGATTTCGACGAAACTAGTTTCATCGGATCCGTAACGGTGAATTATAATAATGTTTCAAGTTTCGTTGCGATCGGACTTGTCGTTTGATCGTACGGACTCGAAACGCCTTGAAATTTACGCATTTTGAAATCAATTTGAAATTTTTATTTTTTTAGCATAACTTCTTCATACGATCGAATTTGGTCGCGAAACTTTTTCCATCGCGTTCAGAATATTTTGAAACACCTATTTGGATATATAGTTTTAACAAATTCGACTCCGGAGGCAGAACGGGCCTTTTGGGCCAACTATCGTTTAGCACGTTCGTTATCCGTATCCACCTAGCCTTCTTTTATCTGTCTATATATTTGCGATTATAAACCCTAGCCACTCCTTATTTTCAATTTTCTATACGTACATCTCCTTCTCAACTCCTCATTCCAATGGCAGAAAAAAACCTAATTCCCAAATTCCAAAATTTTATTTAAAAAAAAAAAAAAAAAAAAAAAAAATATTTTGTGGATCTGCAGCAGCTTCTGGTCGCGCTTCGGGTTTCAGAGGAGAAAACCCTAGAGCAACTTCGGGTCAGGAAGAAAATGACTCGGGTCGCTCCGGGTCGTTTTGGCGAAAACTCCAAGCAAGCATCGGGGAAATGAGGCGGCGCCCCGAAGTCGAACCCGAAGTTGACCCAGGACCAGAATTTTTCATTTTTCAAATTTTCATAACTTTTGCATACGAGCTCGGATTCACGCGCGGTTTGTTTTGCTGGGATCGTATCGGAATTTCTGACGTTTTGGCACTGGTTTGGATGAATTTGGAGACTGTCCAATTTTTGGGTTTAAATTGGATTTGAATTCAATTTAAATTCAAAAGGTGAGTGTTTTAACCCACTCACAACTACTAGAAGCTTTTATGTTTGTTAAATAAATTTTAGAAATGAATAGAAATTTATTTATGAGCTTTTGGCATGTTATTTCATTCATATCTGTTGAATTGCATTTTATTGAATGTAACTGTTAATTTAATTGATTTATTGCGTGTTAATTGGCTGTTAGAAATTTTTGGTTGCATATGAACTGCTAGTTAACAGTTATGTCAATTATCACTGAATATAAATTGTTAGATTAATAGTTGAAAATTTTAATTTGAATAAACTGCCAGTTATCACCTGTTATATATGATCATATATATAATTGTTATTGATTGATATTGCTTGATGTTTGTGACTGGATGATGGATGTTTTGTTGAATGGATGTTTTATTTGATATCATTAAACTGCAAGTTAGCATACATTTTACATTTCATTCGGGATTGTGGTTTGAAATGATAAAACCGCAAAGTTTTATTTTTTTAAATTGCGGATTGAAATGATAAATATCCGTATCACTTGACCATAGGATAGAAAATTATATACAGGCACCGCGGTCTATATATAACTATTTTAATGTGATTTCTATGGTTTGGATTGAATACGGTCTATAAATCTTAAATTTATATTGTATAAATATTTTATTTCATATTTATATACCTATGAAGTTGAAATTTTGAAATTAAAAGGAATATAAATTTCTTTATTGAAAATGGAAGAAATTAAGAAAATGGAGTTTGATGATTTATATCCTATGTTTAAATATTAAGTTGGAAATTTTAAAGATATGATATTTATAATTGGATTTTTCCCAAAATATTTTGAAATGAATATTCTAGTAAAAATTGAATTTGGAAATATATATATATATATTTTACTAGAAATTGAAGTCTTATTAATTATGGATTTTATGTGAATGGTCAAGATTAATTAATAGAATATTGATTTTGAAAGGATAAAAATCCAACTTTAGTTGAAATATTAATGCTCAAAAATGGATATAAATATATATAAAATTGAAATGGTTTTGGGACTTGAAGTAATATTTTGGATTTTGGTTTAACTTTAAAAGAAGAAATATTTGGAAAGCCATGTAATTTATTTCTTTGTAAAGCAACAGTAAAGTTAAACCTTTTTAATTCGCATACCGTTGAATATCCAAACCATTTAGTTTTGAAAATAATGGTTTTAAAATACTATGGATTTTCGAAGAATTATGTTGAAAGTTACAAACAGAATATTGGTTACATGGGATATTAAATAATAAAAAGTGACATAATTTTTTTGGAAAGGAATAATTTTATTTGGGATAAACGATATCATATTGTTTTGGGTTTTAAAAGAAGAAATGATATCGTAATATTACGGTTTGAAATGGATTATATTCTGGTTTTAAAAGTATAAACTATTTTTAAATGACCGCGGTGTTATAATAACGATTGGTTGGCAAAGAGACCGGGATCGGATATGGACATACTCTCTGTCGATACCGAAAACCACTTTGACTAACCGTGTACGCGGTGGAGATTCCAGAATGAAGTAGGTGGTGGCGACGTTTCCTGTAAGGTAAATACGTGGACCCAACTCCCATGAGTTGGCATAAGGTGGCTAAAACAGGAGCGATTCTCAGGCCAATGAGGTCATTCCTCTGATCGGACGCTCCTCTTCGATATTATAATTTGACTTGGATTTGATTCAGTGGCCACTTCTATATTTTGATTTTGGGGAGTTAGTCCGAGGTGGGCGGTAACTGCGGCTACGCGTTTCCACCAGCCTGGATAGCAATTGGTATATCTACCCTGGCATTGCCTAGTTGTGCCGTGTCACCTACCATATCGCGCCTTGTACGAGTTTGGTTTTCTCCCGTAGCCCGTGTGGTATCCTCTAGTGGCTTCCCGATCAGGAGGGGCTATGATATTGGACGGACTACTGGGACTATTACGTGTTAAGGTGGAAAATGTAAAGCCTTAACGCTATTTAAAAGTAAGTTTATTTTATAAATAGACACTATTATAATAGCGCAATATACTACATAGTAAATAGTTTAACGGATCCTTAGGAGATGTAAATCCCGAACATCTCTTGAGTTACTGTACTCATATTTATATTCTGTTTATTTAACTCACATAAGATATTCTAGTCTGACTCGGGTGTTTTTGTCTATTCAAATTCGCTCGGGTCAGTCCGAGCATTTCAGGATAGCAGATTTTAGCTTTGGAGGACGAAGACGAAGAATAAGTATTATGTTATATATAGTATTACACCACACTCTTTCTATTCCGCTGCATTGCTTGTATTGGTATGTGTAACTCTGATATTTATTGTAAAAGAAGGATCAAGCTTTTGTAAACTGTTTATGAACTGTATATTTGTTATTATATTTTATCCTTCCGCTGTGAGATTCTGTTTTTGTTTTTATTTCTTCTCTGTTTTCTTATTTACCCCATAACAATCCGCCCTTGCGTATGCTTTGAATTGGCACGTGTGTCGGTTTAAAGTGTGCAAAAAGGCGGGATGTTACATGCACTCATCCACAGAGGTTTCTTTCCCACTATTTTTATGCTGTTTACTATTTCCCGGTAGTTCTTTGTGACTTTGCTGCACTAGTGGCGATATACGACTGAAATATCAGCGCCCTGAAGGTCCACTTCCGCCTGCACGTTTGGCAAAATAAGAGTTATACAGCTTTTATAAATAATGTAAACATGAATTGATATAACATGTTCCTAAAATATAAAGTGACATACCAAAAAATCCTGCCAAATAGTCTCTTTAACATTATCTGGAAATGTCCACTTAGGCCAACATTCGGTCATACGACTCATGTACGCCCGTCGAGATATAGATAGAACTACTTGAGTCGGTTCCAAAGAGAAAATACTGTGTTTAAACAAAGAAAAAACATTTAATACTTCATGACTACTATATATTTTCAGAATAGATTGTACGAAAATGAAATTTAATTTTGAAATTTAATACTTACCTTTGATCTGCTTTTGGCTTTAGCCACACCACAGGACGTCGTAGCTCCTGTGATGGACCACCGCCATCACCATCGTTCGGACGAGCATGCCCTCTCTGTGAGGAAGAGGGAGACCCAGAATGTCCACCGGTACGTCTACGTGGCGACATACCTATATAATACATGTTACAAACAAACATTATAACGGAAAAAAAAATGACTATATGTAAAACATACAGTATGGCGTAACAGAAAAATGAGATGTGATATATATCATATATTAGCATACCATTTCATTTTTAATGAAAATAGGATAATGTTTAAAAAAAATATAAATTTACCTTCTTAAAATGTAGATAGTTGATCAGTCCTCGTCATTTTCGGACTCAGACTCTGTTTTGCACTCTATATTTTGTTCCTCTGTACTCTCAAATGCTTCAATAAATGCATTTGATTCATCGTTTAGAGGTCCAAAATCTGTTTGATCGTCGGTTATTATTATTCCTCTATTTTCCTCGATATATGCTTGGTAAGCTTGTTCTTCGGGAATATTCCGTCCATCAAATGTAAACCTTGCCTTTGTTTTAAAAACAGCCTACCAATCTATTTTATCTCTTCTTAGAGATGGGTAAGAAGCATAATAAAATTGAAGAGCTTGTTTGACAAGCACAAAAGGATCGTATTTATAATAACGCGAAGTATGTTTTGTTTCTATAAGATTATATTTTGGGTGTACGATGATTCCAGAACCTGGAACATTGCTGAACCAGATGCATTTAAACAAAAATACTTCTTCTGCGGGTCGTGTGAAATAAGTCAATTGAAAAACCTGGGTTAGCACGCCTTAAAAATCATGTATATGATCATTTGGATCATCACTACCTTTAACAAATACACCAGTATTCTTAGTTAATTTTTTGGCACCGTATTCTTTGGTATTAAATTTATATCCATTGACAAAGAATATTGGATAGGTCTTTACTTTCCTTTTTGGTCCCATAGCTTAATGTTTCAATCCTTCGTCTATAACACAATTTGTTGTATCAAAAATGTACTTAGAAAACCAAGAAGCGAATTTTTTGCCGATATCGCTGTGAGGATGTTGTGATTCGTAAATACTGCAATTATACAACAAATATTGCATTATGATTAAGATACATGTGTGTGCATATATTTGTGTATACAACGTGTTGATATATATATATATATATATAAGTAAATTACCTAACAAACGATGCGACTTCGGCACAGTTGAGAAGAACATATGTGTGTGCAACATGATACATCCAACCATACTTCCACACAAGCACCAGCAGGCCGACCTTGTTTTTTAAAAATGGATAAGGTCGTTTGACAATCACCTTGATCAATGCCTTCATCATTACGTGTAGAACTTTCAAATGATATGTTCACATGGTCACTAAAATAATGAGAGAAAAAAACGAAGCTTCTTCTTCGATGTATGATTTGCAAAGGAACCTTCAACTCGAGCATTCTGCCTCACTTTTTTTTAGATGATTTAAATACCTTTCAAATGGATACATCCATCCATATTGCACAGGCCCTCGAAGACGTGCTTCTAATGGAAGATGAATAGGTAAATGTTTCATAACATTGAAAAAACCTGGAGGAAATACTTTTTCCATTTTGCAGAGCAATATCGGGATTTCTTCCTCAAGTTTATGTAGAGGATCAACTTTTAATGTAGTAGAACAAATCTCTTTATAAAAAAGACTAAGTTCTGTTACAACAGTCCAAACTTTTACGGGCATAAGTTCATTAAAAGCGACGGGTAATAAATTTTCCGTCATAACATCACAATCATGACTTTTCATCCCGCTAAGTTTGTTGTTCTTATAGTCGACACATCTACGAATATTAAAAGATATACCATATGAGAATCTTAGTCCTTCCACCCATTTTAAAAGTGCTTTAACTTGATTATTGTCTAGCTCATAGCAAGCATTTGGCTTTTTTGTGTCATTTGGCTTTATATGAAGCTCAGGACGATTGCATATTACTTCGATATCACGTCTTCGTTTCAAATCATCTTTCGTCTTCCCCTTGACATTCATAAGTATATTAAAAACATTATCAAACACATTTTTCTCATCATGCATCACGTTAATATTATGACAAATCAGGAGATTTTTCCAATAAGGCAACTCCCAAAATATGCTTTGTTTGCACCAGTTATGAATTGATGATTTACCTTGAATTTCAATTTGTTCTCCGGTTTCATGTATCTTTGGATAATCCTTTACAAGTTCATAAATATCTTCGCTTAACCAAACCGTAAGTGGTCTCAAAGTTTCATGTCTATTAGTTGTAAAGTTTTTCTTATCACTTCTAAAAGGATGATTAATATGAAGAAAACATCGATGACAGTCAAACCATGAAATTTTCTTTCCATGAGGTAAAGAAAATGCTCGTGTATCTTCCATGTAGTAAGGACAAGCTAGACGAACAGCCGTACTCCAACCTGAAAGCATTGCATAAGCAGGAAAATCGCTTATTGTCCACATCAAAGAAGCATACATGCTAAAGTTTTTTTCTGGAAATATTGTATATTTCTACTCCTTTGTACGATAGTGTTTTTAATTCTTCAATCAAAGGTTGTAAATAAACATCAATTCCTTGTGTCGGATCATTAAGACCAGGGACGACAACTGTGAGAAACATATATGGAGTTTTCATACACATCCCTGGAGGTAAATTATAAGGTGTGACAATTATAGGCCTGGACGAATAACCAAACTGAGAAAATGGTGAAAATCCATCCGTACATAAACCAAGTCGAACATTATGACTCTCATATGCAAAATTAGGATATTTGTGGTCAAAATGCTTCCATGCTTCCCCATCAGCTGGGTGTGTTAACGTACCTTCTTCCCGTGTTATAACACTTTGCCATCTCATATGTTGCGCGGTTACAGAAGATGCATATAACCTTTAAAGTCCAGGAATAATTGGTAAATAATGCATACGTTTATACGGGACTTCCTTTCCTTTTTTATTTCTGATTTGTAACTTTCCTGATTACATATTTTACAATTTCTAAGGTTGATATCTTCTTTCCAAAACAGCATGAAACCGTTTAGACATGTATATATTTTATGATATGTTAAACCAAAAGCTGACATCATTTTTTTTACTTCATAATGATTTTCGTACATTAAATTATTGGGAGGCATATGCCATTTCGCAGCTTGTTCAATAGCTGTAAATCCAGCTTCTGTGAAGTTGTATTTAGATTTCATCACAATGTATTCAACAGTTACTGATAATTGGGTTCCGCTTGTATAGCCTTCCCGAACGAGTTTCTTTGCGGCATCTAATAAATCATTTTTTTTGCCCCAATATTTGGTTCTTCTTCAGCATTACCATCGTCATCAATTGATTGAGGAACAGGAAACATTGACCGTGCAGCATCTTCAACCATATGTTCTACAATATTTGTCGTATCAGTTTCAATACACACTACCTCCTCAGCTTGTACATAATTAGATGCTAACGATTCTCCATGACGATCCCAAACCAAATAGTTCAGCACGAAGCCGTATTAACGTAAATGAACTCTAACCATTTCTGGTATCAAATGCTTTAACATTTTGCATTTAGTTCATGGACAACGGATTTCTTCGTCGTTTCGGTTATTACTTAAAGCGAAATCAATAAATACGCGAACACCGTTATTAAACTGTTCACTTATTGAGCCTCCATTTTCGACCTTCTTTTTTTTTACATCCAGCTTCGATCAGTAAAATAATTGTCCATTTACCTACGTATATAATTAAAAAGTACGATATAAATTAAAAAATTGACATTTTATTAAAACAATATTATTGGTGAATTTTATATTAATAGATCATTGACACTTTGTCGATGGGTCATCCTACCTCCCATTACAAATACAAGAACGTAACTAAATCGAGTAAATCATTTCAATTAAATGATTCAACAAAATTTCGGCAACACTTCGCTTTAGTTCCGTGAACAGTACACATTTGCGTGTACACAGGGAACATAAAGGAAGCGCTGTCGAAATTCTATGAACCGTTTAAAATGAAATGTTTTACGAGATTTCATTACGTTATTGTGTTCGTAACTTGTCCAATACAGGGACAAATCCAACATATATTGTATACGATGAATATAGATGTCTGTTCTGTTAAAAAAGGAATATACATATAACGATCATATACAATACTTATCAGACGGGGCCGAAAGACACTCTAATGGTTTCATGAATTTAAAATATCATTTTTGAAATTTTCTAAAATACATAAACTAATTGTATGCTCACTAACAACTAACATTTTCAAACAAACCTAAAACTAATTGTATGCGCATTATTCAATTGTTAGCACAAACTTAAATATATATAATCTTGCAATACATAAGTTAATAACATAAATTATGCCTTAATAAACTAGATTATTATACATACAATAAGGCAATACAAACATTTAATACACTAATTTAATGTTTAATTGTCTTTCTCATACGTCCGAAATTCATAACAATAAGTAATTTTACTTATAAATAAGCAATTCACGGTCGCCATGGCAGGTTGAAATGAGGACATTTTTTATTATTATCAGCTTTTGTTTGTGCCTGAGTTATGATCTTTCTTTTGCTGGAACTGAGAAGTCCTTTTCTTCCTTATATATCTTTTAAATAAAAATGCTACTATTTGATCTCGGTAAGTTTATAATAACAATTGCCTTTATGTTTAGAAGCCTGTGTATTCAAAAATAATAATATTTATTAAAATGATAGTTATATATTATGAACGAAAGTCAAAAAACCCAGCTTCCTTTCTTCATTTTGTAAGTGATTTTCCTATACTGCAAAATAAAAGGAAGATAAATATATACAGAAATGGCTCATTTTACAGCTGAAAGCTCTAAAACACACAAACATGTTTGGATCAACCAAGCAATAACGATAAATATGCCTGATAAATCGCAATCAAAGCACATATAGGCAGAGATATTCCCATTAAAGTGGATAATTAAAATGGTGAAGTCGGTAACTTTATAATGCGTACCAATCATGAATGGGAGTTAGTACTAATAATTGTTAAAGGTGAAGGACGAATATTATCATATTCCAACTGATTTATATATTCGATAATTTTGAACTTGCACAGAACACTTTAGACCATGCCAAACACCAGCTGAAATGTATAGTTCGATCACATACTGTGATTTATGACTGTAAATACAGATCAATCTACAACATTTTTATTTTCTGATTCAAGCAGCAGACAAAAAATGAAAAACAAGGACTAAAAGTAATGCATATACGCATTTAATAACTGATATCGGTGCATCCGGCGTACTCATTCTCAATATACTACCACAATCCGCATGCGGCATTGAACTTTTGCATCTGATTAGGCAGACCTTCCTTTCCGCTTCGCATTTCTCAAAACAGGGATCAGATTTAGTGAATTCACTGATTGCAGTAGTAACTAAGGACGACGACGACAAGATAAGTAGCATAATCATCATTATCATCATTGCAGACATCATTATTTTTGCAGTTGCCATTCGTGGTCAATTAAGATGTTTATGCTATACACTATTGGCCTATAGAGGTGGTTTTATAAAGGCATTAAGGTATGCTGGTAAAATGTTGTATGGAAGCTACTAATTAGTTTTGCATTCAAGAAAAAAATAAAATTGGAAAACCACTGATGATTCATTATCCTATCTAAGTATTTTTCATGTATATCTGTATTACAAACGTTAGCACATTAATTCCATTAATTGAAATTATTTGGTTGTATATCCTTAAAGCATCATTTGGTTTAATTACATTATATATTGAGATATTTGTTTTTGTTACGTATCTTCGATATTGAGTCCACCTTGCTGTGTTAGTTAATAAATCATTAATTAAGTTCTTACTTCATTCTTTGACTTCTTAGATGTTTGATGATTTGAGTCTTATGTTTTTGTTTTCTGATGTTGACTAAGATGAAATCCTGTAGTTGGTGGGTTGTAGCTAGGATAAAAAAGTGATGAATTTATTTTACGTGATTTAATGTAGAGTTCGTAGGGGTTTCAAAAGCTGTACATGGAATTTAAATATGTGCTTCCGTCACATACTTTAGTGAAAATTTAAATATGGTGTAACGACCCGTAAATTTAACTGGTTTTAGCGACGCTATTAATTGAAATTTTGTGGAATTTTAAATGATAAAATTTTGAAATATAAATTTAATATTTATAATGCGTCTAGTTAAACAGAGCAACTGGTAAATTTTCGTCCGAAAATATGAAAGTTTAGTTCATGCATAAATTTACTTCAATTTAATTAGTTAGTAATCGATGAAAATAAAACGTTTCCGAAACCTAAATATTTTTACATAGAAAAATTCTAAACCATCTTCTGAGCAAGATGTCATTTTTCGTTTTCCAAATTCTGTAACGACCCAGAATTTTAAACAATTTAAATTAAAAATATTTAATTAATTTTAAATATTTGAATGATGGTTTGAATTGAATTTCAAATTATCAGAATAAATTGGCGATTAAATTATAAAATTTAATCTATTGAAGTTGAATAAAAATTTAAATCTTCAATTTTAAGTCGATTAAAATTATTTCAAAGGCTTATAAAATTTATATTGATAATACTGAAGATAGTAGAAGCTTCAGATTTGAAATTAATAGTAATTTGTTCAGTTTTGAATTTATATCGTTTAAATCGATATTTAAAAATAGTCATTTTTCATACAGTCTCGGAATTCGACGAAACTAGTTCCATTGGGTCTGCAATGTCGAATTATTATCAAATTTCAAATTTCGTATTTTTCGGAGTTGGTATGTGAGCACACGATGAGTAAACACGTTGAGATTTTAAAAGGAAATTCAATTTAAATTTAAATTTTTAAACTTGTCAACTCAAAGCCACCCTACTCCTGAGTAAGCAGACCTATGCCCTGCAAAAAAAAAATCGCGTACGTTTGTCTCCCCAGCTCGTTACAAATCTAACGTGAATCCTTTCTCTCAGAAGAAACGAAAATTAAAAATGGTCGAAGCCTGTAAGGAAATTATTTCGTTCAAATTCAAAACCATGGCCGCTCCTTCCTAATTTCTTCATCCCCAAATCAAAATCCTCTGAAACAAACAATGGCCGAGCGTTCAAATAGAAACCCAAGCCGAGTTAATTCACCTTCTTTAAATCAATTACTAAAATCTCGGTTTTGGAAAAAAAATGGCTGCTGTTTGAAATCTCGTCCCCCTCATTCTCAGTTCTATTGAAATCGTTCAAAGGGTGCGGCGCATTGAGGAGGCGATGCTAGCTGGGCTCGAGGGGATTCGCGGCTAGGGTTTCGGCGACGGCAAGGGCGTCGCGTGGATCTAGGGCAAGGCAGCGGTAATTTGGGATGGAGTCGCGAATGGCGGCGTCGGCGGCATGATTTTGGGCGAGTGCTTGGTCGCGATGGTCGAGGGTCGTGACGAGTGATGGGCGGCGATGCTCGATCGATTTATACTGTGCGGTATAATTTACTTCTTAGATCCTAAAGTTTTTTTTTATATAATTACAGTAAGATTATTACTGTTTAAAATTGCAGAAGAGTTTACA